>CM054060.1:2240779-2631027 GCA_028641055.1 Alopecurus myosuroides | reverse complement strand
TCCAAAAACCACATGAATATTTTGATCTTAAGAGGTAATTTTAGCTTCCACGAATAAGTTTTGAGAAAAACAGTATGCCCATTCATCATATCCTCATACATAGATTTCACAGAGAAACTCCCATTCTGAGTAAGTTTCCAAGTAAAACTATCAGAATCCGAAATCAAGGAGACATTCATAAGTCGTAAGCATAAGTGAGACCACATATCCCAAGTAATGCCTACTAAATTCCTACGAAAGGAAATATTAATTGGTGGTGCATTCTGGAAAACATCAGCAATCGTAACATTTTTAGATTGCACAATATTATATAAGAGAGGATATTGATCAGATAGAGGGGTTTGGCCTAGCCAAATATCCTCCCAAAATCTAGTTGTTTCACCATTACCAACTTTAAAGGAACCTCTACTAAAGAAATCCCTCTTTACTTTCATTAGACCCTTCCAAAAAGGAGAATCAGTAGGTTGTGTTTCAACTTGAGCTAAAGTTTTGCTATGTAAGTATTTATTCTGTAGCAATTCCTTCCAAATACCCTCCTCATGAAGTATCTTAAACAACCATTTAGCCAATAAACACTTATTTTTTAGCTCTAACACTTCCACACCTAATCCACCTTGATCCTTGGGTCTACAAATAATATTCCATTTAGTTAATCTATACTTACGCTTGGTTTCATCACTCTGCCAGAAGAAACGTGATCTATAGAAATCCAGTCTCTTACGGACACCCTTAGGTATCTCAAAAAAGGATAACATAAACATGGGTAAACTTGTTAACACAGAATTAACAAGAACTAACCGATCCCCATAGGATAAAAGTTTCCCTTTCCAGCACCCCAGTTTATCCTCAAAACGACTCTCCACTGGATGCCACTCAGAATTAGTAAGTTTTCTATGATGAATAGGAATTCCCAAATATTTAAAAGGTAGCAACCCAGACTCACAACCAAATATTTGTTTGTACTGGTGTTCTACTTCTTTAGCCCTACCAAAACAGAAAACCTCACTCTTATGAAAATTAATCTTGAGACCCGACAATTGCTCAAAGATGCACAAGATTAATTTTAGATTTAGAGCTTTATCAAAATCATGCTCTAAAAAAAGCACCGTATCATCTGCATACTGAAGGATAGACAAACCTCCTTCAACTAGGTCTGGAATAAGACCTCCTATTTGTCCAATTTCCTTAGCCCTAGCAATTAAAATAGCTAGCATATCTGCCACTATGTTAAAAAGAATTGGAGAAAGAGGGTCACCCTGCCTTAATCCTTTTTTAGTTTGGAAGAAATGGCCAATTGCATCATTAACCCGAATACCTACACTTCCACCCTGAACAAATTGTAAAATCATATCACACCACTCCTGACAAAACCCTTTCATACGAAAAGCCTGAAGAAGAAAAGGCCACTTAACCTTATCATATGCCTTCTCAAAGTCAATTTTAAAAATAACCCCATCCAATTTCTTCCTATGGAGTTCATGAATGGTTTCATGCAAGATAACAACTCCCTCCAAGATGTTTCTCCCAGGCATGAAGGCTGATTGAGATGGTCTAACCACCTTCTGCACTATCTGGGTAATACGATTAGTACCCACTTTAGTGAAAATTTTAAAACTCACATTAAGAAGACAAATAGGTATATATTGCTGGATTTTTACCGCATTATCATTTTTAGGAAGCAAAGTTATCACTCCAAAGTTCAGTTTAAACAACTGAAGATTACCCTGCTTAAACTCTAAAAACATTGCCATCAAATCCTTTTTAATAACCTCCCAAAAGGTTTTATAAAATTCTGCGGGGAAACCATCAGGACCTGGAGATTTATTAGGCTCCATCTGTGATATTGCCTCAAAAACTTCTTCCACTAAGAAATCAGCAGTGAGAATATCATTTTCTTGTTGAGTTAATTGAGGTATATCCTGAAAATTACTCTCCACTAAGGAGATATTATTAGGTGTGGAGGGTCCAAATAATTTCTTATAATATTCAGAGATATATCTTGTCAAGTCCTCATCCCCTGTCGGATATATACTGAATAGGGGTATAGAAGATGGTAGACAAAAGAGCCGGACTACCAGGGTGGCCTACTTGGTAATGGGCTTAGGTCCATTGGGCGGCCCAGTAGTCCGACGCGCAGAAGCCGGATTCTAGAAGAACCCGGATCACGGCCCGCGTGATCTGGCTTGGAGGAGAAGACGGATTCCTTACTTTCCAAGTTACAAGTTAAACGTAGTCTTCTAGGTTTCTTGTTCTGTAAGCCCTAATCCGGCTATTATATAAAGCCGGACGGGAGATAGATTAAATAAGTTCACAGGTTCAAGTCTCTAAGTTCTAAGTTAAGTTAGACACAAGCTAAAGCTCTACGCAACTCGCCGAGAAGTTCATCCATATCGAGTAGTTAGATCTATTCCCTCACATTGTAACCTTGTTATACGGGCTTTAGTCCCAGTTAGTGAGAAGTGCAGGAGTAGGTACGCCGTACTGTCGCGACGTACCGAACCTGGGTAAAATCCCGTGTTCTGTGTTACTACGCTATCCCGTTACCCCACGTCTCTACCGTAGTCTCATGGCACCCCAGTCTATGAAAACTACTACGATGTCTCGACAGTTGGCACCCACCGTGGGGCAAACGACGTCAGGCGTGAAATTCCGATCTGGGATACTCGGCGGAATTGGGAGATCGATCACTGTCGGAAGCCTGGAATTCGACGACGACGTCGGGCGCTTCCTCGACAACGGATCCTACATACCGGCGCAAAACCACCTGGTAAGTGCCTGCGTTTTACCGATTGGATCTGCTAACATCTTTATCGGATTAACCGCGGAGGCAATGGGGTTTTGCGGTGGAAGCAAATTTATCCCACCCGCCCTATACCCAGTCGAAGACGACTATGATGCCGGATTTTGCTCAGATCGCCGACAAAACAGTGATACGCACTTTATCGGCATGGTGCAATCTGAGATCGCTGAAAACACGGATGACGGAAATCCCGTGCAAGAGGCAGACAACAATACACCCGTCACAGAGACGGAAGAACCAACACCCGTCACAGAGACAGAAGATCCGACATCCGTCAACCAGACGATGAACTCGGAAACAGAGTCCGTGCTTGCCGCCATAGAGGCGAGATTGGAGTCGGAAACCGGATCGGATAACTTCGACTCCGAAGACGAAGACGATGATGCCTTCGTAAGAAAAGTTAAGTCCTTTCAAGAGGGATTCCATGAAGTGCTAATGGCAAAACCAGCTGATACAACGGGTGCTGATAGCCAGGAAAGCCCTAAAACCCCTCCGCCAGTGGAAGAGAGGGAAGACGGAGAAACTTCTCCGATATTCCCTAATGTCAAGGAGATGACAGAGGATGAACCTGTCAAAAAACCTCCATCTTCCAAGAAAAAGCACCGTGCTTCTAAAAAACTTCAGTACAAACTCCGGAAGAAAAAGTCAGCTGATCTCGCTGATGAAAACCTGGAAGTCGGAGATATTAGTGGCACAAAGCCTACGGAAAAGAAATCTAAGGAAATCACTGCTCCGCCAATGACAGAACTGGAAGAGCAAGAACTATTACAAACTCCAGTGGGACCCAATGAACCCCCTGAGATGCTGGAAGCCAGGAGACAAGCTTTCCAACGGCAACAGCAACATCTGCTTAGATCTCGGCAACATCTCCAACAAACCCATAATGACATCAAAGTCATGAAGGAAGAAATAGAGGAGTACGAGAGAAAGCATAGATCTGCCTTAAAACCTACTAGGTTACCCGGAATCGCAAAACCGGAAGAACTGCCGCCAAAAGAAAGGTTTTATAACCCATCTTGGCAAAAGCAGTTAAACGGCAAAGATGCCAAGGGCGAACCAATATACAAAACCGCAGCAGAAAACGCGGAAGCAGAGTTCGCCATCCTAAACAACGATCTGTACTCCAACGGGGAAAAACTCCAAGGGGTGTATGCTTTCCTAGGAAAAGCATTACAGCAGCAACAGCGAGGACAAGAGCGATCAGGGAGGCTGCATGATAATTCCGCCCTCTGCAAAACTGTTACTTGCGCCGCTGGAGCACCTGGACCGGAAGAACCCGGAGATTCGGATAAAAAAGAGGATCCGAGAAAAGACAAGAAAAACCCCGACAACCGGGACGCAGCGTCTAGAACTGGACCTCATCTCCCGAAAGATGGATATAAACCACACGATCGGGAAGACAAAAACCGGAATGACGGCAAAATAATGCCACCTCCGAGAAACCCAGCTGAAAAAGCCGGAAGATACGATACACCTCACAGGCGTGAAAGATCTCGGACACCGCCTAAAGATAAGGAAAGGTACAGGAGCAGGACTCCACCTAATCCCAGAGGGCGTGACAACGGAAGAGATAGAGATAACCTCGGAAAAGCGCGTCCGCGCAACAATGGAAAAGAAAGGAGCAGATCCCCTTCTGTCCATTCAGCCGGGAGATATTCTGCACATATTGATAGAGAAGAAAAAGATGATCTATACTTTGGTCCTAAGTGTTTTACTGACAGGATCCGAAGGATAACCTTGCATTCTGGCTTCGCCAAAGTTGGTCCAACCTACCAAAAGTATACCGGCAGTACAAACCCGGATACCTGGCTTTCAGATTATTACACAGCCGTCCAAATCAACAACGGGACAGACCTGGAAGCTGTCAAGTTTCTTCCCCTAATGTTGCTAGACGGAGCCAGAGATTGGATTAATGGTTTACCATCAAGAACTGTAGACAGTTGGGATGATATGGCGAGGGTATTTACTCAGCACTTTCGGGGAACATACAAACGCCCAAATAGCATCAACCAGCTGAACCGTTGCACCCAATTTGAAGACGAACCATACGTGGATTTCATCTCCAGATGGACTGCAATGAAGAATAGTTGCTCTGGAGTAACTGACGTACAAGCAATGCATGCTTTCGTCAATGGCCTAAAACCCGGACTTGTACCGTTCATGGTTGGTTCAAAAAAGCACAAAGATCTCGGATCTATGCTTACAACCGCTAATGAGCACGCTGCAGCCGAAGATGATATCAGAGCAAGAGGAGGCAATATTGAGTCACTAATACTGGCCAAGAAAACACCTCGTTCTGATAAAAAAGGAACTCCGGAGTCAACAACAAAGCCCAAGGAAGTTAACATAGCCTTTGGAGGAGAAAAGGTGAACAAGTGGAAAGGCCGCAGTCCAGATCCAATCAATTACACTCCCGAAGAATGGGAGAGAATTAAGTCGGAACCCTGCGTCCACCACTCTCAGTTTGGGAAACCAACCCACACAAACGCGCAATGCCGGCTAAACAAGCATATGAAAGGCAATGCAGGATCCGGAAATAAAGGGAAGGGTTCCAAGAGGAAACCTGCCAAACAAAAACCAGAAGCTAAAAAAGAAGACAGTGAATCGGACACTGATGACAAAATCCAGGAACAGCAGCGAAAAGGTGAACCCAAATTTCCGAGAGTTGACGGAGAAGCAATGTTAACTTTCCTAGCAACCCCGTCAGCAAAGGTGGCCAAAAGGACACTTCGAGAAATAAACGCGGTTGTTCCTGCAACCCCAAAATTCTTGAAGTACTCCAACACACCGATAACCTGGGATCAGTCTGATCATCCCGGAAATATCCCTGAACCCGGCACACAAGCTCTTGTTGTAAGCCCTATTGTTCAAAACACTAGGCTAAGAAGAGTGCTGATGGACGGAGGATCCAGCATCAACATAATGTACCTGGATACACTGAAGCACTTGAAGATATCCGAGTCCCAGCTCAACTGAAGCAATATACGCTTCCATGGCATTGTTCCTGGCAGGCAAGCACGATCCCTAGGAGAAATTTCCCTAGATGTCACTTTCGGAGATAAAGATCACTTCCGGCAGGAAAAAGTATCCTTCGAAGTTGTGCCGTTCGAGAGCGTGTATCACGCAATACTCGGACGTCCGGCTTTCGCTAAGTTTATGGCAAGATCTTGCTATATCTACAACAAGCTGAAGATGCCAGGACCCAAAGGAGGAGTAATCACCATTGCCGGTGATTTCAATCTGGCAAACGAGTTGGAGAAGCAAAACGCCCTTTGCGCTCAAAGAGTTATAGCTCAGGAAGAACTGAAGGAGTTAGCCAAGGAGGTATCGCCGAAAGAAATGCCGGCAGGAAAAGAAACTCGGAAGCCAACAGATAGCTTCAAGGCGTCCGAGAATACAAGACAGGTAATCCTAGATCCCAAAGATCCGACAAAATTTGTCGTAGTAGGGACTGGGATGACCGACAAATAGGAAGGCGAGCTCATCAAGTTCCTCCGTGAGAACTGGGATATTTTTGCCTGGTGTCCAGCTGACATGCCAGGCGTACCCAGGGAACTTGCTGAGCACCAACTCAAGGTTATTCCCGGATCAAAACCCGTCAAACAAGGTCTCCGTCGATTTTACGGAAGAAGACGGAAGGCTATTGGCAAGGAAATTATCCGGCTTTTAGCAGCGGATTTCATCAAGGAGGTAATCCATACTGACTGGTCCGCAAATCCGGTATTAGTACCGAAGAAGACGCAACTGCCCTCAGAATGTGTATAGATTACACAGGATTGAACAAGTTATGTCCGAAAGATAGGTTCGCACTGCCGCGAATCGATCAAATAATAGATGCCACTGCAGGCTCCGAGCTTTTATGCTTTTTGGATGCATACTCTGGGTACCACCAAATACGCATGAAAAAGGAAGATCAAATCAAGACTTCTTTTATAACCCCGTACGGGACGTATTACTACATAACCATGCCTTTTGGCCTGAAGAACGCAGGTGCAACCTACCAGCGTTGCATGCAACGTTGTTTGCATAGTCAGATTGGAAAAAATGTCCATGTTTACGTGGACGATATCGCTGTCGTAACCAAGGAAAAAGATACACTCCTTGAGGATTTGCGAGAAACCTTCGAAAACTTGCGCACTTACAAGATGAAGTTGAATCCATCTAAGTGCGTATTCGGGGTTCCCTCAGGAAAACTTCTGGGTTTCATCGTTTCTCCCAGAGGAATAAAGGTTAACCCGGAAAAGATCAAGGCAATCTTGAATGTCTCAAAACCTACATGCGTAAAAGATGTCCCAGAATTGCCGGGTTCTGCCACAGCCATAAAAAGATTTACTAGTTGGCTGGGGGCTAAAACCTTACAACTCTACAAGCGGCTGAAAAAATTCGACAAGATCAAGTGGATTGCGGAAGCCGGAGAACGTCTAGCAAGTTATGTACCTTTCCGTACTTAGTTCAATTCTATGTAAACATCTTTTGAGATCATGAAATAAAGTTGTCGGAATACTGTCATCCATATGTTTATAAGTACAAAGTGTTTCCGCCTCATCTATTTCCCAATGATCTTACAAATTTCTCAACGTTAACCCGAATTGTGCTTGCGTACTCGGTGTTACATAACTGAATGATTTTTCAGCCTTTTAACGGCTAAAGGAAACTTGAATTGTCTGCGTGCCCAAGTTTCAATTAAAACTTTCCTTGTTTCTCTAAGTCTTATCTAATTGTGCGCATGCTGGGTTACTGGAACTAGTTAGTAAAAATGCCTTTAGCATGATTCATGTTTTCGAGTTTGAAAACTGCTTGGTTCGTCCCCAGTTACTCGGCATAACGATTCATAATGCTATCTGAGCCATTTCAAACACTAAGGACAGTTAAAGCATATACACCAGAGAACTTAGAAGATAAAGGAATGGTAAAATCCAAACAACTTGCAAAGTAATTTCATAGTTTAAACTGCAAAAGGCGGAATTCTCATTAATACAAAAGAAGCATTACATTTTGGGTTATAAATGAAAGAACAGTAATGCTCCTATTGTCTATTTTTTCTATCCAGGTTCCAGGTAACCTTTCAAGAATCCGACTCCTCCTCGCTGCTTTCTTCATCGGGGATTGGAGGAGCTTCCTCTTCTGGATAGTTGACGGCGACATTTACCATGGCGGCAATCTGGGTGGCGTGGCCCTTAACTTCACCAAAGATGGTGGATCGTTGCGCATCCGTGTATCCCTGAGGGACACCGGTGGCCACACGCCAGGATTTGGCACTAGGATAGTGCATGCGCATAAGGCCTAAGGCCATGCGCGCACCACCCCGTGCAGCGGAGCGGAGAAGAGACTCCTTGGACTCCGCCACCTCCATGATGATACCCGGAAGTTTTTCAACCTCCGAGCATTCCCCAGATTTACCGGGAAGAAACTTGCCTACTAGCTGCGTTGCAGCAGCCTTCATCAAGTTCCATGTCTCCCCGAAAGCTCGGATGCCTGCAGCCCGAGTGCCATCTGGGGTGTCTCCTGTTTGATCCAATAAAACATACAAAAGGGTTAAGCAGACAAACAGAGAAAGCAAAACATGGAAAGATGAGGAAAAGGGTAAGAAATTTACCGATGAGCTTGTCGATCTCGGAAACTTCCTCCAGGCGAAGGTTCAGAGCTTCAGTCAAATCCTGAATGGTGGATTTGTCTTTCTCCGCCTGTTCGGAAGCCTTGGAATTAGCCATTCCAAGAGCCAGGTTGCTGGCTTCCAGGTCTTGTTGAGCTTTCACAAGATTCTTGTGAATCTCAATGTTCTCGTTGCGGAGAATTTCGGCGTTGCCAGAATCTTCCGCTGCTTGCTTAGCCTGAGCTAAGGCAGCTGAAAAGCAAGTGAAAAATCCGAGTTGATCAATTTCCTCGGGAAAAAACTTAGACAAAGTCTTAAATCGGAAATTTCAAAACGAAAAAAGCTTACCTTTCGTTTCCGTCAAAGCAAGCTGAGATGATTCCAGCTCCGCCTCCTTCTCCTCAAGAATAGAAAGAAGACTTCGGACTTCTTTATTCTTGATGGTGAGCTTCCTGAAAACTTCCAGGTTTATGGCCTCGGAGGTTTGCTGAAACACAGCAAGGAAAAGTATGGTTAACAAAAAAACATCAAAGCAAAAAAGCATGCATTTTGTTTAATGCTTGGGGGCTAGAGTTACATACCTGGCTCATGCGCTGCAAACCTGCTAAGTTTTCTTGGAATTCTTTCGCGTATTCCGCGAAGTGATTTCCGGCTGCGTCCAAGCCGTCATTGATAGCCTTAAAATCCTTGTTAAAGGTGGGGATCCCCTCGTCGAAAGTCCGAGAAGATTTCCCCACCTCTGGAGCCGCCCTTTCCCTCGTGTCCGACTCGGACACAACGGGCTGGCTGGGCTCTGGGGGCTTGTTGGTGGTGGCTGCAGTAGGCTCTTCCGCCATTGTCTGCGGCGTATCCGGGGCGACGGCGGGAGATGGTTGGCTGCCTCGGTTGGAAGAAGCTCTGAGTTTCTTCAGCTTTCTCGGCTTCAGGGGTGAGGGGGGTAGGCTAAAAACCAAAAACCCGGAAAAGGGTTAAAACACCGAAGATGGACGAAAAAGATCCCATAGAAGAAAAAACCCAGAAGAAAATAACCTGGAAGTGGCGACGGGGATTCCGTCAAGGTCGATAATCTCATCCGAAGAAATTATCTTCTTGCGCTTGCGCCCACCTGTAGCGGCGGTGCGCAGCGCATCCAGCTCGGCCTCGGAGGCTAACTCCGAGTCTGGAAGATCCACAAGCTGTCGGAAAAACAATCAGAGTCAAAAGGTAGATTATCCAGGAATTGAGATTATACCCAAATGACGAAAAGTTTACCTTGGGAGCTGGGTTGTCGGCCGTGTACATTGGCCGACTCTCCGTGTATTGGTCGCGCGATGCGACCAACTGATTGATGCGCCGCCTAAGTTCCTTTGCGGGCCAATCCTTGTCGGTTGTCCGCATTGGATCCTTGGCTCCCGTGTAGTCACACAGGAGACGGCCTCCGTGGTTTGCTAATGGCTGAATCCGTCTATCCAGCCAGCAAAAGACCGTATCCATACCGGTCAAAGGAGGTTTGGAGGAGGTGAGCTTGGCGATGCGCCTCTTGATCCTTAACAGATCTGCCGGCAGAACTTGGACAGCTTCTGTTCCCCAGTTATCCTGGGGAACGGCGGCAGAGTTCATAAAAGGTGGAACCCCGACGGCCTTTTTAGGAAAAGGCACATCGGGATGATAGAAGAAAGAACCCGTCCAAAATTTGACGGATTCTGAGGTCTTAATCTTGGGGAACCAATCCTCTCGGAATCTCCGAAGAGTAAAGGATATGGTCCCGCAAGTTGGGAGTGCGCCCTCCAAAGAGTTCCGCTTAACCCCAAAGCAGTACATCCAGAAGTCTAGCCTAGGTTCTATCCCTAAGTAGCCTTCAAACAAGCCCTGGAAGCCGGCCATGTAAAGAATGGAATTGGGGGGAAGATTGTGGGGCTAGATGTCGTAATGGGAAAGAATTTGGAGGAAGAAAGAAGAAGGCGGAAGCCCCATACCTCGCAGGAGGTGGGAAGTGAGAAGTACCCGTTCGCCGTTCTGCGGCGTTGGCTCGGTCTCTTCCTCCGGAAGCCGCCATTTCTTCTTAAGTACCAGGCCCTCCTTCTCCAGGTTTGGAAGGAGAGCCGGAGGAATACTGCAGGCAGTCCAGTTGCCTGCAGATTCAGCTTCCTCCTCCGCTCCGGCGGTGGAAGCAGCGGCAGCCTCCGCGGCGGCAAGCTCGTCGCCGAGGAGCTCAATCTTTTCCTCCACCGTTTCGGGTGCAAACGGTGGGGTTGTTGCGGTGCTTGATGATGCTATGTCCGCGGCGGCGGAAGTGTTCTCTCCGCCCGCCGCGGAAGCCGTGGTCTTCTCCGGCTCACCGCCGGTGGGCTTTTGCGCTCCCGATTGTGGATCTAGGTCGTTGACGAGCTCGTCGATGGCGGCGCGGGTCGGTGAAGGCGGCGAGGATGCCATCTTTCGGTGGCGAGTGAGCGCTCCGGCGTGCAAAGGGTTCGTCGGGGCAAGGTCTTGCTCTCGTGCTCGCGTTTGCGTCAATGGCGTGGGCAGTGTGGAGTGAGGAAAGATTTCCGATGACGACGAGGACGGCTATTTATAGCCTGAAAACCTCTAGATACGCGCCAACGGCTCTTTTGACCGTTGGATGTTCGACGCGTGTCGCTCGCCGGAAAATCCGGGAAACGGAACGACAGAGGAATGATGGCTATCTCCTCGTTTCTCGTGAGAATCTGTCAGAGATACGTTGCAGGGTTTCCCGCGTGAAACCAAGCGGTGCTTGCGTCAGCATGATTGAGGCGCTGATGTCACAAGTCCCTTTTCCGCGAAGGATCGCGAGAAGAAAAGTCGGATTTTCATAGTTCCGAGTTTTGTGTTACCATCTCCTTCAGAAGGAAAGAAGAAAGAATCAAGACTGCTGAATCAAGTTTCCCCGGACAAAATGTATTTGACGAAAGGCGGAGTTTCAGAGTTTTGATCCTTCCTGGGGGCTACTGTCGGATATATACTGAATAGGGGTATAGAAGATGGTAGACAAAAGAGCCGGACTACCAGGGTGGCCTACTTGGTAATGGGCTTAGGTCCATTGGGCGGCCCAGTAGTCCGACGCGCAGAAGCCGGATTCTAGAAGAACCCGGATCACGGCCCGCGTGATCTGGCTTGGAGGAGAAGACGGATTCCTTACTTTCCAAGTTACAAGTTAAACGTAGTCTTCTAGGTTTCTTGTTCTGTAAGCCCTAATCCGGCTATTATATAAAGCCGGACGGGAGATAGATTAAATAAGTTCACAGGTTCAAGTCTCTAAGTTCTAAGTTAAGTTAGACACAAGCTAAAGCTCTACGCAACTCGCCGAGAAGTTCATCCTCATCGAGTAGTTAGATCTATTCCCTCACATTGTAACCTTGTTATACGGGCTTTAGTCCCAGTTAGTGAGAAGTGCAGGAGTAGGTACGCCGTACTGTCGCGACGTACCGAACCTGGGTAAAATCCCGTGTTCTGTGTTACTACGCTATCCCGTTACCCCACGTCTCTACCGTAGTCTCATGGCACCCCAGTCTATGAAAACTACTACGATGTCTCGACATCCCCAACAATAGTTCCTTCCTCTTGTTCTAACTGAAAAATCATCTTCCTACGGTGTTTCCCATTAGGCATAAGATGAAAATATTTCGTATTATCTCCCCCCTCCAAAACATGCTGAACCTTTGCTCTCTGCACCCATTTACTTTCTTCCTCTCGACGCAAAGAACACATACGATCATTAGCTAAACGAAGAGTTTCCCTCTCTCCCGAGGAGAGAGTTATACTCTCAGCTTTAATATCCAACTCCTCTATAACACTGATCAACTTATCCCTCTCTATTCTATATTTGCCACTCAAGTTTTTAGCCCAACCTTTAAGAAAACGTCTTAGGTGTCTAATTTTGTTTTGCCAAACCGCAATAGCTGAGTCACCCTTGTGAATCGCATCCCATTCAGCAGAGACCAGCTCAAAGAAACCATCCATTCTGAGCCACGAAAGCTCAAAAGAGAAACCACTCTTATTACCCACATGAGCACGAGCACCGAAATCCAACAACAAAGGAGTATGATCCGAACCATTTCTAGCCAAAGCTTGAACGGTTGCTAGAGGAAATTTTTGCTCCCACTCCACTGTAGAAAGAATTCTATCTAGTTTTTCAAAGGTAGTGTTGGGTCTCCTATTAGCCCAGGTAAATTGTCTACCCGATAATTCAATCTCCTTTAAGTCTAAGCTATGAATAATTGCATTAAACATAACAGGCCATCTGGAATTATAATTATCATTATTCTTTTCCTCAGGTTTTCGTATTATATTAAAATCCCCACCCACCAACAAAGGTAATGTTTCATTTTCACAAATACGAACAAACTCTGATAAGAAATTTGGTTTAAATTCTTCCTGGGCAGCACCATAAACAGACACAAGAATCCATTCAAAACCATCATGCTTTGACTTAACATAAAGTTTAACAGAGAAATCTCCTACATCCACACTCCTAACCTCTATAGATGAACAGTTAATGCCAATAAGCATACCTCCTGATCTACCTCTAGGTGGTAAACAAAACCACACAAAATCTGAGCCCGAAGCTAGGTGAGATAAAAAGGAATGTGCAAAATGAGATCTCCCTGTCTCAGACAAAGCCACAAAGTCTAGTTTCCTCTCTCTGATACTCTCCTGAATAAAATGGTGTTTACCCGGGTCACGAAAACCCTCACTGTTCCAAAACATCCCACATAAATTATGCATCTTGTTTATTATTTAGACGATTAATTCTTACACTTCTACGCTTATTAGAAACGGAGTAATCTTTCTTTTTCCTAACTTTCTTAACTTTCTCGCAATCAACCACTAAATCAATTGGAGAAGTAGAAGCAGGGAAACAATCATCATCCACTAAATCTTCTGTGAGACTAGCTATTTTATTAAGAATTAAACTACGAGGCTGAGGGTCATGATTATTATCCAAATTATTATGAAGCATCGACAAAGTCCTATGCAGATCACCATCTTTAATTAACTTAGCAGACGCCAGCTTAGATGCACTAGAATTCCCCAAAGAAACTCCTAGACTAGCAGCTCTATCAATAATATCAGAATCTGAGAAACACAAAATTGAAAGATTCTTAGAAGAAATCGAAGACGTCATACCTGCCCCCGAGTCCCTCCTGGCAGCGAGTGACATCGCCCTATCCAATTGTGTGTCATCCGCATTAGGTTGGGCCCTTATACGACCACTTGACCGCACACCCGAAGTAGCAGCGTCAAGAATACCTCCAAATTCCTCGATCATCTTCCTTGAGCCATTCAATTTGGGAGTACCGAAATCAGCTACAGGGAATGATGGAAAAGGAGTGGTCGGGCTGGTAATAAGAGTCTTAGATGGAGATGAAGGTGACACAAATTGCGGGGACCTAAACCCAGCATCCGTATTTGCAACACCTGCTCCAACCGAAACAGAAACATCACTAACTGTTAGAGAAACCGAGCCGTGTAAAGGACCAACATGTGTACTACCAAGACCTACGGAATTATCAATAGAATTATAGCTTTCGGGTTGTAATTTAGAAGTAGCAGAAGAAATCATACCATTTGGAACCGGCACTAAACCGTTTCCATGAATATTATTAATAGAATTCCCAGCCTCCACTTCATCAACAGAAACCCCAAACATATAACTCCTAGCTTCTTCCCCCTCAGACGGCACACACTGTGAAATAGAGTTCAGATTGGTATGAGTCCCTGCCGTAGTCACGAAGACGGGAGGAGACAGCAGCGCACCAGTGCAGCAGGCAGCAGAAACAGGGACAGAAAACTCTGCCGCAGAGTCAAAACCAGGCAGAAACTCTGCCTTCTGTGCCGTGGGCTCTGCCGCGGCCAGAAAATGTGCCGTCTGTGCCGTGGTCTCTGCCGCGGCCAGGAACTCTGCCGTGGCCAAATCCGGGGCAGCAGAGACTGCTGCAAACTCTGCCGTAGCTAAATCACTCATCAGAACCCCCTCAGCCTCAATTAAATTCGCAACAGAAGCACTGCTCACAGGGACATTTTGAGACAAAAGATGATCATTCGACAACTTGTTAGAGGAGAATAAATCCGCCACTTCCTTTCTAGCACGATCAAAAGAATTCCGTACCAAAGGAGAGAAAACAAGGCCCAACTGAATATTGGTAGACATAGGCTTCTTACCACTGCCACCACTAACATCAGAAGGTTTGTTTGGTTTTGGATCAGAGGTAGTTTCAGGTGCCTTGCCTGTGAGCTGATTCACCTTATCCTGTAAGTCATCACCAAGCCCATCCGAATCATCCTCACTCTCATCACCCCCATCGTCACCCTCCATGTCCACATCATCAATAGGTACTGGCACATTTTCCTCCACCTCGAAAGAGAGTCTATAGTAAATTTAGTCAAACTTTATAAATTTTAACCAATTTTATAGTAAATAGTAGCAACATATATGACATCAAAATGGTATATTTTAAAAGTTCATGTCAAGACAAATCTATTGACACCAATTTGATGCCATAAATGCTAATACGTTTTCGAATAAAGTTAGTCAAAATTGAATAAGCAGCAAACGGGACAAAAAAAACTGTCAGTTTTGGGGGCGTTGGAGATGCCCCAACTCTTTGCTCTATTCGTGGTGACGGTTCTTAATCTCGCGAAAAATGTGTTTTCAGTCGTTTTATCCGTTGTAATAGGCGTGTGTGCAGCTATGAGAACACAGCGGAACGTTCATCAGCTCTCCCCTGGATAATTCCCACCTGACGCCGGTCGGTAGCGTTTCTTTTCACATGGTTGACAATAGATTCACATGCCGCTAGCTGTTTGTCGTCACGTGCCAGAAGCAGGGGCTAGAGATGACTAAAAAGTCTGTCGTTAAAAAACCCTGTGAAGATGCAATCCCACTATAAATAGCAGGCTCACGGAGATCCTCATTGCAGCCCTATCAAAGATAATCTAGCGACGTACATACGCATCCGTGCGTGCAGTTTCTGCCCCTCTACCGCGTACTTACCGTCACGCTCGGCCGCCGGCCGGGAAGCCATGGACGACGCGACGGTCATCGAGTGTTTCAAGGACAAGAGCATCCTAATCACCGGTTCTACGGGCTTCCTCGGGAAAAGTAAACACAACATACAGTACACTCTCATAAATTGAAATACCTTCTCTCTTTGTGTGTGTGTGTTATTCACAGAACATACGTATATGGTGTGATGCAGTACTGGTCGAGAAGATACTGAGGGTTCAGCCGGATGTGAAGAACCTTTACCTTCTTGTACGTGCAGTAGACGCCGCATCCGCTGAGCATCGCGTCCTTACCGAGGTATATGTACGTTCGTCGTCTTTGGGTGGAAACAGGGAATCCAACGGCAGTCTTTATTTCCGTCTATTTTTTTAAAATAATACACTGTTTATTAGTAATTCTCAATACAATACACGATTTTAATCATTTTTACAAATAATAAACCATCGCATTTCGGTGTGACAGTGACTAATCATGGTGGGGCACAACGAGTTGGACTAATGGCGGTGCGGCACTACGACCGGACCTTAGTTGCACAAGCTGCGTGCTCCTTTTTTTTAGATAAAGAACGTATATTTATATCGAGGATATACAAATTGCACCCAGCCTCTGCATCGCCAACTGCGATGGTGCATTATTTTTTAAGATGATTAAAATCGTGTATTATTTCACGAATTACTAATAAAAAGTGTATTATTTAAAAGTGTCGTATTCTGTGACTAGCATTCATATGCTTTCTCACTATCCAATTCGACTAACAGGTAGTCGGGACAGGTCTCTTCGATGTTCTGCGGAACAAGCGTGGAGATAACTTCGACGGTTTCATCAAAGATAAAATATTCCCTCTACTAGGAGACGTCGTGTACGACAACTGCGGACTTGATAGCTCTACCACTGAGCAGCTCTCGCAGGAGATCGATGTCATCGTTAATATGGCAGGATCTACCAACTTCAGCGAGAGGTACGTATCAAGCGCGACATATGCTATACGAATGGAGGATCAGGTATAGCGCCGTGTCCAGCGGAACTGAATCCTTGTGTCTAGCAGAACTAGGTTGCCTTTGCATTATGTTCTACCCTTTTCCAACAGTCTCTGCATCAAAACGATGTATACTGCTAAACCGAATGAACACCATCAACCGAGCACATCCTATATCTATAGGTCCTCGCTGCTCCAAGAGAAGGAGAACCAAGCAAGACTTTAACTTCCAGAGAAGAAGTTCCACGTACAAGACCTCATCTCCCATGCATGGTGCAAGGTGAATAGCAACAGAGCAATCTGTACCAAAGCTGCAAAAGGGACACTGGGAGCCTGCGCAGGCTCGGCAACTCCTGCAATAAGCAAGGGTCTTCTGCCGAGGCAGATGGCGGTTCTAAGATCGTTCACATCGACATCGTTAACAGTTCGAGGAGATAACGTTTCCGTTATGGCCACCACGACCGACAGCGTTCCAACCCTAACCGCAGATGAGGGACACCTTCACTCATGCTAGTAAACACCGCCCAGTGTGTGGCACTGCTCGCCGCTGATGACCACCGTGGCACTGCTCGCCACCGACCAGCACCGCCATTGAAGGTGTCGGTCAACACCGCCGACTTACGGTGAGCGACAAGGACCTGACCACAATATGTCATGCGTGTACGGATCCGTACATATACCATTACGTCATAACCGCATACGACTTAATTAATTACGAAGGGGTACCTCGAGTCATCTCAGACCTTGATGTAGATTTAAGTTTGGGTTAGGGGTACACCTAAACAGAAGCCTTGCATATCCCTATTGATAGACACTAATTTCCGGGCTTGAAATATTTGACTAACCTGCGACCAGCTTGCAACTGAAAAAAAAAACTTAGTTACCACCTCATTGCAGCTCAAAAGACGCACAACCACCACGTATAAATATTGGTTTTACCACCTCTTACCAACAACTTCTAACACTACGTACAACAATAAAAGATATTTGTTCTGTATTTCTACCTACTACTAAGATTTTCACTCACACTTTCTCGAATATGATTGGCAGGTATGATGTTGCTTTGGCATCAAATTCATTAGGAGTCACCAACGTGTGCCATTTGGCAAAACAATGCACGAATCTCAGAATGCTTCTTCATGTTTCCACTGGTACGTACATCAGCTCGTTTTTTTTTCAGAAATTAATGGAAGAATGTTATTGATATGTACTATGTTGTGGACACATAAAAGATGAAGGCATATTCGACTGTACCTTTTACTACCCGCCAAAGATGACTAGTATAAATTAAAATCTAACCGTTAATTAAGAGAGACTGTTCGAACTTTTAATTAGAAAATCATTTATTGAGGTGCAAATCAGACCAAATATCTCGTTATTTTAGCCTAAAATCATGGTAACTAAATCTGGATTTTGATTTCGTCCTCTATACCGTTTTCTGTAGTCTAGCTGAGGAGCTCCCTATCGAGAGTTCACATATGCATAGCGGCCGGCACCAAAAGCTTAAAACAACCTATACTTCATGCATGCCGGCAAGTCTGCAGGCTGCTATATGCAGCACGATGGAAATTATTAGAACGACCTCAGATGAAGTTCATGTATCCAACGCTGCCTGCCGGCCGGGTAGCACGATAGACAGATTTCATGTACACGGTAAAGTAAACAATTTTACCACCATTACGCCGTGAAGTAGCCATGGCTGCCATGCACGTAGTTGTAGTAGGAATTATATGGCCTTACTTTTTTTATGGGATTTTCGATTTTAGTGTAAATCAGTTTCCGCATGTTACCCTGCACACGTTACTATTCCTTTTTAACGGGGCTTTCTTTTTTAATCGGAGACTAGTACTTACGTTTTATACTAGTGATGTTTAATGCACCCGTATGATTTAATATGAGCCGTTAGATGAAACACATAGTATATACACCTTTTATTTTTCGAGTGTACAAACATTTATACCAGTAATGTCCAATTGCTCATTGTCATGATAGCTTACGTAGCCCGGGAACAAGAAGGCCTTATACTGGAGAAACCATTCAATACAGAAGAAACATTGAGTGGCTACCACTTGGACATTCAATCTGAGCTAAAATTAGTTGAGAGTGTCAAGTCAAAACTAAGGATGCAATCCTCTACCGATAATTTAGTAAAAAAGACAATGAAGAAACTTGGATTAAAAAGGTTAGCAGGCAGAAAGATGCACATATATAGTTAAATTCCTGAATCATGACAAATGCAACAGATGAGATAATTAACATGGAGTATTGACCATTTTTTTTCAAGGGCTAGGTACTTTGGTTGGCCTAACGTTTATACACTGACAAAAGCTTTCGGGGAGATGTTGCTTGGGAACTTCGGACGAGGCCTTCCGGTTGTCATAGTGCGACCAAGCATCATAACAAGCACTTTCCAAGACCCAGTGCCTGGATGGATAGAAGGAACTAGGTAAATCAATTAAAACTATTTGCCACATGCATCTCCTTGTGGTACCAACTCGTTACTTACCTATTCCAGTAATCACAATTTGGATTTGTTTTATTCCTGTCAACCTATTCCTGTCGAGATCGATAGTCGGCAGCATAAATATCTATGTTGGTCAGCTGTCAGGCATAAAATTTAATTCCTGTGAAGTTAGTCGGTAGTTTCTGAGATTAAGTTGGCACTAATCTTATTCCTATCTTTTTTCCCCTTGCGTGCCGGTTCCCAGCCTACGGGGTTAGTCCTGATTCTGGTGGTGCCTTTTATTGCAGGACAATTGACGTGTTGTATGTCGCCTACAAAGACCAAAAATTTCCATGTTTCGTCGCCGATCGAACACTACAGGAATCTGCTTATAGGCCGACGGCAAAATGCCGTCGGCACAGGTCAGCACCCCGTCGGCCTCCTCTGTGCCGACGGTGGCCGTCGGCACACTGCCGTCGGCACACGGCTCGTCGGCGCAGGTAAGGGGGCCGTCGGCACACGAAAATGCCGTCGGCACAGCTGAGTGGTGGGCCCCACCTTGCTCTGACAGCGGGCCCCACGCTGTCAGAGCGTTGGTCTGGTGGTGGCCTCTGTGCCGACGGCCACCCTCGGCACAAGGTTGGACACGCGGCAGCAGCTGGTGCGTCCCTGTGCGGGCGCTGTGTGCCGACGGCAATGCCGTCGGCACAGGACTGACCATTTGGTCAGCGTAGGTCCTGTGCCGACGGCATTGCCGTCGGCACAACCTATGCCCAGGTTTTTTTTTTTGCCCTTTTTGGTGCTGTTTTGGTTCCAAAATTCACAGCAAAATTACAAATAATGATCCAATGCAACAGAAACATCTAGAAGCTCAGTACCATCATTATTAACCATCAAAACATCCAGACAAACATCGTTTAAGGTCATACATCGATCCTGATACGTCCATCGATCCAGATACATCCATACATCGATCCAGATACATCCCTAGCTAGGAGAAGGGGTGAAGCCCAGGTCTCCACTCGTGAAATGAGGACGATCATGTGTCGCGTCCGTCGAACCAGCTCCGGAGCCACCAGGCGAGGTACCAGGAGTGGCCGAAGCACGGCCGTGAATCGGCGTCGACTGGCGCGAACCCGGGGAGCCACTAGGAGAAGCCCGGCCAAAAGCCGTGTTCCCCGAAGCTCCAGTATCCTACATGTTCGAGCACGAGTTAGACACTTTAGAGGCAAAGTAAATCAGTAATCGACGTGTGGAAAAGAACACATACCGGGGTCTCTGCGTAGTATGTGAGGGCAAACTCATCCCTCGATATGAATATCGGGACCGGCCCTGCCGCTTCAGGAGGCTCTCCTGGATGCGATCCTCTCTCTCCGGTGGTCATCCACCTCATCATCGCCTACAAGATGGTTTAGATGTCATGTGTTGCCAAGATGATTTAGACTTGTCATATTTTGCAGAAATATGGATTGAAAACTTACACTCGATACCGCGCTATGGTACGAAGTGAGGGCGTCGGTCCTCTGCTGCCACGCCTGTAGGTTCTCCTTGTACTTCTCATAAGCGGCGGCATAGGCCGCATCGAACTCCGGCTACAATTTAGGAAACAAGTTAATATCGACAACTTAGCAATGCAGAGGGGAATGTAAGAAAACATGATGAGAATGAGAGGACAGCTTACATCGGCATCGGCAGAGGCAGCTCTAGCACGCCGTCCACGAGGCTGGACAGGGATGGCGTCGACGGGGAGGGTAGCCTTGATACGAGTGAGGCTCGCGGTAGGCGTGGCCACCTTATCAAGGATTCTCAGACGGCCGTGCTCCCTCCCGTTCCCCGCTAGCATCAACGCCGTCTCGTCGTACTCGTGCTCGAAGGGGTCCTCGACCTGCGGGTGTAGAATCTGGAACGCTGAGGTGTAATCCTGCATGTCCGACTCGGCTCTGCCGTAGAACTCAGGAGCCGAGGACGTGGCGGCGTCCGAAACGGACTTCTTCCGCCTCATCGTCTTCCACGCCGCCAAGTAAGTAGCTGGCACCCCACTCTGCTTCTCCTACATCGCAAAAGTAAACGTTATGTGTATCAAGTATAAACATGCATGATAGAAAATAAACCATCTTTTCCATGTATGTACATACCATCCTCTTCTTGAAGCGGTCGGTGTTGAGGCTTCCTCCACTGTGGGTGCCCCCGTGGCCTCGGTTCTTCTTGTTCCGCTTGCTCACGGCATTGTGTTCGGGGTCTTCCCCGGCCCACTTCCTAGCCAGCACCGCCCATGCGTCCTCGTGTCTTTCGGCCCAGTGTGGAATGACCTGAGAATGCAATAGTGAAGTAAAAAGGAGGCAATGCAATGGAAAATTAACTGAAATGTAGAATGACATAGATAGTTTACTTACCCTCATGAAATCCTCGACTGTCATCTTGGGCGGGTCCGCGACATTGTCCTTCTTCTTGGCCCTTTTGCCCTTCTCGGCCATGAACGCGCTGATGGCGGTGTGCTTCTGGTTGTACCACACCTGGCGGGTCAACCTCATGCACGCCTTGCGGAGAACCCGACGCGCCGCGCCTCTATCCTCCTCAAGCACCCGGAAAAAGCACTTCAATCATGCATGAAGAAAATAGCGAGTTAGAACGGTGGTGTCATCAACTACGAACGAAACTCATGAAAATATAACTTACCCAAAACCTGGTGGTCACGGCGTCAGAAGCCTTCCCGAATGGCGCGCAATCGGCAGCCTCGTAGTCCAGCCAAGAAGACGCCAACTTCGGCTCGCCATCCACAGCCGTGGTGTAAAAGCCCGGCCAATAAAGCCGGATCAGAGCTCCAAGCAAGCTCGAAGGCTGGCGGCTCCCTTCAGCATATGTCCAATTGCTGCATAATAATCAAACATTAGTACATATGCCAAAAATGAAACTACATATTTAAAATTACAAAATTAGTAAACTTACTCCTTCTTATTTGGATAAATAAGAGTCTTCTCCTCCTCCGTGGCAGGCTGCTTATCCAAACCGGGGACTCCCGCTTCCCCGCGAACTCGCAGCTTCTTCGGTGCCCCTCCTCCTCCCTCCACCTCCCCCTCCATCTCCACCTCCTCGTCCTCGTCCTCCTCCTCCTCCTCCTCCGGTCTGTACTCCTCCTCCTCCTCCCGTCTGGACTCCGTCTCCCCCTCCTCCCTATACTCTATCTGCAGCTGGGAAGCCACATCACCAGACGCGGAGGGTGGAGGCTCCAAGTCTACACCTCCCCCGCCACCTCCACCTCGTCCTCGTCCTCGTCCTCCACCTCGTCCTCCACCTCGTCCTCGTCCTCGTCCTCCAACCGCATCGTCGTCCACGGGGTAGCGCCGATTGCGAATCAAGGATCTACCACTCCGTGTAATCTTCTTGAGCAAGGACGACGACGATTGCTTGCCTTGGCTCATATTGTCCAATCACCTGCATCGAGAAATAGAAAACAATTAAATCACATATACATAGTAAAAATATAGGCACTTAGCATAAAATGGTGAAATGTAGGCACTTAGCATAAAATTGTGAAACTTGGCATAAAATGTAGAGCATCACTAGGCATGTTCAAAAGAAAAAATACTAAGTATAAAATGGTGAAACTTGCATAAAAAATGCTAAGATAAAATACTAAGTATAAAGACATCACCTAGAATCACTACAAGAAATGTGTTGATACATGACGTTCTCACAATGACGCAAAATGAAATCGTCATAGATTTATGACGATTTAGAACAAGATCGTCGCAGGCCATTTAAGGGGATAAAACCTGTGAAAACTAACGACGATTTGGTTCAAAAACGTCGTAGACATAAAAAATGAAATCGTCATTGATTGGACCATGTGTACTGGGGGCTTATTTTTGGCCGTTCTTGACGAATTCTGATCGTCTTAGTTCCTACCCGTCGATTTAGTGGTTAGAATGCGGTGCCACGTCCTCCACCTGGCCTACGTGTCTTGATGACATGCCATAGATGCACTCACTGGCACCCAGGACCCACAAATTTCCCACGTGTCTTGTTGCGCTTGCGCGGGCAGGAGAAATAAGTGGCAAAAATGCGCGGACAGGGACTCGAACCCACGACCATGCGCTTCCATGCTCTGCTCCTTACCGCTGCGCTATCGAACTGAACTTGTTTAGGTTCAGGAAGCTAACCTATCTATTGTATTTGCTCTGCCTCTGTTTAGGTAAAGATTCAGACACGCATCTCAGTTCGGACACGCATCTCAGTTCGGACAAATCGCAGAGCACGGAGGGGATTGGGGGCAGCGGCGAGCCCGGAGGGGATTGGGCGCGGCGGCGAGCACAGAGGGGATTGGGGCGGCGGAGAGCACCTCGGCCAGGGCGAGCTATCTCCAACTGGTGTCCGACGGAGCTATCTCCAACCTCGGCCAGGGCGTTCACCAGCGGGAGCTAGGTGGCGACGGTGACCGGTGATGGGGTTTCCGGCTCCCCGGTGAATGGAGGAGGGGGCTGGGCTGGACATCGGCGGGACCTCCACGGTATGCCCTCTAATCTCTCTCCTTATCTTCCCTTCTTCTCCGAGTAGCTCCTCTCTAGATTTTCTTTCCGGGTGGATTCAGAGGGCCAAGCTTCGACAGAGCATCCTCCCTGAATTCTCGCAGCTTGAGCTCTTCCTCTCTGGTTGGAGCCATCTTCAGCAGTGTCTCAAGCAGCTCGGCTCCAAGGCTCTCTGCTTGGCCTGCACTTGCAAGAATGGCAACACAAGCAAAATGTTCATGTAGCTAGATGGTCATCAGACAAAGCATTGCTGGAGCAACTCACCAGGGCACTAGCTTCAGAGGTTGTTCTAGCTTCAGAGGTGGATTCGAAATTCTATTTATTGAGGTTGTTCCAGCACTAGCTGCTGCGTGTACTGGAAGAGCATCGATGCCTCCTCTGTATATTCAGAGGTTGTTCTAGCTTGTGTACTGGAAGAGCACCAGTGCTAATTAACCAAATAACCCATGTTGATCTAACTAAAAAAAGATTGTCCCTTTCAATAACAGTTTAGTTATATGTAGAATAGCAACTATTGAGGAAAGAATTCTGATTTATGTTTGCATTTTGTAGTATTAATGCCTTACTGTTATGGTGTCTTTTTGTGCTTGATATTTTGTAGTAACTTTCTTCAAATAGAAATGATATCAAATTAATTTGTGCCTTTTAGTACATGTTTTTTTGTTTTGTGTGAGGAATTACAGCTGTTGTATAGTATCCTTGTGCTAGTTTAACCGCAAGTTTTATTTGTTTTTTTTTTAAGGAATGATGAATCAGCTTGATTGCTAAGTTGCAAAATTTTATGCTATTTTGGCAGATGGATAGAAGCTGGATTACAAAAGGAGCTACAAGGTTTTCGAGGGAACATGTCAAGGGAGTGGAAGAATTTATGCAGTTTGTTCGCTCAAGATTTTCTTCGGATGCTGTCATTTTTTGCCCGTGCCGCCAATGCCTGAACCGTAAAGAACAACCCCAAGGAATAGTTGAAGATCATTTGCTTATTTATGGGATGGCCAGCACATATGATAGGTGGATCCATCATGGAGAAGTTTTGCATGTAGAATCTCAACATGCTGAAGTTGATGCCCAGCCACAACATGGTCGTGATGATGACATTGATTTTATGGAACAAGTTTTGCAAGAGAATGCAGGTTTGGAGGAAGAGGATGGATATGAAGATGATAGAATTCCTGACCTATTGAAGGATCTGTACAATTCTGAAGACCGTGTTGATGGACAGAAATCAATGTTTGCCGAGGTGTTTGAGGAGGCGAAGCGTTCAGCTGTTGAAGGGGGCAAATTTTCAAGGTTTACCTTCACCGTGAAATTACTCCATGTCAAGTCTTTCTACCGGATTAGCAATGCTGCATTTAACGCGATACTCAATCTTTTGACCTTGCAATTCCCTCATAGCGGTGTTCCCAAGTGTTATGATGAAGCTTTGCGCATAATCAGGAAGTTGGGGCTAGGTTATGTTTCAATACATGTCTGCCCAAATAACTGCATCTTGTTTCGGAATGACTATGAGAAGTATGACAACTGCCCAAAATGCAATGCCTCAAGGTGGAAAGATGCTGATGGGAAAAGGTCGATACCGCAGAAGGTTTTGAGGCATTTTCCTTTGAAGCCAAGGCTGAAGCGGATGTTTCTCTCGAAGAAATCGTCAGAGGAGGTTCAGTGGCACAAGCTCAAGCGGCAGCCTGTGGAAGATGAGCTGAGCCATCCAGCGGACGGAGAGGCATGGAAAGACTTTGACAGGAAATATGAAAATTTTGCCGAAGACCCAAGGAACATAAGACTTGGCCTTGCCACGGATGGCTTTAATCCGTTTGGGAACATGGCCACGTCATATAGCATGTGGCCGGTTTTTGTGGTGCCGTACAACCTGCCCCCATGGGCATGCATGGATCAGTCCAACTTTATGATGGCATTGCTTATCCCGGGTCCAGAGTCACCAGGAAAGGATTTCGATGTCTTTATGGAGCCCCTTGTAGAAGAACTGCTCGAGCTGTGGAATGGTGTACCTAATACCTACGATGCCTTGACTCCCAACAAGTGTTTTACTTTGCGTGCTGCAGTCATATGGTGCATACATGATTTTCCAGCACTACACACTTTGTCGGGGAGGATCACAGCGGGTTATCAGGCGTGCGTGCGCTGTGACAAAAATCCTTGCTCGTTGAGGATAAGGAACAAGATCTGCTTTATTGGGCATCGTCGATTTCTTCCTCGAAACCATCACTGGCGAAGAAGCACGGAATTGAATGGTGACACTGAAACCCGCGACCAGCCGGCAGAATTCACTACGGAAGAGCTGGAGCAGCAACTTGAAAAGGTCAGAGATGTGAGGCCTGGAAAGCTTGTAAGGAAAAGGAAGCGTGAAGAAGGTCAATGTTGGGACCGAAGGTCTGTTCTGTGGGACCTGCCATACTACCCTCATCTCAAATTGAGGAATAATCTCGACGTAATGCACATTGAGAAGAACATATGTGATAATCTGCTCGGAACATTCCTAAACATTGAAGGGAAGACAAAGGACACCGTGAACTCTAGGCTTGATCTTGAAGACATGGGCATAAGGGAAGAGTTGCATCTAAAGCCTAAAGGTAAAGATAAATTTGAAATGCCGCCAGCATGGTATACAATGAGTAAAGAAGAAAAGCGTGCATTCTGTGACTTCATCATAGCGGTGAGATTTCCAGATGGTTACGCCGCTAACCTTGCAAAGTGTGTTTCCCCTGATGGATGCAAGCTGCATGGGTTGAAAACTCATGATTGTCACATACTCCTCCAAAGGATTTTGCCGGTTGGCCTCCGAGGAATCATGCATAAGGATATATATGAAGCGATTGCTGAGCTGGGAAATTTCTTTAGAGAATTGTGCAGCAAAACACTCAAGTTATCTGTGCTGAAAAGACTTGAAAAGGAAATCCCAATAATTCTTTGCAAGCTTGAGAAGATCTTCCCTCCCGCCTTCTTCACGGTGATGGTCCATTTGACCGTGCATTTACCAAAAGAAGCGATGCTTAGAGGCCCTGTGCAATACGGTTGGATGTTCCCAGTTGAAAGAAGGCTGCTTACTTGTAAGCGTTATGTGCGAAACACGGCGAGACCCGAAGGTTCGATTGCTGAAGCGTATGTCGTCGATGAGTGCTTGACATTTTGTTCAAAATACTTTGACGATATGGAAACGAGATGGAATCGTCCGAGCAGAAATAGTGTGAGGGATGATTCGCACAATGGCGATGTCTTGGTCTTCAAGCATGGTGTCAACTTTATCGGAGGGTCTGACTACTTGGACGCTGGTGATGAATATGACAAGATGGTGTGGTTTGTGCTCAACAGTTGCCCCGAGGTCCAGCCATATATAGAGTATGTCCTATTTTGTGCACTTGTTATATTTTATCTTCGAGTTGGAAGTAACCTATCTTTTAGCACCAGCATGATGTTTTAACTCTGTATTTTCTCCTTGGGTTGCAGGGTCTGCAAGGAAGAGTTGAGTAAGGAAGAAAGCCGCATCCATCTTGATAAAAGGCTTGCCAAGGGATTTGCCAAATGGTTTAAGAACCATGTGAGATCTTTTAACCATGGAATCCATTGCCACATGATTCTTTTTGTTTGTGTGTGTGTTACTCATCCTGTCTTATTTGTGCATTTGTACCAGATTGGAAATTTGCATGAGGAGAAGAAGGTGAGTGATGATCTCTTTGCTTTGGCATGCGAACCAAATCGGAGAATCAGAGTGTATTCAGCATGTATCGTCGATGGCGTCCGGTACCACACTCTTGATCGCGAGAAGAACCGAAAGACACAGAACAGTGGAATCGTCACCGAGGGAGATCATGATGGTGAGGAGATCGACTTCTATGGTCAGCTGAGAAGTATCATTAAGTTGCAATATAACTCAAGCGGAGGCATCGATCGTTCGGTTGTCTTATTTCGGTGTGACTGGTTCGATCTTGGTGGCAGGAAGAACCCTGGACTGAGAGATGATGGACACTTCAAAAGCATCAACACTGCAAGGTTCTGGTATAAGGCTGATCCTTTTATTCTGACAACACAAGCAACAAAGGTATTCTATCTGCCAGACACGGATTTGAAGGGAAATTGGCGAGTTGTGCAAAAGTTCCAGCATAGACACTTGTGGAGTGTTAAGGAAACTGAAATGGAAAATGGTCCCGGTGGTGGTGGCCTAACATACCAGGATGATGACTGTACGGAAGTTCCGGTGCAGCCACGTGAAGCCAATGTCCAAACCAGATTGCGAAGGGGCCAGCAAGAACTTGTGATTGTGGATGCTGCAGTTGTAGAAGGAATTAGGAAAAAAAGAAAGGTGGTTGTGGATGGACATGAAAGTGAGGATGAGGATGATACGGCGTTCCAATACTGCAGCGAGGATGAGGAAAACATGACTAGCCATAGAGGTCATGGTCTCGGCATCGACGACGATGAAGGTAAATATATTGAGCATTCATGCTTGTACCTTATTGTTCATGTAAATATGTGTCACGTGGTTTATCATATTTGAAAATATATGTCAAATGGAACTTGGTTGTTGGATCAACATGGAACTGATGTGCTTGTCATATTTGTATGCAGATTGAAGATTAATTCAACTTGTTACTTGATGCGGGAAGGATCCTGATGGAGCTTTGTAAATTATTTGTTTATGGATCATGTATTTTGCAAAGGATGCTGATGGAGCATTTGTCTCTGTTGTTGAAACTTGTAAACTGCAATGTTGTGTAACTTGTAAACTGCAATGTTGAAATTTATAAACCTGTTGTTGTGTTAAACTTTGTAAACCTGCTGTTGTGTTGAAATAATGGAGCCTTTCTCTGTCTCAGCTGCTGATGTCTGTTTTTCAGAAATAACCAAAAAAATGTGTGTGGCCTGGGACTTGAACACAGGACCTTCGGAATGAGCTATCGAACATGAAACCACTAGGCTATCTCAAGTATCTTGTTGATAGTGATACGCAAGACCTTTTGTTTATAACCATTTGTGTATTTAAAAAAAACATTACAGAAACTTTTTGCATTGTTCAACAGATTGCATTCATCAGCAAATTATAGAAACTCCAGCATTACAGCAAAACCATTGCATTACAACAAGTTCACAGCCAAAAGCATTCAACAGATTGCATTCAACAGATTACTTAAACGCATTTCATAAAACCATTGCATTACAGCAAGTTCACAGCCAAAAGCTCCAGCCAAAAGCTCCAGGTTCATCAGCATTACAGCAAGTTCAACTAGAAGTTCAGAACCAAAAGCTCCAGGTTCAACATCAACTAACAACCTCCATTGGTTCAACAGCAAGTTCTACCAGCACCTAACAAGCCCCATTTGTTCAACCAACACCTAACAAGCCCCATTGAACTACCAGCACCTAACAAGCCCCATTGAACTACACGTCCATCGTCGGCCTCCCGTTATTTTTTGCAAAAATCATTTCTAATTTCGCAGCTACACATTTCATCATGGATCCACCGAGTGCCTTGCATGATTTAACCCCGAGACACGAACGTTCAACATCCGTCATCTCGTCCGAATCCCAAGAATCTTCGGAGGAGATAGCTCATCCGTCATGTCCCCCGTTTTTCGGAAAACGGTCAAAACGGGGGACATGACCGTTCGTACCTAGGGGATGAATCTTGATGAACCCTTGGTGTATCTATGTTGAAATATGTACTTGTGCATCTAAAAATGATTTTTCCAAAAAATCATGACGAAACTACGAGGGGCCTATAGTTCAAATTCTGCCCGGTTCCAGCGGAATCGGCAGAAATTTGTCTTTTTCAAAAGAGGTGTGTTTTGAGCTATTGAGAGGTAGGAATTTTGTTATTTGAACATGTAATATGACATAATATATTTAGAATTTTACTTTGTACAATTTTGCAACATATTTTTGGTAGGTGCTTCACAAAAAATCCCATTTTAAGCACTCCGAAGATGGAAAATGATGTTTTTATTCAATGAAAAATAAAAGTTTCTTCGTGAACATTGTTAGTTGTTCCATTATGCATGCTTGTGTAGAATATGAGAACATTTCAACAAACTATGTACTGGTGGTGGCCATAACATCCGTCATCTCGTCCGAATCCCAAGAATCTTCGGAGGAGATAGCTCATTTCTGTGAACACTTTTTCGCGACAGTTGCCGTATTGCAAGTTTATTATTTTTGGTGGATACTAGGACATATATAATGACACCACGCGAAGGCCTTGCATCGTTTCGATTTTTTTTGAATTTTCTGGAATTTTCTAAGCCGGTTTCGGAAAACGGTCAAAACGGGGGACATGACCGTTCGTACCTAGGGGATGAATCTTGATGAACCCTTGGTGTATCTATGTTGAAATATGTACTTGTGCATCTAAAAATGATTTTTCCAAAAAATCATGACGAAACTACGAGGGGCCTATAGTTCAAATTCTGCCCGGTTCCAGCGGAATCGGCAGAAATTTGTCTTTTTCAAAAGAGGTGTGTTTTGAGCTATTGAGAGGTAGGAATTTTGTTATTTGAACATGTAATATGACATAATATATTTAGAATTTTACTTTGTACAATTTTGCAACATATTTTTGGTAGGTGCTTCACAAAAAATCCCATTTTAAGCACTCCGAAGATGGAAAATGATGTTTTTATTCAATGAAAAATAAAAGTTTCTTCGTGAACATTGTTAGTTGTTCCATTATGCATGCTTGTGTAGAATATGAGAACATTTCAACAAACTATGTACTGGTGGTGGCCATAACATCCGTCATCTCGTCCGAATCCCAAGAATCTTCGGAGGAGATAGCTCATTTCTGTGAACACTTTTTCGCGACAGTTGCCGTATTGCAAGTTTATTATTTTTGGTAGATACTAGGACATATATAATGACACCACGCGAAGGCCTTGCATCGTTTCGATTTTTTTTGAATTTTCTGGAATTTTCTAAGCCGGTTTCGGAAAACGGTCAAAACGGGGGACATGACCGTTCGTACCTAGGGGATGAATCTTGATGAACCCTTGGTGTATCTATGTTGAAATATGTACTTGTGCATCTAAAAATGATTTTTCCAAAAAATCATGACGAAACTACGAGGGGCCTATAGTTCAAATTCTGCCCGGTTCCAGCGGAATCGGCAGAAATTTGTCTTTTTCAAAAGAGGTGTGTTTTGAGCTATTGAGAGGTAGGAATTTTGTTATTTGAACATGTAATATGACATAATATATTTAGAATTTTACTTTGTACAATTTTGCAACATATTTTTGGTAGGTGCTTCACAAAAAATCCCATTTTAAGCACTCCGAAGATGGAAAATGATGTTTTTATTCAATGAAAAATAAAAGTTTCTTCGTGAACATTGTTATTTGTTCCATTATGCATGCTTGTGTAGAATATGAGAACATTTCAACAAACTATGTACTGGTGGTGGCCATAACATCCGTCATCTCGTCCGAATCCCAAGAATCTTCGGAGGAGATAGCTCATTTCTGTGAACACTTTTTCGCGACAGTTGCCGTATTGCAAGTTTATTATTTTTGGTGGATACTAGGACATATATAATGACACCACGCGAAGGCCTTGCATCGTTTCGATTTTTTTTGAATTTTCTGGAATTTTCTAAGCCGGTTTCGGAAAACGGTCAAAACGGGGGACATGACCGTTCGTACCTAGGGGATGAATCTTGATGAACCCTTGGTGTATCTATGTTGAAATATGTACTTGTGCATCTAAAAATGATTTTTCCAAAAAATCATGACGAAACTACGAGGGGCCTATAGTTCAAATTCTGCCCGGTTCCAGCGGAATCGGCAGAAATTTGTCTTTTTCAAAAGAGGTGTGTTTTGAGCTATTGAGAGGTAGGAATTTTGTTATTTGAACATGTAATATGACATAATATATTTAGAATTTTACTTTGTACAATTTTGCAACATATTTTTGGTAGGTGCTTCACAAAAAATCCCATTTTAAGCACTCCGAAGATGGAAAATGATGTTTTTATTCAATGAAAAATAAAAGTTTCTTCGTGAACATTGTTAGTTGTTCCATTATGCATGCTTGTGTAGAATATGAGAACATTTCAACAAACTATGTACTGGTGGTGGCCATAACATCCGTCATCTCGTCCGAATCCCAAGAATCTTCGGAGGAGATAGCTCATTTCTGTGAACACTTTTTCGCGACAGTTGCCGTATTGCAAGTTTATTATTTTTGGTGGATACTAGGACATATATAATGACACCACGCGAAGGCCTTGCATCGTTTCGATTTTTTTGAATTTTCTGGAATTTTCTAAGCCGGTTTCGGAAAATGGTCAAAACGGGGGACATGACCGTTCGTACCTAGGGGATGAATCTTGATGAACCCTTGGTGTATCTATGTTGAAATATGTACTTGTGCATCTAAAAATGATTTTTCCAAAAAATCATGACGAAACTACGAGGGGCCTATAGTTCAAATTCTGCCCGGTTCCAGCGGAATCGGCAGAAATTTGTCTTTTTCAAAAGAGGTGTGTTTTGAGCTATTGAGAGGTAGGAATTTTGTTATTTGAACATGTAATATGACATAATATATTTAGAATTTTACTTTGTACAATTTTGCAACATATTTTTGGTAGGTGCTTCACAAAAAATCCCATTTTAAGCACTCCGAAGATGGAAAATGATGTTTTTATTCAATGAAAAATAAAAGTTTCTTCGTGAACATTGTTAGTTGTTCCATTATGCATGCTTGTGTAGAATATGAGAACATTTCAACAAACTATGTACTGGTGGTGGCCATAACATCCGTCATCTCGTCCGAATCCCTGGAATTTCCCTCCACTTCTTTTATGGGGCTTCACAAAATCCACAACGCCGTCTCCTGCATCCTCTCCTCTGCTTCCATGGTGCCGCCACCGCCACCGCACGCGAGATCCGCCTAAAAATCCCTCCACTTCTTTCCCCGAACCTAGACTGCCGCCACCGTCACCGTCACCACCACCGCCACCGTCACCGCCATATCTTTTGTATTAATTATTATTTTACAACACAATCTGATTTCCCTCCTATTTTAAATAATGCTAATTTTTTATTAATTATTTTTTTTGACAACGAATATTGTTTTAAACAATGTCTACCTATTTATTTGATGACAAAATAGTAATGTTTCCCTCCTAATTTCCCCACCCCAAAATTCCCGCACTAAAATTTGGCCACCCCAAAAAAATTCCCGCACAAATTCCCCCGGAGCGAAAATTCCCGCACACGCGGCGCCTAGTTTACCACGCATCCGGACCCACGCGGGAGAAATCCCCGTCTCTCCCCGTCTCATTTCCTCTCTCTCCACGCCGCAATCCCCAAATCCCCTCTCTCCCCGTCGCAATCCCCCACCAAAATCCCCAATCCTCCTCACACTCCCTGCCGCAATCCACCCCGACGAAGAAGAAGGAGACGACCACGACGGCGACAGGCGGGTAGCAACGACGGCGACTGAAGGGTAGCGACGACGGCGACTGAAGGGTAGCGACGACGGCGACAGGAAGCTAGATCGACGACATCGACATCTCAAGATCTACTACGGCAACGACGGCGACTGAAGGGTAGCGACGACGGCGACTGAAGGGTAGCGACGACGGCGACAGGAAGCTAGATCGACGACATCGACATCTCAAGATCTACTACGGCAACAACATCGTTCCACAACACGTCGACGGTGAGTTCCCGCGTCCTTCTCCTTAGCTCTTCCCGTCCTCGATTTCCTCTGGACCCTCCGATGCCATGTTCTAGGGTTAGGATTCCGTTTATCTGCTTCAGCCATGTCCTTCTAGCCATGTCCGTGCGTTCGTTCACTTTGATGGCCCGTGATTGGCATTTCCATGGTTTGTTTGTTGGCTCGCTGATCTAGGGTTAGGGTTAGGGCTCGTTTGTTGGCTCGCTGGGCTTTGTGAATCGGAGAGCATGGCAGTTCTTTGCTTGTTGCCTGTTTTCTGGGATACGAAAATGGAACCATGCCCACGGTGACAGTTTGAGCTAGGGTTCTAGTGTTAGGGGTTCAGCAAGATAGTTTCAGCTAGGGTTCTAGGGTTAGGGTTTCAACAAGACAGTTTCAGCTGCATCATAGAACCATGCCCACGGTGACTACATGTCTGCATTTCCATGGTTTAGGTCTGGCCATGATATACCTAGACTGATTCTGATGTGTTAATGGTCACTGATATGTGCATGTGCAAGTAGAGAACCTTTGAGATGTGTGTTAGTTATGCAAAACTTGTTAGTTATGCAAAGCTTGTTAGTAATACAATAGGAGAGATTGTTTTCGGTTAGGGTTTCTAGGGTTAGGGTTCCTAATTTAAATCTGCGGAGAGATAGTATTATGGTGTCCTGTGGAGTTGTTTGCATCTTGGGCTGTGAGGAGCTATAACTTGTTGTGTTTATGATGTTTGAATTAAACGTGCCCCCTTTTTGCAATCAAATCTGCGCACTTGTTAGCTCTGTTATTCCAAAGTAGATTTAAAGATCAAATCTGCAAGCTGGCCCTCCTTCCGGTGAGCTTCCATGTTCTATGTAGTTCTGTTTACTTCCATGTTCTATGTTGTTTCAGTGGAAGGGATACCCATCCCTTGTCCGAAAAATCTTACGTCTGGCCACATAATTGATATGCTTATTGCTAGAGTTAAATATTGTCTTGTGTTTGTTTCACCATATCTTCTTTGTGTACCTGGTCTCTTGCTGTGATTTATGTTCTGCTTTCCTCATTTCCTAAATTCATTCATGATGCCCAACTTTTAAATCTCTTGTTGTTTATGTTACATCAACAAATAGGTGTTGGTTGTTACTTTTAAATCTCTTGTTGTTTATGTTTCAGGAGTTCTAGCTGAAGCAATTTGAAGAAGCTCAAAGCTTGAAGACCTTGGGCTTAGCCGTGCCTTCACGGATCTGCACCGTGACCTCAAGCCACACAACCTTCTCCTGGACCGCAAGACGATGCTTTGCTCTCTATAAGCAGTTTGATACTGATAGGTGTTGGTTGCATAGATTTGTTACTTTGTTCAGTTTGATACTGATACAGCTATTACTGAAAAGCTCCAGTTTAAAAGTTTTTGGGTCTTGGATTTAACATTTTCCCCTAGAAGTGAGTTGGAGATGTGCTCATTTGGGGTATTTAATACAGCTCCATATTTATCTCACTGCGTAATTATAACCTGTTTAACATGCTGCCGTGTCAGTCCATGATTGAATCTGCCGTGTCGGTCCATGCATTTAGTAGGTGTTTATCATTTTCTGCATTCTTAACTATTTTTACTTGAATCTGCGGTCACATTCTTTAACTAAATTGGTCATGGATTTTGATTTCCTTCATGATAAGCAGGCAGTTCCTGATCAATAGTAGTAAATTAAGTTCTATGATTGCACTGCTTGCATCTGATTGAGCTACTCATGTCTCCTGATTATATCTGATTTGGGTAATCACTAGTACATACACCTCTCTGACTAGGAAATAATTTTGTTTAAACTATCTTAGAAAGTCTAGACTAAGTTGAAAGCTGCTTTGCTGCTCTGTTATTCCTAGCACTAAGTTGACTATCTTATCTTTACTATGTCTACCTTTTCATTGTTGACTTCATGCATGCTAGGTGGAAAGATCGAACCCCTTGAGATTAGCCATGACAAAGAAGACAAGAAAGACTAAGTTGGCTGGTATTGAACCTTCTCTTGTGCTTATGCTGCTAATTTGTATATAGTGCTGTGTGTCTTCGTGCTAACACTCGAAATGTGCCTGTTGTATTCCTGTTGTATTTTGATTGTATGTTCGGTTGTATTTTGATTGTGCTTTGATGGTCTGAATATTCCTGTTGTATTTTGATTGTGCTGTTTCTCTACTAGCTAGGATTTAATGAAAATACAAACATGATAGCATACCTTTGTTTTCTTTGCTTGTATGTTTGGTTTAATGTGAAGTGCTATCACATGACATTATGTTAGTCAACTAGGACTAAAAGTAAATAAAGATGATTAAATGCCTTAGCTGTTTGTGTTGGCTTGCTTGTCCATGCATTTCAACCAATCATCTAATGGACATGTCTTTTTATTCTTGTAAAGAAGCACCTCCCGCTGAGTATGAGAAGGTTAGGGCTAGAACTATGATGAAGAACAACCAGATGTTACGGTCTCTTGGCATTGCCGCAATAGTAGGGATGATTAGGAAAAGTAATGGTGTTCAAGAAGGTAGTAGTGTTGGAAATTACGAGTCAGCATCTGCCATCCCACAAGGAGAAAGCTCAGACTACAATCCTAGCGAGGACGAAGTTAATGATGGAGACGAAGTTGATGAGACTTTAGTGCAGAAGACTGTAATAAAGGTGCAAATCTTGTTCTTGTTTGGAGGGGTGGGCTCTTTGTTTGCTGTCTGATTTCTTATTGCTGTAGTCTGTCCTCACACAATTTTCTTACTTGGTCATCTAATGTTTTTTGCTTGCTGTTTTCCTTCAGTCTAGGAGGAAGAAGGCAGCTGTTAAGAAGACAAGCAATCGGAAGAAAGACTTTGAACATACTCCCCCAATGGCTCCAGGCAGAGTGGTGGGCTTAGACCCGGAAGCAAGAAAGAGAATGCTCCAAACAGATGAACCTGCTGCTAGAGTAACAAGACACAAGCACAACCAGCAGCAAGCTCTCATCCATCAGGAAAGCGCGCTGCACAGGGATCCGGAGAGCTCACCGCACATGGATCGGGAGAGCTCGCTGCAAATGGAGGAAACCTTTGTTCACACGGACCTCGGCGTAAACTCCCCTGCCATTTCTGAAGAATCCCAGAAGTCAATGGGTGATAAAGGCAAGTGTAGCTAGTACCTTTGTTCTGCTATTAGTTCATTTTCATGATGCAATGCATGTTTGCTTAAATTGATGGTTCTGTGTACCTATTTTAGGTGGTGCTGTTGTGGTGAAGAATTACAGAACTGGTTCTGGGTTAGATAAGCTAACAAAAACATTGGGAGCTAAGGTGAGAATTGAGATTGCTCCAGGAATGAAGCGTCCGGAGATGCCCGTTCAGGCTGCAAAGCTGGCATCGGAGGGTGGCCTCATCGCAAGAACTCATATGCCGATTCTTCCACATTTCAAAGAATACAAGAAGGACAAGACCCTTGTGAAGGATTACATCGGCAAAGTTGCTGTAAGCTAATTTGTCCATTGGATGATTCTGTTATATATTCTCTGTCAAAATCCTTATATACTTACTAATCTTGTGATTGCTTTGATTGCTAGGCAAATTTTGAGATGGACACTGAGTCAGATGACATTCGAGGCGCGTGCACTGATATTCTCAAAAATGTGTTGAAGAACAGACGCCATCTCATCAAGAAGAAGTATTTCGATCCGGTAGCAGCAAGTGAGATCAGCATCAAGTCTCCTGTTCGTTACCTAACAGATGATCAATGGCAAAGTCTGGTGAAGCTGTGGTCAAGTCCTAAACACAGGGTAAGCATGTACAATTGCTCTCTTTTCCCAATGAAACCTGTGTGATTCTCTTTACTTCACGGGAAAGATAATAAAACGTGTGAATTTGTAGGAGACATGTCAGAAGAACAAGACTAACCGGGAAGCTGTCAAGCTTGGTCAGAGAACTGGTTCCCGCTGCTATGTGGCCCATATGCATGCAGTTGTAAGATATATATTTTTATTCTTGGTTTCCTGTAGACATAACTTGGTTGTCACAAAATCTTATGTTTGATTCTTGTGCACAAACATTTCAGAAAGAGGAACGCAAGGGTGAAGTCGTGTCAGCAATCGACATGTTCAAGGCCACCCACCACAGCAAGAAAGATGGCTTCTCCGAGCCTGTTAAAGATGCTATAGTAAGTGTTGTAAAGGGCTACTGTTATGTACTATGTACTGTTATGTAAAGATGCTATAGTAAGATGTCAAAACAGTCTGTTATGTACTATGTGCGTTAAGCTAAGCATCAAGTACTTTGTTATCAGATATCTTGGGCATAGTATGACATTGGTCCTGTAGTTTCTCCTTTTTGCAAAGTAGTATCACATCGTTTCAGCAATGAAACCATTGCCAATTTATCATGGATGACTTATTTGCAGTTAGCTGTGATGATTGGGCCTCCGCTTGCAACTATTACTTATCCGTTTATATTGTTTGCCATGCATCTATAAAATGCCCTGGATAAGTAATGCAGAACACTTGTGCATCTATACATATATGTAAAAGACCTGATGGTGAAGTGCCCATCGGTATTTTAATTTTAGAGAGGCTGCATATTAAGCTGCATATTAAGATGTCTTCTACCTAGTTACTGCCTAGTAACCGAAGAAGTTCCGTTCGATGTCTGTTGGTATGCTGCTGCAAGCCTGTAATTCCTCAGTTACCAGTAAACATTGCAGGCGTAAACTACTCGGCAAAGCACCTTTCATTTTTAGTCTTTATCGGATGCCTATTATTTTATTATTATGACCTGCTAGCTTACTAAACCTGAGATTTGTTCTAGTTGTTGCCATGTTGAAATGTATATATGCTGGTTGACCCCAAAAGCCTGTCTTGCTGTTGGTATTTGAATAGCTGCATTTCGATTGCAGGATGCCTTTATGAATAGCATCACCTGTAATGGCAGCCACCTTTTATTTAGTGGTCTAGTTAGCAACTTTATAATACCAACAGTAAAACTTATTCATGTCTCCTGATTATATCTGATTGACTGCACCTGTACCTGATTCAGGCTAAAATGGAGGAAATGATGACTGCACCTGTACCTGATGGTGAAGCGCCCAAGTCTGATGTTGCGGTTGTTGCGGAAGTTCTGAGTGAGAAATCAAAGTTTCTGAAGAATGTGGGCCTGCAGCCATACTCTACTAACAAGTGCAACAAGTCCACGGCTGCTGTTTCAGCTCATGTGATTGATCTGGAAGGGAAGCTGGAGAAATCGCAACAGGAAGCAAAAGAGATGCGTGAAGAGATGGCTGCCATGAAGAAGAAAGCGGAAGAAGCTGAAGCGGCACAAGCCGAACGTGACAAGTCTTACCAGTTGTTGCTCAAGAGGACAGAAGAAAATGATGCTAGGTACAGCCACATGATGGCATTGCTTCAAGGTAATGTGGCTAGGAACTAGTCTGTTCGCATTTTGAGATGTTGTGGCAAGTTGAAACTTGGTACAAGTGTTGCTGGGAAGTAGGAAGTAGGATCAGTCTTGTCGCATTTTGAGATGAAGTTGGAACTTGTCGATTTTTGTGATGTTGTTGGGAAGTAGGCAGTGATGTGAAGTTGGTTCAAGTTTATACAAGTTGGTACAAGTGTAGTGTGCTGTGAACTTGTTAGTACAAGTGTCTATTTTGTAATGTGCTGTGAACTTGAGCTTATTGAACTTCTGTAATGTGCTGTGAACTTGAGCTGATGAATGTACTGTTCCTGGTTTGAGCTGATGAATATGGTTTGCTGCTTGTTGAACTTCTGTTTATTTGATTGAATTTCCTGTATGCAATCAATTATATGGACCATGGCCCAACATTCCACAAGCCCAGAAATATATGGACCATGGCCCAACAATGCTACTGAATGGCTGAATAATTACAAAAAATCGATGGGCTCCAAAATGGCCACGGCCCAAATTACTTGACTAAAACTCTCTGGAAAAAAAAGTGAAAAAAAATAAAAAAATAATGTATTGGGTCAGAAAACGGACGAAACAAGCCCAGGCCCAACCAAGAAAAGTACCAGCAAAAATTCAAAAAAAAAAAGAAAAGTACCAGCAAAGCCCGAAGTTATTGGGCTAGGCCCACGCAGACCAACAAAATGGACCGGGCTGAATTAGGTCCACGACGATTCCATATCGTCACTATTCTGCCACGTAGGACATGCCACGTCGGTGCTGAGCTGTCCTGGCCGGATTGCTCACGACGATAATGGATCGTCATAGATTAATGACGATCTTGTATCGTCGTGGATATCCATGACGATTCCTAAAAAATCGTCGTGGTGAACCATTACTGACGCTCGGTTTTCAACGATTTGGTTTTCGTCATAAGATCGTCATGGATGAAATTTGGTGACGATTTAGTGACGAAAATTGAGAGTCGTGTATCAGCATATTTCTTGTAGTGAATCATCACTCTCATAATTAGGTGGGTTCTCGTTCTCACTATCCGTATCACTATCACGTGAGTAGTAAATTAGAGGATCTTCGAACGGTGGTGGCTCATCATCGTCTTCATTGTCTGTATGTAGCTTGGTGAGCATGTCTATGTCCTTTAGATCCACCACTGACTCACCACGAGTTTCCGCATTGTTCTCGAGGTCCTCAAAACCACCCATTTGTAAGTCAAAGTCTCCGAAGTCCTCTTGCTCTTGATAGAAAATTCCTTGGTACGTTTTCGGGTCAATGTTGTTATAATCGTCGTCGGAAACTCGCTGTGGAGGAGCTCGCTGTGGTGATTATCTAACAGCTAACCTAAAGTATCTAAATAACATCTAACATCTACAATAATTATATATAAAAAAAATGGTGCAAGCTCACCTCTGTGGAGGAGCTCGCTGTGGTGGGTGGCGGGGCAGGTGGGAGGGGGAGCCGCAGCGGCGGCGATGTTGGAGAAGGGCGGCGGCCTACAGAGGGTGAAGGGAGAGGGCGGCGGCGGGGCAGGTGGGTGGCGGCGCGGGTGGGGTGGCGCGGCAGGTGGGTGGCGGCACAGGTGGGGTGGCGCGGCAGGTGGGTGGCGGCGCGGGTGGGTGGCGGGGCAGGTGGCCAGGTGGCGGCGCGGGTGGGTGGCGCGGGTGGGCGGCGGCGACGTGGGAGGACGGGCTGCGGCGGCGGCCTACAGAGGGGGAAGGGAGAGGGCGGCGGCGGGGAAGGGAGAGGGCGGCGATGGTGTGGGCGGCGGCGGGGAAGGGAGAGGGCGGCGGCGGCGAGCGGGAACGGCGGCGAAGGGGGAGATCGGCGGGGAAGACGGCGGCTGCGGGGCGAGATGGAGATGTGCGCGGGTGGGGGTCAACGCGTGGCCCCTGCCCGTGTGTTATCAAAAAAAAAAAATCTAAAACCCTATGCCGACGGCTATGCCGTCGGCACAGGTATTTTTATTTTTTTCTGCTGCCACGCCTACGCCGACGGCCACCGTCGGCACATGTATTTTTTTTAAAATAATTTTTGTCAGCTTGTCTGTATCTTATTCCAGTTTGTATTTCTGTATCTTATTCCCATTTGTGGATTTAATTTTTTACATCATGCATTCCTTTGTCTTTAGATTTTGAAAACAAGGGTGTGCCCCAACATAAAACAACAAGGTAGAACCCACCTCTTCGGAAGATTCACGACGTTTCGTCCGATACGGGGGTTTCACCCTATAAGCGCGTGTAAACTCACGAGAGAGAAGTGGATGCCGGTGAAGCGGCCCACACCCCGGAGTGAAATCTTTGCCATCAAAAGCACACAACACACCTATAATAACATGCTATGGCATAAACTTGCTTGTGTTGGGGTCCAGACGCTCCGGATCCACCCCTCCGGTGAAACCCTAGACCCGCAGGAGAAATACCGGACTTATACGGAAACACGCGGTAACGGCGTCGAAAGGGGGTAGCATTGTGGAACTAGGTGATTGGTTGTGTTAGGGTAGGCCATAGGAACATAAAACAACAAGGTAGAACCCACCTGTTCGGAAGATTCACGACGTTTCGTCCGATACGGGGGTTTCACCCTATAAGCGCGTGTAAACTCACGAGAGAGAAGTGGATGCCGGTGAAGCGGCCCACACCCCGGAGTGAAATCTTTGCCATCAAAAGCACACAACACACCTATAATAACATGCTATGGCATAAACTTGCTTGTGTTGGGGTCCAGACGCTCCGGATCCACCCCTCCGGTGAAACCCTAGACCCGCAGGAGAAATACCGGACTTATACGGAAACACGCGGTAACGGCGTCGAAAGGGGGTAGCATTGTGGAACTAGGTGATTGGTTGTGTTAGGGTAGGCCATAGGAACATAAAACAACAAGGTAGAACCCACCTCTTCGGAAGATTCACGACGTTTCGTCCGATACGGGGGTTTCACCCTATAAGCGCGTGTAAACTCACGAGAGAGAAGTGGATGCCGGTGAAGCGGCCCACACCCCGGAGTGAAATCTTTGCCATCAAAAGCACACAACACACCTATAATAACATGCTATGGCATAAACTTGCTTGTGTTGGGGTCCAGACGCTCCGGATCCACCCCTCCGGTGAAACCCTAGACCCGCAGGAGAAATACCGGACTTATACGGAAACACGCGGTAACGGCGTCGAAAGGGGGTAGCATTGTGGAACTAGGTGATTGGTTGTGTTAGGGTAGGCCATAGGAACATAAAACAACAAGGTAGAACCCACCTGTTCGGAAGATTCACGACGTTTCGTCCGATACGGGGGTTTCACCCTATAAGCGCGTGTAAACTCACGAGAGAGAAGTGGATGCCGGTGAAGCGGCCCACACCCCGGAGTGAAATCTTTGCCATCAAAAGCACACAACACACCTATAATAACATGCTATGGCATAAACTTGCTTGTGTTGGGGTCCAGACGCTCCGGATCCACCCCTCCGGTGAAACCCTAGACCCGCAGGAGAAATACCGGACTTATACGGAAACACGCGGTAACGGCGTCGAAAGGGGGTAGCATTGTGGAACTAGGTGATTGGTTGTGTTAGGGTAGGCCATAGGAACATAAAACAACAAGGTAGAACCCACCTCTTCGGAAGATTCACGACGTTTCGTCCGATACGGGGGTTTCACCCTATAAGCGCGTGTAAACTCACGAGAGAGAAGTGGATGCCGGTGAAGCGGCCCACACCCCGGAGTGAAATCTTTGCCATCAAAAGCACACAACACACCTATAATAACATGCTATGGCATAAACTTGCTTGTGTTGGGGTCCAGACGCTCCGGATCCACCCCTCCGGTGAAACCCTAGACCCGCAGGAGAAATACCGGACTTATACGGAAACACGCGGTAACGGCGTCGAAAGGGGGTAGCATTGTGGAACTAGGTGATTGGTTGTGTTAGGGTAGGCCATAGGAACATAAAACAACAAGGTAGAACCCACCTCTTCGGAAGATTCACGACGTTTCGTCCGATACGGGGGTTTCACCCTATAAGCGCGTGTAAACTCACGAGAGAGAAGTGGATGCCGGTGAAGCGGCCCACACCCCGGAGTGAAATCTTTGCCATCAAAAGCACACAACACACCTATAATAACATGCTATGGCATAAACTTGCTTGTGTTGGGGTCCAGACGCTCCGGATCCACCCCTCCGGTGAAACCCTAGACCCGCAGGAGAAATACCGGACTTATACGGAAACACGCGGTAACGGCGTCGAAAGGGGGTAGCATTGTGGAACTAGGTGATTGGTTGTGTTAGGGTAGGCCATAGGAACATAAAACAACAAGGTAGAACCCACCTGTTCGGAAGATTCACGACGTTTCGTCCGATACGGGGGTTTCACCCTATAAGCGCGTGTAAACTCACGAGAGAGAAGTGGATGCCGGTGAAGCGGCCCACACCCCGGAGTGAAATCTTTGCCATCAAAAGCACACAACACACCTATAATAACATGCTATGGCATAAACTTGCTTGTGTTGGGGTCCAGACGCTCCGGATCCACCCCTCCGGTGAAACCCTAGACCCGCAGGAGAAATACCGGACTTATACGGAAACACGCGGTAACGGCGTCGAAAGGGGGTAGCATTGTGGAACTAGGTGATTGGTTGTGTTAGGGTAGGCCATAGGAACATAAAACAACAAGGTAGAACCCACCTCTTCGGAAGATTCACGACGTTTCGTCCGATACGGGGGTTTCACCCTATAAGCGCGTGTAAACTCACGAGAGAGAAGTGGATGCCGGTGAAGCGGCCCACACCCCGGAGTGAAATCTTTGCCATCAAAAGCACACAACACACCTATAATAACATGCTATGGCATAAAATTGCTTGTGTTGGGGTCCAGACGCTCCGGATCCACCCCTCCGGTGAAACCCTAGACCCGCAGGAGAAATACCGGACTTATACGGAAACACGCGGTAACGGCGTCGAAAGGGGGTAGCATTGTGGAACTAGGTGATTGGTTGTGTTAGGGTAGGCCATAGGAACATAAAACAACAAGGTAGAACCCACCTCTTCGGAAGATTCACGACGTTTCGTCCGATACGGGGGTTTCACCCTATAAGCGCGTGTAAACTCACGAGAGAGAAGTGGATGCCAGTGAAGCGGCCCACACCCCGGAGTGAAATCTTTGCCATCAAAAGCACACAACACACCTATAATAACATGCTATGGCATAAACTTTCTTGTGTTGGGGTCCAGACGCTCCGGATCCACCCCTCCGGTGAAACCCTAGACCCGCAGGAGAAATACCGGACTTATACGGAAACACGCGGTAACGGCGTCGAAAGGGGGTAGCATTGTGGAACTAGGTGATTGGTTGTGTTAGGGTAGGCCATAGGAACATAAAACAACAAGGTAGAACCCACCTCTTCGGAAGATTCACGACGTTTCGTCCGATACGGGGGTTTCACCCTATAAGCGCGTGTAAACTCACGAGAGAGAAGTGGATGCCGGTGAAGCGGCCCACACCCCGGAGTGAAATCTTTGCCATAAAAAGCACACAACACACCTATAATAACATGCTATGGCATAAACTTGCTTGTGTTGGGGTCCAGACGCTCCGGATCCACCCCTCCGGTGAAACCCTAGACCCGCAGGAGAAATACCGGACTTATACGGAAACACGCGGTAACGGCGTCGAAAGGGGGTAGCATTGTGGAACTAGGTGATTGGTTGTGTTAGGGTAGGCCATAGGAACATAAAACAACAAGGTAGAACCCACCTGTTCGGAAGATTCACGACGTTTCGTCCGATACGGGGGTTTCACCCTATAAGCGCGTGTAAACTCACGAGAGAGAAGTGGATGCCGGTGAAGCGGCCCACACCCCGGAGTGAAATCTTTGCCATCAAAAGCACACAACACACCTATAATAACATGCTATGGCATAAACTTGCTTGTGTTGGGGTCCAGACGCTCCGGATCCACCCCTCCGGTGAAACCCTAGACCCGCAGGAGAAATACCGGACTTATACGGAAACACGCGGTAACGGCGTCGAAAGGGGGTAGCATTGTGGAACTAGGTGATTGGTTGTGTTAGGGTAGGCCATAGGAACATAAAACAACAAGGTAGAACCCACCTCTTCGGAAGATTCACGACGTTTCGTCCGATACGGGGGTTTCACCCTATAAGCGCGTGTAAACTCACGAGAGAGAAGTGGATGCCGGTGAAGCGGCCCACACCCCGGAGTGAAATCTTTGCCATCAAAAGCACACAACACACCTATAATAACATGCTATGGCATAAACTTGCTTGTGTTGGGGTCCAGACGCTCCGGATCCACCCCTCCGGTGAAACCCTAGACCCGCAGGAGAAATACCGGACTTATACGGAAACACGCGGTAACGGCGTCGAAAGGGGGTAGCATTGTGGAACTAGGTGATTGGTTGTGTTAGGGTAGGCCATAGGAACATAAAACAACAAGGTAGAACCCACCTCTTCGGAAGATTCACGACGTTTCGTCCGATACGGGGGTTTCACCCTATAAGCGCGTGTAAACTCACGAGAGAGAAGTGGATGCCGGTGAAGCGGCCCACACCCCGGAGTGAAATCTTTGCCATCAAAAGCACACAACACACCTATAATAACATGCTATGGCATAAACTTGCTTGTGTTGGGGTCCAGACGCTCCGGATCCACCCCTCCGGTGAAACCCTAGACCCGCAGGAGAAATACCGGACTTATACGGAAACACGCGGTAACGGCGTCGAAAGGGGGTAGCATTGTGGAACTAGGTGATTGGTTGTGTTAGGGTAGGCCATAGGAACATAAAACAACAAGGTAGAACCCACCTGTTCGGAAGATTCACGACGTTTCGTCCGATACGGGGGTTTCACCCTATAAGCGCGTGTAAACTCACGAGAGAGAAGTGGATGCCGGTGAAGCGGCCCACACCCCGGAGTGAAATCTTTGCCATCAAAAGCACACAACACACCTATAATAACATGCTATGGCATAAACTTGCTTGTGTTGGGGTCCAGACGCTCCGGATCCACCCCTCCGGTGAAACCCTAGACCCGCAGGAGAAATACCGGACTTATACGGAAACACGCGGTAACGGCGTCGAAAGGGGGTAGCATTGTGGAACTAGGTGATTGGTTGTGTTAGGGTAGGCCATAGGAACATAAAACAACAAGGTAGAACCCACCTCTTCGGAAGATTCACGACGTTTCGTCCGATACGGGGGTTTCACCCTATAAGCGCGTGTAAACTCACGAGAGAGAAGTGGATGCCGGTGAAGCGGCCCACACCCCGGAGTGAAATCTTTGCCATCAAAAGCACACAACACACCTATAATAACATGCTATGGCATAAACTTGCTTGTGTTGGGGTCCAGACGCTCCGGATCCACCCCTCCGGTGAAACCCTAGACCCGCAGGAGAAATACCGGACTTATACGGAAACACGCGGTAACGGCGTCGAAAGGGGGTAGCATTGTGGAACTAGGTGATTGGTTGTGTTAGGGTAGGCCATAGGAACATAAAACAACAAGGTAGAACCCACCTGTTCGGAAGATTCACGACGTTTCGTCCGATACGGGGGTTTCACCCTATAAGCGCGTGTAAACTCACGAGAGAGAAGTGGATGCCGGTGAAGCGGCCCACACCCCGGAGTGAAATCTTTGCCATCAAAAGCACACAACACACCTATAATAACATGCTATGGCATAAACTTGCTTGTGTTGGGGTCCAGACGCTCCGGATCCACCCCTCCGGTGAAACCCTAGACCCGCAGGAGAAATACCGGACTTATACGGAAACACGCGGTAACGGCGTCGAAAGGGGGTAGCATTGTGGAACTAGGTGATTGGTTGTGTTAGGGTAGGACATAGGAACATAAAACAACAAGGTAGAACCCACCTGTTCGGAAGATTCACGACGTTTCGTCCGATACGGGGGTTTCACCCTATAAGCGCGTGTAAACTCACGAGAGAGAAGTGGATGCCGGTGAAGCGGCCCACACCCCGGAGTGAAATCTTTGCCATCAAAAGCACACAACACACCTATAATAACATGCTATGGCATAAACTTGCTTGTGTTGGGGTCCAGACGCTCCGGATCCACCCCTCCGGTGAAACCCTAGACCCGCAGGAGAAATACCGGACTTATACGGAAACACGCGGTAACGGCGTCGAAAGGGGGTAGCATTGTGGAACTAGGTGATTGGTTGTGTTAGGGTAGGCCATAGGAACATAAAACAACAAGGTAGAACCCACCTCTTCGGAAGATTCACGACGTTTCGTCCGATACGGGGGTTTCACCCTATAAGCGCGTGTAAACTCACGAGAGAGAAGTGGATGCCGGTGAAGCGGCCCACACCCCGGAGTGAAATCTTTGCCATCAAAAGCACACAACACACCTATAATAACATGCTATGGCATAAACTTGCTTGTGTTGGGGTCCAGACGCTCCGGATCCACCCCTCCGGTGAAACCCTAGACCCGCAGGAGAAATACCGGACTTATACGGAAACACGCGGTAACGGCGTCGAAAGGGGGTAGCATTGTGGAACTAGGTGATTGGTTGTGTTAGGGTAGGCCATAGGAACATAAAACAACAAGGTAGAACCCACCTGTTCGGAAGATTCACGACGTTTCGTCCGATACGGGGGTTTCACCCTATAAGCGCGTGTAAACTCACGAGAGAGAAGTGGATGCCGGTGAAGCGGCCCACACCCCGGAGTGAAATCTTTGCCATCAAAAGCACACAACACACCTATAATAACATGCTATGGCATAAACTTGCTTGTGTTGGGGTCCAGACGCTCCGGATCCACCCCTCCGGTGAAACCCTAGACCCGCAGGAGAAATACCGGACTTATACGGAAACACGCGGTAACGGCGTCGAAAGGGGGTAGCATTGTGGAACTAGGTGATTGGTTGTGTTAGGGTAGGCCATAGGAACATAAAACAACAAGGTAGAACCCACCTCTTCGGAAGATTCACGACGTTTCGTCCGATACGGGGGTTTCACCCTATAAGCGCGTGTAAACTCACGAGAGAGAAGTGGATGCCGGTGAAGCGGCCCACACCCCGGAGTGAAATCTTTGCCATCAAAAGCACACAACACACCTATAATAACATGCTATGGCATAAACTTGCTTGTGTTGGGGTCCAGACGCTCCGGATCCACCCCTCCGGTGAAACCCTAGACCCGTAGGAGAAATACCGGACTTATACGGAAACACGCGGTAACGGCGTCGAAAGGGGGTAGCATTGTGGAACTAGGTGATTGGTTGTGTTAGGGTAGGCCATAGGAACATAAAACAACAAGGTAGAACCCACCTGTTCGGAAGATTCACGACGTTTCGTCCGATACGGGGGTTTCACCCTATAAGCGCGTGTAAACTCACGAGAGAGAAGTGGATGCCGGTGAAGCGGCCCACACCCCGGAGTGAAATCTTTGCCATCAAAAGCACACAACACACCTATAATAACATGCTATGGCATAAACTTGCTTGTGTTGGGGTCCAGACGCTCCGGATCCACCCCTCCGGTGAAACCCTAGACCCGCAGGAGAAATACCGGACTTATACGGAAACACGCGGTAACGGCGTCGAAAGGGGGTAGCATTGTGGAACTAGGTGATTGGTTGTGTTAGGGTAGGCCATAGGAACATAAAACAACAAGGTAGAACCCACCTCTTCGGAAGATTCACGACGTTTCGTCCGATACGGGGGTTTCACCCTATAAGCGCGTGTAAACTCACGAGAGAGAAGTGGATGCCGGTGAAGCGGCCCACACCCCGGAGTGAAATCTTTGCCATCAAAAGCACACAACACACCTATAATAACATGCTATGGCATAAACTTGCTTGTGTTGGGGTCCAGACGCTCCGGATCCACCCCTCCGGTGAAACCCTAGACCCGCAGGAGAAATACCGGACTTATACGGAAACACGCGGTAACGGCGTCGAAAGGGGGTAGCATTGTGGAACTAGGTGATTGGTTGTGTTAGGGTAGGCCATAGGAACATAAAACAACAAGGTAGAACCCACCTGTTCGGAAGATTCACGACGTTTCGTCCGATACGGGGGTTTCACCCTATAAGCGCGTGTAAACTCACGAGAGAGAAGTGGATGCCGGTGAAGCGGCCCACACCCCGGAGTGAAATCTTTGCCATCAAAAGCACACAACACACCTATAATAACATGCTATGGCATAAACTTGCTTGTGTTGGGGTCCAGACGCTCCGGATCCACCCCTCCGGTGAAACCCTAGACCCGCAGGAGAAATACCGGACTTATACGGAAACACGCGGTAACGGCGTCGAAAGGGGGTAGCATTGTGGAACTAGGTGATTGGTTGTGTTAGGGTAGGCCATAGGAACATAAAACAACAAGGTAGAACCCACCTCTTCGGAAGATTCACGACGTTTCGTCCGATACGGGGGTTTCACCCTATAAGCGCGTGTAAACTCACGAGAGAGAAGTGGATGCCGGTGAAGCGGCCCACACCCCGGAGTGAAATCTTTGCCATCAAAAGCACACAACACACCTATAATAACATGCTATGGCATAAACTTGCTTGTGTTGGGGTCCAGACGCTCCGGATCCACCCCTCCGGTGAAACCCTAGACCCGTAGGAGAAATACCGGACTTATACGGAAACACGCGGTAACGGCGTCGAAAGGGGGTAGCATTGTGGAACTAGGTGATTGGTTGTGTTAGGGTAGGCCATAGGAACATAAAACAACAAGGTAGAACCCACCTGTTCGGAAGATTCACGACGTTTCGTCCGATACGGGGGTTTCACCCTATAAGCGCGTGTAAACTCACGAGAGAGAAGTGGATGCCGGTGAAGCGGCCCACACCCCGGAGTGAAATCTTTGCCATCAAAAGCACACAACACACCTATAATAACATGCTATGGCATAAACTTGCTTGTGTTGGGGTCCAGACGCTCCGGATCCACCCCTCCGGTGAAACCCTAGACCCGCAGGAGAAATACCGGACTTATACGGAAACACGCGGTAACGGCGTCGAAAGGGGGTAGCATTGTGGAACTAGGTGATTGGTTGTGTTAGGGTAGGCCATAGGAACATAAAACAACAAGGTAGAACCCACCTCTTCGGAAGATTCACGACGTTTCGTCCGATACGGGGGTTTCACCCTATAAGCGCGTGTAAACTCACGAGAGAGAAGTGGATGCCGGTGAAGCGGCCCACACCCCGGAGTGAAATCTTTGCCATCAAAAGCACACAACACACCTATAATAACATGCTATGGCATAAACTTGCTTGTGTTGGGGTCCAGACGCTCCGGATCCACCCCTCCGGTGAAACCCTAGACCCGCAGGAGAAATACCGGACTTATACGGAAACACGCGGTAACGGCGTCGAAAGGGGGTAGCATTGTGGAACTAGGTGATTGGTTGTGTTAGGGTAGGCCATAGGAACATAAAACAACAAGGTAGAACCCACCTCTTCGAAAGATTCACGACGTTTCGTCCGATACGGGGGTTTCACCCTATAAGCGCGTGTAAACTCACGAGAGAGAAGTGGATGCCGGTGAAGCGGCCCACACCCCGGAGTGAAATCTTTGCCATCAAAAGCACACAACACACCTATAATAACATGCTATGGCATAAACTTGCTTGTGTTGGGGTCCAGACGCTCCGGATCCACCCCTCCGGTGAAACCCTAGACCCGCAGGAGAAATACCGGACTTATACGGAAACACGCGGTAACGGCGTCGAAAGGGGGTAGCATTGTGGAACTAGGTGATTGGTTGTGTTAGGGTAGGCCATAGGAACATAAAACAACAAGGTAGAACCCACCTCTTCGGAAGATTCACGACGTTTCGTCCGATACGGGGGTTTCACCCTATAAGCGCGTGTAAACTCACGAGAGAGAAGTGGATGCCGGTGAAGCGGCCCACACCCCGGAGTGAAATATTTGCCATCAAAAGCACACAACACACCTATAATAACATGCTATGGCATAAAATTGCTTGTGTTGGGGTCCAGACGCTCCGGATCCACCCCTCCGGTGAAACCCTAGACCCGCAGGAGAAATACCGGACTTATACGGAAACACGCGGTAACGGCGTCGAAAGGGGGTAGCATTGTGGAACTAGGTGATTGGTTGTGTTAGGTTAGGCCATAGGAACATAAAACAACAAGGTAGAACCCACCTGTTCGGAAGATTCACGACGTTTCGTCCGATACGGGGGTTTCACCCTATAAGCGCGTGTAAACTCACGAGAGAGAAGTGGATGCCGGTGAAGCGGCCCACACCCCGGAGTGAAATCTTTGCCATCAAAAGCACACAACACACCTATAATAACATGCTATGGCATAAACTTGCTTGTGTTGGGGTCCAGACGCTCCGGATCCACCCCTCCGGTGAAACCCTAGACCCGCAGGAGAAATACCGGACTTATACGGAAACACGCGGTAACGGCGTCGAAAGGGGGTAGCATTGTGGAACTAGGTGATTGGTTGTGTTAGGGTAGGCCATAGGAACATAAAACAACAAGGTAGAACCCACCTATTCGGAAGATTCACGACGTTTCGTCCGATACGGGGGTTTCACCCTATAAGCGAGTGTAAACTCACGAGAGAGAAGTGGATGCCGGTGAAGCGGCCCACACCCCGGAGTGAAATCTTTGCCATCAAAAGCACACAACACACCTATAATAACATGCTATGGCATAAACTTGCTTGTGTTGGGGTCCAGACGCTCCGGATCCACCCCTCCGGTGAAACCCTAGACCCGCAGGAGAAATACCGGACTTATACGGAAACACGCGGTAACGGCGTCGAAAGGGGGTAGCATTGTGGAACTAGGTGATTGGTTGTGTTAGGGTAGGCCATAGGAACATAAAACAACAAGGTAGAACCCACCTCTTCGGAAGATTCACGACGTTTCGTCCGATACGGGGGTTTCACCCTATAAGCGCGTGTAAACTCACGAGAGAGAAGTGGATGCCGGTGAAGCGGCCCACACCCCGGAGTGAAATCTTTGCCATCAAAAGCACACAACACACCTATAATAACATGCTATGGCATAAACTTGCTTGTGTTGGGGTCCAGACGCTCCGGATCCACCCCTCCGGTGAAACCCTAGACCCGCAGGAGAAATACCGGACTTATACGGAAACACGCGGTAACGGCGTCGAAAGGGGGTAGCATTGTGGAACTAGGTGATTGGTTGTGTTAGGGTAGGCCATAGGAACATAAAACAACAAGGTAGAACCCACCTCTTCGGAAGATTCACGACGTTTCGTCCGATACGGGGGTTTCACCCTATAAGCGCGTGTAAACTCACGAGAGAGAAGTGGATGCCGGTGAAGCGGCCCACACCCCGGAGTGAAATCTTTGCCATCAAAAGCACACAACACACCTATAATAACATGCTATGGCATAAACTTGCTTGTGTTGGGGTCCAGACGCTCCGGATCCACCCCTCCGGTGAAACCCTAGACCCGCAGGAGAAATACCAGACTTATACGGAAACACGCGGTAACGGCGTCGAAAGGGGGTAGCATTGTGGAACTAGGTGATTGGTTGTGTTAGGGTAGGCCATAGGAACATAAAACACAAATAAAATAGACTTAGTGTGTGAAAACCCACTCGATAGTTGTGTCGGTGTAGTATGAATAAATGAAATCGACTTAGATCTCTCGATACATGGTAACGGTTGTGAATTTCTATATTTTAAACATGAAATATTAACATATTACTTTTATCAATTGATAGTAACTAATAAATACACATGCATGCACAAAATAAGAAAAAAAATATTCACCTGTGCCGACGGCAAAGCCGTCGGCATAGTGCTGGGTAGGGCCCAGCCAGCGGGCGCAGTACGGCGCAGTAAGCCGTGCCGACGGCCTTTCGGCCGCCGAGGGCCACCGTCGGCCTCTTTGACTCTGTGCCGACGGCTAAAATACTGCCGAGGGCCACCGTCGGACTCTGTGGTGTTGTGCCGACGGCCAGATTCGTGCCGACGGCCTCTGGCGCAGGCTGGGGGTCTGACCCCCTGTGCCGACGGTGCCCGACATTTGGCCGTCGGCACCTGTTTTGGCCGTCGGCACATATTGCCATTCCTGTAGTGGAAGTGCCATATATGATCTGGTGAGTACTCTACAATAGTACTCTAGCAAACTAGTACTCACTCCGATCGATAAAAAGGCTCATTTTGTACTAAGCTAGTACAAACTTTGTACTAAGTGAGCGACACATTTTATGGACCGGGGGGAGTATAATACATTCAAACACGAGCTTATTGAATTCATGCAGTAGCACTATATAAGGAAATGGGGTTATCACCAACGTGCCTCTTTTTCTACTACGTACCGGCGAGGGAGCACCACGCGGGTGGTCATATGTCAGTGTTATTTGCTACCACTAGCGCTTGTTCTCCCACGCCGTCAACGCGAATGTTACCGGCGTGTCGTGGCACTACACACCACAGCTAAGAATTCGTGGATTTAAAATAAAATACAATACGCCACCGTATACACCAATAGTTCTTTTTGGTCAAATCAGCGGGTTTGAGATGCTTTCCAATCATTGTGAATATGAAAGCTCAGGCTGCGACGACGAGCGGCTGCTCCTGAACGAGCTGCTCATCCTCAGGCGGCATCTCATTAAAATCAAAGTCGTGGTTGTTCATCATGGAGACCTGGACCCTGACGGGTGCCCTTTTCCCCGCTGCCAAGGGATGAGTTGAAAGATAATATCCATGCATATCTTATCTTCGATCACTTTCTAATGGTTCGGAGAGAATGCGAAGACTCACCAAAATTACTAATAGGAAGGACCGATGCATTTTTTTTATAAAGCCCGCCTTTTCAGTGGTGAATACAAAATAGGGAAGGTATAAAATGTTTGGGTGTGCTTCTAGCCGGGTATATATGGCATGGTAAATTACTCTCTGAGGAGAAACTGCATCAGGTTGTTTTAAGCTTTTGGTGACAAGCAATGGGGTTGTCTAACCGATTCTCCCCAACTGCGCGTATCTCTTTTCCTATTGGTGAGACACTTCTTCTATTCTTGACAAGGACCACGCTAGACAAGATATTGGTCCAACGACATTCATTGGATTTGTCTTTCAGCTGTATACGCCGTCATAGTCATCCCGTCATGCATGCACCGCTATCACGACATTGCGGATGGGGAGCAGATGATGATTTTGGGGACGAATTGAGAAAGGCTGCAGCGTCCATGGGAGTTCAGAGGCGGTACCAATGTCTGATAGGGAGTTCGCACAAGGGAAGAGGAGCGCGCCGGCCACGACGAGGAAGACACGGATCAAACAAGGAAATATGGAATGAAACGAATAAGTCAAGAGACTGGCTGTAGAGGAACCGGACGAGGGAGGAAGCCCCCCCCCCCCCCCCCCACCGGGCTTTCCACCATATGGCCTCCCCCAAGCTTCTCCGACGTCGGAACCAACACGGAATGGGCGCCCATAGTACTTGCAGTAAGCAGTAAAACATCGACACGAGTATAACCATACCCAGCTTGCCTCTCCATGTGGAACCGCTCCTTCATCTTATTGACTGGATGAATTTCCCTCGAAGTTCTTGGTTTTGGATTCGTAGGAGCCACGGCAATGTTCCTCAACAAATATTGCATCACCGGAGATAGCGAGGTTAACTCCGTAGTTCCAGAAAAAGATGGATTCGTTGAGGAACATTGCCGTGACTCAAACCCGGTGCTGCAGCCCCACCCCCTATCTGAAGCACCATCCTTATTCTTTTTTCTTCCACACTAAAAGAGCAAATTCAGATTCTGTCGTGGTGGTGTCACGGAAGATGCCATAGGATGGCTAAAGATGTGGGAACGATGGACGCTGGAGGTATTCGGGGAGGGATCACGCGACGAGTAGACGCGTGAGGTAAGAACGACACACTGCTAACAACACGATCTACCCAGGTTCAGGGCCCTCGTGAGGAGGTAAAACCCCTACTCCTGCCTCTCTATGTGTATTATGATGTTTCTCCGAGTAGCCACAGTACAAATGGTATCTCTACCGAGTAGCCTCTCGCTCCTCTCCGAGTAGAGTTAGCTCAAGAACTTAGGGTTTCTAGGATGAGAGCGTCTATCGAGTGAGCCTCTGTGAGCGTAAGCGATCTGCGATACCGTGCCTCGCGCAGGAGGCGGCTGGGCACCTTATATACACGATGCCCAGCCGGATACGTCCAAATACGAACAAGTGTCGACATAGTGTGCACACCGTCCTTCTTCCGGGTTCCCGCTGACAGCTTTGGTTCCCAACCTTGGCTTCATCCGGAAAGTCGTTGGGCAAAACTAGGGAACAGACGGCTACACTGTACCTAGGCACAGAGTAGACCCCCCATATCCTGCCACAGCATGCTTCCATGCTGTCACTGTCAGGCACACCGCCCCCATACGAACAGTAGTTCGCATGCTGCCAAGTACGGACCCAGGATACGCGGGATCCTGTGTCAGAACGGCTCCTTTGACTTTCTGGCCGAGTAGGTTCCCGCCAATTGTTCCCGCCAATTGTACTCGGGTCAACCTTCTACTCGAAAGGATAGAACTTGCTTGATTTCTCCTTCTGGTCATCTTGAGGTGAGACCGAGTAGCAGTCGACCGGGTAGCGAGTACCAGGTAGTCGGCTACTCGACCAAACCTCTCTTCTGTAAGCTGCCTTTACCACTTGTCTTTACCCTACTCGGGGGTAACCCCCCGACAGCAGTCCCCGAAGCTGGTTGAGTCTTGCGAACTTGTTCACTAGGCTCAGCCAGCTTAAAACCAATCTTTGCATCTCAGCCCTTGAACCTCAAGATGCCGAGAAGAACCTCCGAGTAGCTATCTGGAAAGTACCTTGGGTTTCCTCTCTTCCGAGTATCACTTGCTTTCTACTCTGTAACCGAGTAAAAAGACTTAGAGAATTTTCTGGAATTGAGCCGTTGCGGCACAGAGCACGATCCAGCCCTTCGCGCAGCAACTGCCCACGTGTCAAGCATCCACGACCTTGTCGTTTCGTTGCCCAGGACACGACCTGCCACGCGTCCAGTTTTCACGCAGTGGGCCCACCGGCCGTCGTGTCCCATCAAGTGTAGTTATAGGCCACGATTCGGTGGTGGGATCCAATGCGGCCATTACGCGCGCAACCTGCGCTTGTGTGCGTTTCTAACCGGCCACAGGATCCACCACACGCCACAATCGATCCCACTTCCACGACGGTAACGGTAAATCCGCGGAGGAGATATAAATACCTCCCCGGTAATTCACTTTTCCCCTTCCTCGCACTATTTCTCCTTTGTCTCCTGCGCTTCTCCGCCACCGTGCTCTCCGCCGCCGCGCAAGCTCTCGCGCCGCCGCGGACTCAATCCCCCAACCAATTCCTTCCACTCCTCTCACTCCTTCCACCCGCAGCAATGGCCAAGGCTGGCTGGGCCGGCTCCTCCGTCACGGCTGAAGACTGCGCCTGGCTCGTCAATACCCGGCGAGTTCCTCCCGGCGTGGAGTGCCGGGCGCCAGGCAGTGAACTCCTGCCAACTCCGCGGGAGGGCGAGCGGGTGGTCTTCATGTCGCACTTCGAGCGCGGCTTTGGACTGCCCGCCTCCGACTTCCTGCGGAACTTCCTCAACCATTTCGGCATTCAGATGCACCACCTGCCCCCCAACGCCGTCGTCTTCCTCGCCTACCACGCCGTGGTCTGCGAGGCCTTCCTCGGCATCCGGCCCACGTGGGAGACGTGGCTCAGGTACTTCCATCTGCGCCAGCAATCCACCGGGAAGAAGGACTCCGCGGGCGGCGCCCGCGCCACCGACACCGGCTGCGCCATGATGGTGCAGCGGTCCGGGACACACCACCCCTGCATCAAGGGGCTGGACTCCATCAAGCTGTGGCAGAAGACATTCCTCTATGTCAAGAACGTTGCCGCCGCGGAAGGAGCCCGGGTAGATGACCGCATCAACCTGCCGGTTTGGAGCAATCGCGCTCCGATTGGGTTGTACTGGAAGGACAAGCCTGTCAACGACGATGACGCCATCGAGATGGAGAATCGACTCGGCTGGCTGAAGGCGCAAGGCCTCAAGAACGACGATCCAGTTGCGTGCTGGATCCAGCGCCGAGTGCTGCCCTTGCAGGAGCGCAGCCATCTCATGTGTTACATGGGAGGCCCCCGCGACTGCACCAGGACAACCACCATCGAGATTGACAACATCGATGTTACCCTGCACGCAAGGAACATCTTGACGACAAGCCTTGGCGACCACTGGCAGTACGGGTTTGTCCCGTACAGCCGTACCAAGCCGATTGAGCGGGTACGCCTTTCTTACTTTGCTCTCTGCATTACTTTCCGACTAGATAATCCTCCTTTTGCCGCGAGTATCGATCGCCTTCTGCACCGAGTAGGGTACTTAGCCGGGTTGCGTAGGCTTAATGTGCTTCGTGCTTGCACGCCTTGCCGGGTAGCCTATTCGAGAACAACTCCTAGGCTTGATGTGCTTTAGACCTGCACGCCCTTCCGAATAATACCCTCCCGCAAACATGCTTAGGCTTTGTGTGCTTTGTACCTGCACGCCTATCCGAGTAGAATTCCTTCCTGGTACTCGGCCAGTCTCTGATCTTTCTCTGGTTTTCAGGTTCTTACGCGCCAGATCATCGAGAGCTACGAGGTTTTCGAGAGCAACTGGTCAGCTGATCGTGAGGAGGACGATGTGCCTTCTCACGATGCCGCGGAGCAGTCCAACCCTTCTCGCTCCCCCGTTGCTGATAAGCGCGACGCTCTCCGCACCTGGTCCGATGAAGATTTTGATGGTAAGTATACTTTCACCCCGTTTGCTTCCGAGAAGGACCAATCCCTCGTTTGCTGTTTCTGATTCCTTCCTCTTTTCTCTTGGATTCTCAGATGAAGCTGCCGCGGAGAAGGACGACGAGGACGAAGACGAGAACGAGGGCGTTGCGCCCCTAGCCGCCAAGCCTCTGTCCGTCGCCGCTCCTGAGACCCGCAAACGGACTGGTAGCGAAGCACCAGCACCTCCTGCCAAGAGGAAGAAGCCCACCGAGAAGAAGGTGGTTGTGAAGAGATCCAGACGAGAACTCAAGTCCACCACCGCGTAAGCCCTCTTCTCGGTCGTCTCCCTTCTCGCGCTGTGCTATTCTCCCCAAATCCCTTCTAATTTCTGGTTCCTTCCCTCTCTACAGACCTCCCATGAATGCGGACGCAGCTCTCGCGTCCAGCCAAGCTAAGGAACCACCAGTACCTCTCATCAATCTTGATGATGACGAGGACCACACCGTCAACGCTGCTGCTGCCAATCCACAAACCACTGACGCACCAGGAGCAGCGTCCGAACCAGCAGCACAGGACGCTACCGTCCACCAAGAGAGACCCCCTTCTCCTCCGGCTAGCAATGCCGAGGAGAACCAGGACCAAGAGATGCAAGACAACACCGCCGACGAGCGGCCAGAAGCAGAGCAAGAGCAGCCAACCACAGGGGCTGCTGCACAAGATAATCTTGCTACCGAGCAGCGAGTGGAAGCCACCACCGCCATGGACGTACCAAGTAGCTCCCAGCCAGGAGCTGCACAAGGCGATGGATCTGTGGCGCCACCCGCTGCGCAAGGCCCTACACCGCCAAGCTCCTCCTCATCTCCGCAGACCAAGGGTGCACCTAGCTCCCCTGCTTGGCGAGTAACCAGGCAGCAAGCCGCCCTGGATGCTCTGAGGAACGAGGTTGACAGAAGGGCAGCCGAGAAAGAAGCTGCTGAGAAGGCCAAGGCGGAGAAGGAAACCGCTGAGAAGGCCAAGGCCGAGAAGGAAGCCGCCGAGAAGGCGAAGGCCAAAGCTGACGGGAAGAAAGTTGCAGATCCCGAGAAGCAGCGGGCCGAGAAGGAAAGGGCGAAGAAGCGGGCCAGAGACCAAGTGCCGCCACCAGCCTCAGGTGGAGCACTCGTGATCCGCGAGTCTGGCCCGATTCCCGCCGCGCTCTCGGCTGATGCTCGCGCTGCTGGCCAGCCTTGCTACCCGGAGTATATGATTGAGGTTAGCCACCAGCACTCAATCGGCTTCCCTCCCAAGGACAAAGCCTTAGCTATCCAGCATGGAAGGAAGGCTGTGGCCATGAACTCCCCTTCTCCAGATCCAAGCCAACAGCGGACTGCTAACATTGCTTCTCGTGGAGTCCAAGATAAACCCATAACTTCCAAAGGCCTTGAGCAGGTACTGGACACCATTGGCTTCATCGACGCCAAATGGGATAGCAAGGTTCTCGGCGTGGAGAAGTGGCATGATCTTACCCTTGGCGGCCTCGACCACATGCGCGTGGACTGGAACAAGGTCGACCTGGGACACAAGCCCATGACCGTCTCCACCGAGACCGCGACCCTTGCAGCCAAGATGTTCCTGCATCGCAAGAATGCCGAGGACATCGAGCAGGCCTACGCAGTAAGTTTTCTTTATTTTTTCCGAGTTGAATTTTCCGAGTTGAATTTTCTTCTCTCCTATTCGCCTTTCTGTTCCTTTCCCTCACTCCCAGTCCCCGAGATTCTAGCCGAGTAGGTGGATACTCTCCGAGTAGCCTCCTACTCGGGTTGAATCTAATCTGCTTTTTCTAACTTTCTTCTTCTCGCTTCTCAGGACAGCGTCCTGAAACGGACTAATTTATACCGCCATCTCCTCTGGAACCACTCAATCGCTAGGAGGCGAATCGCTGCTCTGGAGAAGGAAAAGGCAGCTGCGGAGGCAGCCAGCAAGGATGCCAACGCTAACACCCAGCAGCTGTCTGAAGTGCAGGGTACGCTTTTAGCTGTGCGATTCATGCGTTTTATGTTTACGCTCGCTTATGCTTTCTTTTGCGCTAACCTTTCTACTCTGCAGAGAAACTGAAGAGCCTAGCCGAAGAGCACAAGACATGCCGTGCTTTCGTGCAGAACGCCGAAGCCACCATCAAAAGGCTAGAGGGTGAGTTTGTCGTCCACTCGGTTTGATTTTGAATCCATGTCTTCGCTGCTTCTGTATTGATCTTGTCTGGCTCTTCGCAGAAGATCACAAGGTGTTTGCTGCAGCACACCGAGATTGTGTCCAGCCGGCCGAGTTGCAGCATCAACTGTCCGACCAGGCCGCTGTGTTGCTGAATCACCACGCCACCGAGACCGAGAAACTGCAACTCCAGTTGCAACAGGCACTCCAGGATGCCATCAACATTGGCGCCGAGAGAGACAGAGCTAACGCCGAGAAGGCCAAGGCCGAGGGCACCTTCAGAGCCAAGGAGAGGGCCCTTGAGCAGGAATGTGAAACTCTGAAGAAGGCCAACGCTGATCTCTTCGCACAGATGAATGGCTTGCGCCTGATCCAAGAAAGGCACATTTCTAACGAGGAGTCCTGGAAGAAGAAGCTGCAGCGGCTGCGCAACGAACTGTCCGGTGAGTATTTTCTTCGCTGCTTCTTTCCTTCTCGGTCCCATTTCTTCTCGGTTTTCCCCTACTCGGTTCTTCTCTTCTCGGTTCTTCTCTTCTTGGTTCTGAAGTTACCATATGCTATTTCAGATATCTGGCCTCATCTTGACTCCCCTTCTGCGCCTACGCTGGCCAAGACCAAAGCAGCTCGCCTTGCGAAAGGTGAAGCGGCAGATCCCAGAGCCGAGATCGAGGACAGCTTGCTGGTGCTCAAAGGCTACTTCGAACAGCTGGCTGGCGTCGGAACTGACCTGGTGCACGAGGGCTTTGAGCTCCACAAGCTGTTTTGGCCTAATGATCCTCAGCCAAACACCATGAGGGGCCTAGCCTTCAAGCTGAAGAATGTGAAGAAGGAGCTGAAGAAATGGCGCGCTTCGGGAGCCCGTGCCGGTGCGGATGTGATGCTTCTCTGCATCGCATCCTGGTACGAAAATCTTAACATGCAGCTCATCCGCGGGAAGCGCAATGATTCCAAGTGGGAGTTAGATCCCGACTGCGTGGCCACTCGCAAGCAGGTCGCCTACGAGGTCGCGGAGTGCGCCGAGACGGAGACCTTCATCGAGGGCCTCCCCGAGCCCGACACCGACTACGAAGACGAAGAGGGAGATGACGAAGAAGTTGAATCCGAGCTGGAAGGCTTCTTCGACTCTCCTGAGGGCAAGGCCGGGAAGGGGAAAGGCACGGCCGTCTCGAGTAGCGATGAGGAGGCTGAGCACATCGAGACCGCTCCACTCGAGTTCGGCACCTCCTCAGGCGCTGCTCTCGATGACACGGTGCCCCCTCCTGGCCAGGCTTCAGGATCCTCCTCGGCTCCCGGACTCGTCTCGGTGGCCACAGCCACTTCCGAGCAGACAGCCACCCAGCATGCTGCCGAGATGACGGAATCCGCCACCATCCAGACGGAAGCGGATGCCACCCATGCTAGCACCGAGGAAACAGCCGCTGCGACCGCCACTGAAGAAGTAGCAGCCAAGGCCAGCGCCGAGAACATTGCCTCCTCATCTTAAATCAACCTGCAATCTCTTTCAACTCGAACATTTATCAGATCCCCGGGATGCCGGGAGCAAATGTAATAGACTATCTTTGTTTTGCTTGCTATACAGTTTTTATGCCCACTCTGTTTATTTCAACATTAATCAATTTGAGCGACTCTGGCTCAATGCCGAGTTGCGTTTCCATGCGAGTCCCCGAGAAGCATTTCTTATTCACCCTATCCTTTCATCTTTGCTCTACCCGCGACTTGTCGCTTGTTTGGTATTCGAGTCACAAGAGTCAAATAGTAGGGCTGCAAATACTTAGCCGCTAGAAACAATCATGGTAACGCAGCCCACCACTTAGCCGAGAAGACGAAAACAGGGAACAAAAGTAACAAACTGTCTACTCGGTTCCTGCACTCTTTCTTCCTTAGTGATTTTCGTGTGCTCATTGACCTTTTGCTTGTTCTCTTGCTTGCCATGAAGCCGGGTTTCGGACAGCAGCAGAGTCGAAGAGTTGGCATATAGGTTTAAACACAGTACTCCATGCACTTATGAGTTCTGAAGTGGAGCAACCGAGTAGACAACCAGTAAAGCCGAGTAAGAAAAACACTTAGAGCAATTTTGGACGAGGGCAGTCCCCGAGAACAATTTCAGATTGCAGAGTAGAATTTCAACTCGGATAAGAGGGTACATACACATCTGTGCTTACGAATGAAAGCGACGAAGTAGAGCTACATTCCAAGGGCGCTTGGTTTCCTCTCCAGCTTTATCTGCCCTGTTCGCCTGCGATGGGCGCACATCTACAAGGTAATACGCATCATTGTGCAGCGCTTTGCTCACAATAAAGGGCCCTTCCCAAGGAGGAGACAACTTGTGCATCCCGGCTGTGCGCTGCACAAGCCTAAGGACCATGTCTCCTTCTCGGAAAACCCTTGGGTTCACCTTTCGGCTATGATAGCGCCGCAGGTTTTGCTGGTAGATAGCCGAACGTGACAGAGTCAGCTCTCTTGCTTCTTCAAGCAGGTCAACGTCGTCTTCTCGAGCTTCTCTCGCCTCCACCTCAGTGTAGAGGGCTACTCGGGGGGAGTCATGCTCTAAGTCTATTGGCAATACGGCCTCAGCCCCGTATACCAAGAAAAATGGCGTGTAACCGGTTGACCGGTTAGGGGTAGTCCTTAGACTCCACAACACCGCTGGCAACTCTTCTAGCCAACACCCAGGTGTTTTCAGCAACGGCTCGATCAGCCTTGGCTTTATGCCTGCCAGTACCATTCCATTTGCTCTCTCAACTTGCCCATTGGAGGCAGGGTGCGCGACTGACGCAACGTCTAGTCGGATATGCTTATCTCTGCAGAATCGCACCATTGCCCCCTCTGCAAAGTTGGTGCCGTTGTCGGTGATGATACTGTGCGGGTAGCCGTATCTCATGATCACATCCTTCACAAACTTCACAGCTGTGACTCCATCACACTTCCGAATAGGTTTCACCTCAATCCACTTGGTGAACTTGTCCACCATGACCAAGATATGTGTCATATTGCCTTTAGCCGGCTTGAAGGGACCAACCATATCCAAGCACCAAACAGCAAATGGCCATGTGATAGGAATTGTTTTCAACTCGGAAGCAGGCATGTGAATCTTACTTGCAAACATCTGGCAGCCGTTGCACTTCCTCACAATATCTTCAGCTTGCTGCAGTGCAGTGAGCCAGTAGAAGCCATGCCGAAAAGCTTTCTTGACCAATGCCCGAGAAGAGGCGTGGTGCCCACATTCCCCTTGATGTATCTCCACCAGTATTTCTTCTCCCTCTTCTGGGCTCACACAACGTTGCAGCACACCAGTGGCACTTCTCTTGTGCAGCGCATCTCGGACTATAGTGTAGCCCTTGGACTTTCTCTGAATCTGCCTCGCAGTCACTTCATCTTCAGGCAAAGTACCGTCCCTCAGAAAGGATAATATGGGCATAGCCCAACTCGGTGTCTCCCGTATGGGAAACACTGGTTCGTCCAGTTCCATTGGGACAGGCTCTTGCGGTTGCACAGGAGGAGTAGGAGTGCTTCTTTGCAGCCCGGACCGATTGGCGAGAACCTCTTCAATGAATGCGACAGCTTCTGGGTTGAGGGCGGCAGTCCCCGAGTACGGAGCGGCAGTCCCCGAGTAGGGAGAGGCAGTCCCCGAGTAGGGAACGGCAGTCCCCGAGTAGGGAACGACAGTCCCCGAGTAGGGAGCGGCAGTCCCCGAGTAGGGAGCGGCAGTCCCCGGGTAGGGAACGGCAGTCCCCGGGTAGGGAACGGCAGTCCCCGGGTAGGGAACGGCAGTCCCCGGGTAGGGAACGGCAGTCCCCGGGTAGGGAACGGCAGTCCCCGGGTTCCCTGCAGCACTCTCCCAGTCAATTTCCATCGGGTCGGATTCTTCATTTGGCAGGGAAGGAACAAAGATGGATTCCGAGTTGGGGGAAGGCTTGATGGATGGCTTCCTCAAATGCTCCAAGGCAATCCCTGCCGGGATGGATTGCCGAGAAGATCCCAACTTGGACAGCTCGTCTGCTGCTTCGTTCTCTGCCCGGTGAATGTGCTGGAACTCACAGCCTTCGAAAAACCCAGTCATTGACTGCACCAAGAAACGATACGATGCCATGTTGGCATCCAAAGCATCCCAGGTACCCGAAACTTGCTGCACCACCAGATCTGAATCTCCATAGCATATGATGCGCTGCACACCAACTTCCTTTGCTACTCGCAGACCATGCACCACTGCCTCGTACTCGGCTACATTGTTGGATGCCTTGAAGTGAATTTGCAGCACGTACTTGAGTTGATCCCGCTTGGGTGATGTAAGCACAACGCCAGCGCCAAGGCCTTCTTTCACCTTTGAGCCGTCGAAATGCATCCTCCAATAGTTGGATACTGGGGCGGGAGGTTCATACTGCATCTCGGCCCAGTCCACAAGAAACTCTGCCAGGACCTGAGACTTGATTGCTTCTCTTCTCGCATACGCGGGAGCGTACGCGGCTAGCTCAATCGCCCACTTGGCTACTCTGTCACTCGCCTCCTTGTTTCCCATGATATCCGAGATGGGAGCTGAACTCACAACAGTGACGGGGTGCTCCTGGAAATAATGTTTCAGCTTCCTGGCGCCCAGGTACACACCATATGTCATCTTCTGGTAATGCGGATAGTTTTGCTTGGAACTGGACAACACTTCACTGAGATAATAGACTGGGCGCTGCACACTCTTGCCTTCTTCTTCTCGCTCCACCACTATCACCACGCTGACTACTCGGTTAGTCGCAGCAATGTACAACAGCATAGGCTCCTTGGGTAGCGGACTAGCCAAGACGGGAGCGCTAGCCAGCATTGCTTTCAGCTCATTGAATGCCACATCCGCCTGCGGAGTCCAGACAAACTTGTCACTTTTCTTCATCAGCTGGTACAGAGGCAAGGCCTTCTCGCCCATTCGGCCCAAGAAACGGCTCAGAGATGCCAAACAACCCGTGAACTTCTGCACATCTTTCAGTGATCTCGGCAAAGACATGCTCTCAATAGCTTTTATCTTGGAAGGGTTAGCTTCAATGCCACGGCTAGAAACCAGAAATCCGAGTAGCTTTCCAGCCGGTACACCAAAGGTGCACTTACTCGGATTCAGTTTCATTTTGTACTTGCGTAGGTTAGCAAAGGTTTCCTCCAGGTCGGCAAGCAGAGTATGTGTTTTATTCGTTTTGATGACAATGTCATCTACGTACACCTGCACATTCTTGCCGAGCTGATCGTGCAAGCATTTCTGCATGCATCTCTGATAGGTTGCACCCGCATTCCTCAAGCCAAAACACATGACACGATAGCAATAAGCCCCGTACGGGGTAATGAAAGCAGTCTTTATTTGATCAGCAGGGTTGAGTGCAATCTGGTGGAAACCAGAGTAGGCATCTATGAAAGACAGCAGTTCACAGCCAGCAGTGGAATCGATCACCTGATCGATGCGGGGTAGCGGGAAAGGATCCTTGGGGCACGCCTTGTTCAAGTCGGTGTAGTCGACGCACATGCGCCATGCAGTGGCGGCCTTGGGATCCTCCTTTTTCTTCTCGACCATGACCGGGTTGGCTAGCCAATCCGGATGCAGCACTTCCATGATGAAGTTACTTATCAGCAGCTTGGTGATCTGATCACCGATGGCCTTCCTTCTCTCATCCCCGAAACGGCGCATAGCCTGCTTCACGGGCTTGGCGTCAGGACGCACATGCAAAGAGTGCTCAACCAACTCCCTCGGGACTCCTGGTAAATCTTCATTGGTCCAGGCAAAAACATCCCGATTCTCACGGAGGAAGTGGATGAGCTCGCTTTCCTATTTTTCCGCCAACCCGGAGCCAATAATGGCTACGCGGTCGGGGAACTCAGGGTCGACCTGAATCTTCTTCGTCTCCTTGGCAGCCTGGAAGGCAGTGCCCTGCTGGGTACTCGGCACACCTTGTGCGCCAGCCTACGCGGAATGAGCCATGGCCACCACCTCGTACATCTTCTTCTTCTCGGAAGCAATCACCATTGACTCCGCCAACTGGGAACCAGCAGAGGCACACTCAATGGATTTCTTGTAATCTCCCGAGATGGTGATGATGCCATTGGGACCAGGGATCTTCATCTTCAGATAAGCCACATGGGTGGAGGCCATGAACTTGCTCAGAGCAGGCCTGCCGAGTAGAGCGTGATATGGGCTCTGATGGTCCACCACCTCAAACTGCAGGCGCTCTGTGCGACAATTCTCCCGAGTACCGAATAGCACATCAATCCATACTCGGCCAATCGGGTTGCACGAGATCCCGGGCACAATGCCATGGAAGGTGGTCTTGCTAGGCAGCATCATGTTCTCGGCCAAGCCAAGCTTCTCGAGTGTATCCTTGTACACAATGTTGATGCTGCTGCCGTTGTCGATCAGCACCTTGCTGAACCTCACATTCTTCACGGGACCCAGGAAGGTAGGATCCAGCACCAAGGCATAGCTACCCGGATTGGGCATCACCTTGGGATGATCTAGTCGGGACCACCGGATCTCCTTGTCGCACCAGTACATGTAGTGAGGAACAGCAGGAATCACTGCATTGACCTCCATGGCCCGCCTGTGCTGCGACTGCTTGTCGTCAGGCTCAGAAGTGAAGATCATGTAGCTCTCGTGGTGCTCTTGGTACTGATTGGAGCCATTGCCCCCATTGTTGCCATTGTTGTTGTTGCCCTGGTAGTTGTTGTTGTTGCCTCTGTTGTTGTTGTTGTTGCCTCTGTTGTTGTTGTTGTTGTTGCGGTTGTAGTTGTTGTTGTTGTTGCGGTATCTCTCATTGTTGAAGTACTGGTTGGCTCCTAAAGCCACCTGGTTGACGTTTTCTCTTCTCGGATACACTGGCGGCCGAGCTGCGGGTGCACGAGGAGGCTGCACATTGTCATTGGCATTGACGGCTGGCAGGGGAGGAGGAGGAGGCAAGCCATCACTCTTGATTGCCTCCCACCACTCGCACTGCCGAGTAGTGTGGTTAGCAGGCCTCGACGGATGGTGGGTGTGAAAGCTGCATGGGCCATCCTTCATGTCATCGAAGACAAACTTCTTCGGCTGCTCGGAGTTCCCGCTACCCGACTGAGATCCGCGAAATGGCTTCTTGTTGCCTTGGCCCTGGTTCTGGTTTTGCCCGTAGGCTCCAGCAGGTTTCTGCCTTTGGCCACCACTGCCTCCAATATTCACTGCATTGACCTCCTCGGGATCATACCGATTGTCTACTCGGCGCTTGTTGCGGAACTCGTTGCGCTTGCTGCTGTTGAAGTTTCTTCTCGGCTCAAAGGAGTCCATCAGTGGCTGAGTGGGATCACCGAGTGCGTACTGATCCGCAATCTTGATGGTCTCGGCCAGGGTGTTCGGCATCTCTCTCTGCAATCTCTGCCAAAGCATGCTGCCATGTCGGCAACCCTGCGCAAACCAAGTGATGGCCTGAGCTTCATTCACACCCTCACAGGTGTTCCTCAACGTGCTCCACCGAGTAAGATACTCGCGGTCCGTCTCGTCTTCTCGCTGCCTGCAGGCTGACAGCTGCTGGGGCCTATTCGGCCTCTTGTACGTGCTCGTGAAGTTGCTGATGAAGGCATCCGAGAAGTCCAGCCAGCAGTTAATGCTGTTCTTGGGCAGGTTGTTGAGCCAAGTACGGGCTGGACCCTCTAGCATCTGCGGCACATAGCGCACCGCCCATCTCCTGTTACCATTCGCGATGTGGACCGCGGTAACATAATCATTGAGCCAATCTTCAGGCTTGGTGCTGCCATTGTAGCTCTTGGTGCCCCTTGCAAGCTGGAAGCCCTTCACGGAAGGCTCGTTCATGATGCGCGGGCCAAAGCACTCGGGGCCAGGGGGACCCGTGCTCTCCAGCCGCGCCGACAAGCTGATACGGTCCAACTGATGCCTTGCGTCTCCAGCCGCCAGCACACGGTCACCAACACGATCACGAATATCATAGCCGGCCATCTCCATGGCCGAGTTGCCGTCATCATACCTGTCCACCTGCACGGCTGCAGGCTGCTCCACCGGGTTGGCGACTGGCGCCACAGCGCGCTGCTGCTGCCTCTGCCGAGTAGGCTGAGCTGCGGGTTGCCGAGAAGTACCCGGACGCGCGGCTTCTCGGACACGGCTTTGAGCTTGATGGGCTTGAGAGCCTGCTCTTGCAGCATTGTGTTCCTGCCCGGGCTGCTGCGGCACAGCAATCTGTTTCGCGGCAGCAGCCGGGTCATACACCTGCATTTGCCTGTCTCTGCCCGAGCGGCCGCTGCGGCTCTTCTCGCGGCTGGGATGCGGAGATGAGGCCTGATCGTTAGATCTAGCCGCGTGCGAATGCACCATCTGCGAAGCCCCAGCCCCCGGATTGGCCTTCCGGAACTCCTCGTTCTGCCTAGCAGCCTACAACACTAACTCATTGAGCCTCTCTTGCTGCCTAACACGCGCATCGCCATCTAGGCGAGGCAACTCGGCAGCTACAGCCTCTGCAGCTCTAAGGGTTTTGGCGGGTGTACTGTATCTGGGCCTGGTGGAGGTGTTTGCGGTGGCGGACTGAGCGGGAGCCTCTACAACTGTTGCCATCTCGGCACCAAGGTTACGACGAGTAGCACCTACTCTGCTAGGCCTCCTAATAACCGGCGTGAAACCGTGAGCCCTGTTGTACTCGAGCTGATCTAGACTCAGCTCTAACCTCACCTTGTCCAACTCCGCCTGCTCGGCAAGCAGCTCCAAGCGTTGCCGCTCGAGCTGCTCCCTCATGGCCAGGAGCTCGATGTCGGTGGGGGTTGGCATGCCAAGCCGCGTAGCAGACGCGGGGATGGCCGCAGATGTGGAAGGCGGCATGTTGCTCTCCTTCTCGTAGGGCCGGTGTACCCTGCCACCAGCCGGTACGTCCACCTCCTCGACGACGGCTGCAGCGCCAGTAGCGGCTGCGCCGGCGTTTGCCGCCAAGCCCGTCACCAGCACCTCAGCGCAGTTCGCAGAGCGAGACGCGGGCCTTCCGCGAGCAGCAATCACCGCGGGAGGATCCTCCGCGTCTTGCACCTGCTCAGGATACGCGTGGTTGACGACGGTGGCGATGTAGACGAGGTGAGAGCCGAAGGAGACCACCGAGCCGCCCTCCGGCATGGCCTTGCCGCCGAAATCGCCGGCGTTGTCGGTGACGAAGTCGAAGGAGCCGAATCTGTGGACAAGGCCACAGACCACACGCTCCGCTGAAGAAGATCCCGTCCGAACAGAAACTCCAACCAGCGCCGCTGCTTGCCCCACGGTGGGCGCCAACTGTCGTGGTGGTGTCATGGCAGATGCAATAGGATGGCTAAAGATGTGGGAACGATGGACGCTGGAGGTATTCGGGGAGGGATCACGCGACGAGTAGACGCGTGAGGTAAGAACGACACACTGCTAACAACACGATCTACCCAGGTTCAGGGCCCTCGTGAGGAGGTAAAACCCCTACTCCTGCCTCTCTATGTGTATTATGATGTTTCTCCGAGTAGCCACAGTACAAATGGTATCTCTACCGAGTAGCCTCTCGCTCCTCTCCGAGTAGAGTTAGCTCAAGAACTTAGGGTTTCTAGGATGAGAGCGTCTATCGAGTGAGCCTCTGTGAGCGTAAGCGATCTGCGATACCGTGCCTCGCGCAGGAGGCGGCTGGGCACCTTATATACACGATGCCCAGCCGGATACGTCCAAATACGAACAAGTGTCGACATAGTGTGCACACCGTCCTTCTTCCGGGTTCCCGCTGACAGCTTTGGTTCCCAACCTTGGCTTCATCCGGAAAGTCGTTGGGCAAAACTAGGGAACAGACGGCTACACTGTACCTAGGCACAGAGTAGACCCCCCATATCCTGCCACAGCATGCTTCCATGCTGTCACTGTCAGGCACACCGCCCCCATATGAACAGTAGTTCGCATGCTGCTAAGTACGGACCCAGGATACGCGGGATCCTGTGTCAGAACGGCTCCTTTGACTTTCTGGCCGAGTAGGTTCCCGCCAATTGTTCCCGCCAATTGTACTCGGGTCAACCTTCTACTCGAAAGGATAGAACTTGCTTGATTTCTCCTTCTGGTCATCTTGAGGTGAGACCGAGTAGCAGTCGACCGGGTAGCGAGTACCAAGTAGTCGGCTACTCGACCAAACCTCTCTTCTGTAAGCTGCCTTTACCACTTGTCTTTACCCTACTCGGGGGTAACCCCCCGACAGATTCTGTGATAAAATCAGCCGGTTCAAGACGAAAAGTGAAATTGTACCCCTTTAGCAATATAACTCCATATGACTTAATATAAGGCCCAATTACATCCACCTTCATGTCGAAACACCTGACCTGGTTCATCCCTACTAAGAGGCAAGGAATATCTCGCTGACGGAGCGTGAACAAGTCCACATGAACACTAGTACCTAGAATAGAACCCACCGCCCAAGAACCAAAAAAGTGTTTCATGGTATGGGGAACACCACACACATGCACTCAAACCTGTGTTAACTATACCTTATTTGGTACGTGCTCTGTATTTCAGTGACTGATAACCAGTTGAGTAGGCTGAGACTTGATACCAAGAACAAGATCATATACTCTCTCCAAATCCTCGGTTGAGGGGAAGCCAACAATGAAATAATTTTCTCCATGCGGTGTCCACCCATCTCCATGTATGACTCGGGTAAATACGGGCATTTGATTGTCAAAAACCCGAGCCGTAATTAAACGATGTACCGGGACGGTAACCAGAGCTATAGGACTGGCAACGGGAACTATCTGGACCTTGTAAACACTGTCCGGGAACTGAGTGAAAATAGTATCATCATGAACCCAACCCGCCACAAAAGAAACCGAGTTTGTAAGTTTGAGCATTGGACATCTGGACATTAGGTACTTGTAGTTGTCACAAATATAGCAATAAGGGGCCACAATACAATGCATTGTCGCATGAGTATCTACACTGCACTTTCAGCAATCAACTTTCCACTTCTTGGGAACATGAGGGTCAGGCACATGCATAGGAGTAGTATTTGGGACCAACCGTGTATCGACCAAATTCACCCCGCTACCACCGCATGTTGAAACGTCTCTCCTACAACCCATTTAGGTTAGGAGCCGATTGTCCCTGTTGTGATCCTCCCTCCTTCTTCTTCTTCTTCTTCTTCTTCTTCTTCTTCTTCTTTCTTTTATTCCGAACTTGAGCTGCCCCAAACTCCAACCCATACGGGTATGTCTTTTCCTCTTTGGTGAGATACTTCTTTTATTCTTAACAAGGACCGCGCTATAGAAGATATTGATCCAACGACATTCGCAAGGAAGGCCCTGTATGTGTCAATTAAACTGTATTTTCTTTTTGATAAAGGACTTTTATTACTTAAAAGCTTTAAGCATTACACCCGGCCTCTGCATTGTAAAATGTACACAGCCGAAATTCAAAAAAAAAAAGATAGACGACAAGCCTAAATAAATCATAATGACGTACACTGTCGACTATATGGCGCTTCTATCCGTAGATCAAGCGGTCATCCATGTGGGATAAAAATATCCCTCGCCACCTGCTCCAGACGTACACAAGCCTCCGTAAAAAGGCCTCGAAACTCCCCCCGCTATAATTTGGACCATGAATGGAGTATATCTATGCATCGGAATAGAACCTGCATACGAGAAAAAAAATTATCATTGAAAATCTTGTCATTCCTACATAGCCAGAGCGACCATATAACGGCTAGCTCTCCTACCCTAATAATAGTTTTGAATCTTTTGTCTACCTCATGTAATCAGTTGCCAAAAATATTCGCAACGAATATGGTCTGATAAAGATTCGAAGACATTTAGATAGCAGACCATATAGAACGCTCAAAAGTGCAATCAAAGAATAAGTTCTTAATCGTCTCATTTTGGGAGAAAGAAACGTACTTTGAACTTCCATGCCAATTACGTTTAACAAGATTATCTTTTGTGAGAATGACTCCTTTACGAAGATACCACGCGAAAAAATTAATTTTCAATGGTACTTTCATAAGCCATATGTTTCAAAAAATATCGACTGACATATCTGATTGGATCATAACTTTATACATGGAATCAACCGAGAACGTTCCATTCTTAGTAAGATTCCACTAAAACTCATCATTTCCTGGTGCTAAATTGACCAAAATCAATCTTTGAATCAGCGCATTCAAGGACAAAAGTCTTGGACCGATGAGATCTCGTCTGAACGTCACGTTTGGTGGTGATGTCTGCATGATAGTAGCCAGCGTATCATCCTTATGATGTACAATGTTGTATAGTACCGGATATTGTTCTTGGAGTGTGGTATTACCCATCCATTTGTTTTCCATGAAACTTATCTGTGATCCATGCTTAATATTAAATACCCCATAGCGAAAAAATGTTTTTAGTCACCATTAGGCCGGTCCAAAAGTGTGAATCACCTGGTTTCCACATAACCTGTGAGACTGCTTTCGAGCCAATGTATTTTATTTTAAGAAGTGATTGTCAAATGTCATCTTCAGTAAGTAGTTTGAAAGTCATTTACCAAGCAGAGCTGAGTTTTTTTTGACATGTAAGTCATGAATACCCAACCCCCCTGGTCTTTTGGTCGACAAATTACATCCCATCTGGCCGGCTGATATTTCTTTTTCTCGCTGTCCCCTTGCCAAAAAAATCTTGATCGGAAATAATCCAACTTTTTCAAGACCCCTTTAGGTAACTAGAAAAATATATCATATACAGTACCATATTTGATAGCACTAAATTAATGAGTACCAATCTTCCACCAAGGGACATCAATTTAACTTTCCAGCTAGCTAGCTTTTTTCTGCAGTCGTTCTTCGGCTTGGTTCCATTCTGCATTAGTCAATCTCCTATAATGTATTGGAACACCCAAGTACTTAATAGGAAATTGACCTTGCTCGCATCCGAATAGCTCGGCATATTGAGCTACAGCATCCTGGGCCTCGCCAAAGCAAAATAATTCATTTTTATGGAAGTTTATTTTTAATTCGGATAAGTGTTCAATTGCCGAAAGGATTAATTTCAGATTTGTTGGTTTATCCAGATCATGTTCCATAAAGAGAATCGTATCATCTGCAGATTGAAGAATAGATAATTCTCCATCAACGAGATGTGGGATAACCCCTTCAATTTGGCCATTTTTTTGGCTCGCTCGATCATGATCGCTAACATATCAGCCATAATATTAAACAATATGGGCGAAAGCGGATCACCTTGTCTTAACCCTTTTTTTAGTCTGAAAGTAACGGCCAATATCGTCATTGACTTCAATAGCCACACTACCTCCAGACACATAGCTGTGAACCCGAGCGCACCATTCTTCTGAGAAACCTTTCATTCTAAGAGTCTGCTGGAGAAACTCACAGTTCACTTTATCATAGGCCTTTTCAAAGTATATTTTTAAAATCACACCATTTAGTTTCTTCGGGTGCATCTCATTTACGGTTTTGTGTAAAATCACGACTCCGTCGAGGATATTCCTGCCTTGCATGAAAGCTGTCTGTGTAGGTTTTACCACATGATCTGCCACCGAATTCAACCGAATGATTGCAACTTTAGTAAAGATTTTGATAATAACATTCAGGAGGCAAATTGGTCTATGTTGTTGTATTCTTTCTGCCTCTAAAACCTTATGTAACAAAACGATTTCCCCAAAATTAAGGCGATATAGCGCTAGATGTCAATTATGCAAGGAACCAAACATCTCTATAAGATCATATTTAATGATCTCCCAGAAATGTTGGTAAAACTCCGCTGGACAATCATCTGGACGAGGTGTCTTATTATGCTCCATTTGAAACGCCCTCTTCTGTATCTCCTCTTCAGTGAAGGGAGCAATCAGAAAAACGTTTTCCTCATGGGATACTTGGGGAATATCATTTGTACGGGAATCATCTATAGCAATATTACTTACTTTAGCAGCTCCAAACAGATCTTTATAAAACTTTGTAATATAGGGCTTTAATTGTTCCTGCCCCTCGATTAGGCCTTCATCCTGGTAAAGAGAATGAATCCATTTTTTTCGGTGTCTCCCATTGGCGACATTGTGGAAATATCGGGTATTCGAGTCTCCTTCAAGAATGAATTGGGCCTTAGATCGTTGGTACCACTTGAGCTCCTCTTCCCGCAACATTTGTTCTACCTTTGAATTGTATTGACTTTTCAGTTCAATATCTTGCATGGTTAACAATCTTGTTTCAGCGGTCCGATCCAGCCCATCTGTCATGGAACACAGGCGTTATTTCTCTTTTTTTTGCATACCAGTAGTGTGTCTAGCCCATCCCCGAAGATATTCACGCACATTGCGTATTTTATTATTCCATCATCGGATTGGGTAATCCCCTACCACTGGTTTACAACAAATTTTCTTCACCGGCTCATCAAAACTATCACGCAGCAACCAGCCAAGTTCGAACTTGAACTGTGATTGTGTATGTGTTTTTGTTGTGCCGGTTGATAACAGAAGGGGGCATGATCTGACAAAGCCTCAATATGTTCCAGAGCGCGCACTGTTACCAGCGGGAACTTATCCTCCCATTCGGTACTTATAAGCACACTGTCTAGTTTTTCATATGTAGATTCTGGCAGACTATTAGCCTAGGTGAACTGTCTTCCAGTCATATGCACCTCTCTCAAATCCAATCTATCAATGACAGCATTGAACAAGAAAGGCCAATGACCATCAAACCGTCCCATACTCTTGTCATGAGAAAACCTTAGCATATTATAATCGCCACCAATCAAAATCGGATATGTATTATGATTAGCCAAGTTCACTAGCTCACGAAGAAAAGCCTCCTTAAACTCTTCCTGGGCAGGGCCATACACGGCAACAAAACTCCATACAAAATTATCAGCTCTGTTACGTAGGTGTAATTTTATATGAAAATCACCATCCGTCCTTGCCAATATATAAAAAGAGTCAGATTTAACACCTAATAAGATGTCACCTGACCTACCGCAAGGAGGGATATAATGCCAAGTAAAGTCCACTCCGCCCGATAGGTGGTTCAGAACGCTCACTTGGAAGTCTCTCCTATCTGTTTCGGAAATAGCCAAAAACTCCAACATATGGTCCCGAACATATTGAGCAATATTCAAATGTTTATCCAAGTCACCAAGACTTCTGCTATTAGTGAATAAGCCATTCATCGGAAAACAATAGGAGTTTTAGGCAATTTCGCGGATTTCCGCGGATATATTTTTCTTTTATTTTTGGTAGATTTGGATTTCCGGACGGATACATAGAGATCGATCAAAGATCCTAACCCGTCCTCGTCCACTCCTACCTCAGTCACTTCACCTACAAGATGAGATGAAAGTTGTCCATCAATAGTGGCATTCGGTGAAACATCATATATGGGTGACGTATCAAGCCTAGCAGATGCATTTAGTTTAACCGTTAAACGATCATATTCCACATGCTTCAATGCATTAGCTGACATCATGACCTCTTTCCCATTTCTTCCTAACAAATACCAACAACACCTAGACTAGATGACCATTTGGAAGGTGAATAAGACAGAAAAAACTTTTGTTTCGAATACGTACCCAAATTTGGAGGTGCGAACATCTCCGCCTTCTGACGCATGGCCTTGGACAACGCGTCCTCATCAGTCGATGACGCTCTGTCTGCAGTGGTGAGATGACGCGCGTTGGGACTAGGATCCCCCCTTAGGCAGCACACGCCTCTCACCGACGATGGCGCGCACCGCAGGAAGTGACATCGTCGGAGAAGAGTCCCCCTGAACCACAATGCACACCTCCACGACGCGCGTCGTTGTAGTCATCGGGCTGCACGGCCCAACAACCACGGGGACCCCCCTGGTCCGCCACCTCCTTGTGCCCGCTCGCCAGTATCGGTGCAGTCATCGCTTGGGCAGAGGATAACACCGCCTCCGTCTCCTTGGCAGGCTTGTGAGGTCCAGCCCAGCCGACCCCAGCCGTCGATCCATTGGGAGGACGCATAGCCGACCCCGGTCTCCTCGACGCTACCTCCGAGCGCATCCGAGCGGGCGTCAACTCTGTGCCACTCAGCCCCCCCCCCCCGCCGGTGGGCCATTGGAAGGCCAAAAGGGCAGCACCGGGCCCTCCGACGCCACCTCCGAGAGCGTGTGTGCGGGAGACGACTCCGCATCGCCCAACCTACACGGGAGCTGGACCGTAGTCCCCTCGTCATGCGCGCGCGGCCGATAAGAGTGTGTCGCTCGCCTGAAGAGGCCGAGTGGGCTCCCGCTGCAAAACTGCTCCGACGCCACCCTCCTTCAGACCACAATGGAGCACATTCGTCTTCTCCGAACCGCGAGCGCAGCACTCCTGCGGTGTCGACACAACAGTACACTCCGGGAACCGGAGACCACCCGACGAACTCAATCGCCGAGCTATCTCCTTCCCTTTGGTGTCGGAGGACTACGATTAGTAGGAGTTACCGCATAACCTCTCAGGAGCTCCAAAACCTCTGCACGGACTTGACTAGAACTGCCAGAAAGTGCTGAATCAACCATCATGTTAGCCACCCCAGCGCCTCCCTGCTGAGGAATATCGGTAACAGTCTGACTACTCTCGTATGCAGCACCCTTTTCTCCCGATTCCCCCTGCACCTTATGATCCCACACGAAAGGGATGAAATCTGGCTTAGACACAAAGTCCTCAGGCTCGGGTCTGAACTTGAAGGCAAACCCCTGTAACCGCAAGACCCCGTCTATGGAGATAAACGGACCCTCCTCATGAGCCCCTCTTCACACCTCATCATCTGCTAGCGCAACCCAAATCCTAATGATGTCTCTACGGCGTAGAGCGAGGAGATCCACGTCCAGAGTAGAGCCAATCAAAGACCCAGCTGCCCAGAGCCCCAGAAAGTGTCTCAACGGGTGCGGAACTCCCTCCACATGAACCTAGGTGTGAAACAGTTATAGCTTTGGCATTATCTCCTCAGGCTTCCATTTGCTAAACATCAGCCTAGCCGACTGGGATGGGACGCCAAAGTCCATGACATCGAATATCTGCAACTCATCCTCCGAAGGGAAAGCCACAATGAAAGAGTTAACACCACTAGAAAATGCCTCCCACTTCCACCGCTATGCCGAACTCATACGAGACATCGTTGTCTCCACCTGCTTTGCAGTAGCAGCTGTCCCTTGTACCGAAACCAGAGCAATAGGGCCCGCAGACGGAGCCATGTTAGCCTTCTACACAGAGTCCGGGAACTGAGAGAACATAGTTTCCTTGGTGCCAATCCCTCCAATGGAAACTACTGGTTTTGGGAGCTTAAGAGTTGGACACTTCTTCATCGGATGCCTATCATTGTCATATATGTGGCAATAATGATTGACGGGACAATCTTTAGTCGCGTGCGTATCCACTTCGTATTTTCAGCACCTATTCTTGACCTGTTTGGTAGGTTGAGGTTGCACAGCGGCAACATCAGCACCCCGGGAACAGTCGTAGAGGCAACGACATGCTCAACCGGTTGCGCCGACAATGCCATAGGCGCCAAAACCGTCCCCTGGGCAGCCACAATTCCGACACCATCATTGACCGCCTTCTTTTTCTTCTTCTTCTGTTTAGGAGCTGCCACCGTACTGCCCTGCGCCACAGCCCCGAACGCAAACCCGGGAGCCCCTACGGGAGCTGCCACTGGATTAGAGACCACGAGAGCCACAACAGCATGCACAGCCCTGTCCGGTGCAAATGTTAGGGGACCCACGGAAGCCCCAAAGCCAGTACCACTGCCCGTCGCGCTTGCGGACCCGAGTGCAGCCGGCGCTGCAGCCCTGTGCTGCGCCACTGCATGTCCTCCGCCCTGCTGCGGAGCCGCCATCGGCGGATGTGATACCAGCACTTTGAGGAAAGATCAGCCGCTGCCGCTGGGAGTAGGTGGAGAAACACACTCGTGGCGGTTGGTCGATGGAGGCGCACGCACAACACCAGCAGCGCCCATGGCGATCGAAGGCGACGTGGTCGTGGCGATCGCAGTAGCCGAAGACGTGATCAAAACAGCCTCGACTGGTTTCTTCATAGGGCACCGGAGGGACTGATTTCATGTGTCTAGTAGACACGGGCCTAGGTAGGCCCATGGCCTCGGCCTGCCACCCTGCCGCACGGGCCCACATGCCAGGGGAAGGGTAGTTTGATATTCCTCCTACTCCGACACGATCGGCTCACCGTCGTTTGCTGCGAGGACCTCCGAAACCTCCGAATACGGAATTTTGGCCGTCGGCATAGGCTAAAATGCCGTCAGCGTAAGGCCGCGTAGGCATATGCCAAATTACCGTCGGCAAAGCGGTCGGCATAATATTTTCAAAATAATTAAAAAAAATCGAATATTTTTGAACTTTTTTAAATTCTATTCCGGAATTTTGCAGTTAGCCACATATTTAATCTCTAATCTCTAATTACACAACTAATCTGGTCAGCATACTTAACTTAGTCAAACTTCCCGTTCGGTCACCCATCCTGAAATTCCTCCAGCCCAAGCACGCTTAACCTTTGAGTTCCTTCCAAACTAGATTTCAAATGAGATGTTAAAACTTACTGATATTACTATCATATCAATCATATTAATCTGTGGGGATTGATGTAAAACTTTTCTATTGTTTAAATTTTAAAAAATATTTGAATAAATAACAATGATTATATAATTATCTTTATTGAATAAATAACAATATAATGTTCGAAATTAATTTATTTTTTGAATAAATTATTTAATATGGAATAATTCATATCTTTAAATCTGTAAATCCAAATTTGGCAAATAAAATGTCTAAATCGATTAGAAAAATTAGAGGAATTCAAATATGACATCTATATCATAGAAATATCAATAGTTTTAAATAAATTTAACTCTTTTGATGAATAGTCATGGTGGCCATTTTGACAGTTTCTGCTATCTCCTACGAACATTCTAGGGTTTCGGACCAAATGACGGGTGTTATGGTCAAATCCATGTCATAGTTTGTTTAAATATGTCCATATTCCACACAAACATGCATATTGGAAGCACAGACAATGTTCACGGAGAAATGTTTCCTTTTCATTGAACAAAAAAACCATTTTCCATTTTCCGAGTGTGAAAAATGGCTTTTTTTTGTGAAGCAGTAACCACAAATATGTTGCAAAACTTGGGAGCTATATTTTTTGAAAATACTATACCATTTTATATGCACAAATAACCAAATTGTTGCCTCTGAAAAGGTTTCCATCCACCTCTTTTGAAAAAGCACAAGTTTCTGCCGATTCAGATTAAAACGGGTCAAATTTGAACTACACGTGCCTTGTAGTTTGCTTATTATTTTTGGAAAAAATCATTTTTAGGTACACAACTACCTATTTCATCATAGATATACCAAGAGTTTCTCAATATTCAAGCCCTAGCTACGAACGGTCATGCCCGCCGTCTTGACTTTTTCATGAAACTGGCTTAGAAAATTCCAGAAAATTTAGTAAAACCTAAAATGATGCAAGAACTTCACGTGGTGTCATTATATCTGTCCTAGTATCCACCAAAAATAATAAACTTAGAATATGACAGTTGTGCTGCAAATATGTTCACATAAATGAGCTATCTCCTGCAAACATTCTAGGGTTTCAAGCCAAATGACGGGTGTTATGGCCAAATCCATGGCATAGTTTGTTTTAATGTGCCCATATTCCACACAAACATGCATATTGGAAGCACGAACATTGTTCACAAAGAAATTTTTCCTTTTTGTTGAATAAAAAAACATTTTCCATTTTCCGAGTGTGAAAAATGGATTTTTTGTGAAGCACCAACCACAAATATGTTGCAAAACTTGGAAGCTGTATTTTCTGAAAATACTAGACCATGTTATATGCACAAATAACAAAATTTTTGCATCTGAAAAGGTTTCCATCCACCTCTTTTGAAAAACACAAGTTTCTGCCGATTCATTTGGAAACGGGTCAAACTTGAACTACAGGTGCCTTGTAGTTTGCTCATGATTTTTGAAAAAATCATTTTTAGATACACAACTACCTATTTCATGTGAGATACACCAAGAGTTTCTCAATATTCAAGCCCTAGCTACGAACGGTCAAGCCCGCCAACTTGACTTTTTCATGAAACCGGCTTAGGAAATTGCAGAAAATTTAAAAAACCCTAAAATAATGCAAGACCTTCGCGTGGTGTCATTATATATGTCCTATTATCCACCAAAAATAATAAACTTGGAATATGACAGTTGTGTTGAAAATGTGCATACATAAATGAGCTATCTCGGGCCAAATGACGGGTGTTATGGACAACAGTATTGCCGTCGGCATACCTCAATTTTTTTTTCGCAATTTGGGATTCCCTCTTCGGGTCTATGTCGACGTCTTTGCCGTCGGCATAGCTCAAATAAAAAGATAGGCCGTCGGCATAGCTAATTTTTTTTCTCAATTTGGGATTCCCTGATTGGGTCTATGCCGACGGCCCCGACAAATTGTCGTCGACATAGATTTTGGCCGTCGGTACAGTAGCTCATTCCTGTAGTGATGGTAAGTCGAAGCCCATGGTCAAGTTCAAGAGCGATCCTCTGTTTGTCGCACGGGCCCACGTGCTAGGGGAAGGGGAGTTTGATATTCCTCCGACTCTGGCACGATCGGATCACCGCCATTTTCGCCACCGGCGGTCTGCCCTGCCGCGAGGACCTCCGAAACCTCCGTCGGGAAGAAGTCTCCGAGGCACGGGGTGGGCATGACCCGAGGGAGGGGGAGAGGGGTGCACCACCCCATCTTCACCACGGCCTTCTGAAGAATCCGACCCGCGCCATGCCCTCCGTCGGACCTCGTCGTAGCAGAGCCCGGGCACGACGCCGATCCTGCCACCTCTGATGGCAACGAAGATGCCGATGTCGTGGTTGCATGTGCGGAACTGCCCACCGAAGACCTGCAATCAGAGCCAGTAAACGTACCTCCGCCGGCGTCGAGGTCCCTCCGCCTCTCCCAGGACCGTGTCTACGGTGTGGAGAACCCGCCGATGTGCTCCCAGAACTCTTGTGTCGTCTCCTCATCTGACTTCGCCGGCCGGGAGAAATCATCACGAGAGACTTCACGACAATCCGAAAGAACCACCTCACTGCACCGCCTCGCCGTAGCTTCCGCCTCCGATACTTTCGCCTCGGCCAGGGGACGAAACGAGACCCCAGATGGGCCTCAATATCTCCAGGCGCGAAGGTTAGCCTCCGTCCACGGAATCCAGGCGGGGGCCGCGGCGGCGATATCCGCCCCGCCAGATCACCCGCCAGGTCGCTTTCGTAGACAAAGAAGAAATGGGCATTTACTACTCCCACGACAAAGACTAGTATGATTTGACCTAATCCATGTGTGCGTCCGAGATTAATTAGGCCCAACAGGCCCATCAGTCCATACTGCCCCGTCTCCTCTTCTAGCTCCGGTTTTCTTCTAGAAAAAACTGTGTTCTTCTGCCTGTGTGTCCTCCTGGACGGCCGGAACTAAACCAGGGCCAACCAGAAATGGCTGTCAGTTCGACGCCTCTTTCTTCCTCGCCGACTCGCAGCTCGTCTCCTACCTCTCCATCTCTCACACCCGTGCTGCCAGACCATGGTAAGTCGAAGCCCATGGTCAAGTTCAAGAGCGATCCTCTGTTGGTCGCCAAGGAGGCCGACCTTTCTGACGCATGCAGGTCCCGACTCCACGCCACGTCGACTCGCCGCCTACTTTCGGGCAACACGCCTATGTAGACGCGCGGTGAAGTACATTCTGGCCGTTTGACGCACGTAAAAGCTGACCACGGAGCACACAGCCTGATGGATGGACGGCTCGATTCCTGGGAAGACGCATGCACGTACGGTTGATGGATTCGCTGCTACCGTACGAATGTACTCCCTCCCACAATATAGGATGTTTTAGTCTACCAGGCGGGCGACTATTTTGCGATACAACCGACTGTTTTGCGATGATGGGGCGGCAGCAAACATACACCCAAAGAAAAGAAAAGAAAGAAAATAAAATGGAGACAAAGACGGCTCGACTAAACGACGGTGACCCGGAACTGCTGCGCCCTCTCCGACATCGTACCACCACGCTCCGAGTGCCGGATCGACGGGTACCAAGCAGCACCTTCAAGAAGGTAAGCCACGCTGCTGCCCGGACCAGCGCACCGGTCCTAGGGTTTCCCCGGCCGGCACAAAGGGAAGCGAACGGAGGTAGCCACGACGCCCTTCAGGAAAGGAATGATGCCACCCGGAGGTGGCACCGCGTCGGTGTCAGACACGCTGACAAGGATTTCTCCTGAAACCCCCCATCCACAACCTCACATGATCCTAGCACTGGGGCCCCGTGAGGTCAAGCCTCGACCTTCTCTGACAAACCGCCCACCAACATGCGCCAACGATCCCGAAGTCATCATCGTCGTCTCACCGAAGTAGTCACCATGAGGTCTGCACACCGAAGGTGAGGATAAGAATGGCCTGGATCAGCGATACCGTGGCCGGCGGGAGGGACCAACCTCAACCGCCGAAGGATCAGCGGTAGTCAACCGGACGTAGCCGCTAAGCATACCCATCCCTGTCAGGTCCAGCCGGGCGCAACAGGCCCGTGAAGCTCACTACCATGATGCAACAGGCTGGCCGCCGTCACCGCGAACACCTGCATCCGCATCCTCCCCTCCTGATATAGAGCGTCAGCAGGTCAACCGGCTCGTCCAAGCCCAGATGGAGCCCGACGGGCCCAGATCTGGGCTGCAATTAAGAGGAAAACCATCATAGTCATGTCGTCATGCATGCACCGCAATCGTGCCGTCGCGGATGTGGAGCAATGATTATTTTGGGGACGAGTTGAGAAAGACAGCAGCGCCCATGGGAGTGGAGAGGCGGTACTTACATGTGATAGGAAGCTCGCATAAGGGAACGAGGAGCGCGCCGGCCACGACGAGGAAGACAACTCAAGCAAGGAAAGATGTAATTGAACGAACAAGTCAAGAGGCTGGCTGTCGAGGAACCGGGCGAGGGAGGCACCCCCCCCCGGGCTTTCTACCATATCGCCTCCTCCAAGCTTCTCCGACGTCGGAACCATCACAGAATGGGCGCCCATAGTACCTGCAGTAAGCGCTCAAACATCGACACGAGTATAACCACACATAGCCTCCCTCTCCATGTGGAACCTCTCCTTCATCTCATTGACTGGATGAATTTCCCTCCGAGTTCTTGGTTTTGGATTCATAGGAGTCACGACAATGGTCCTCAACAAATATTGCATCGCCGGAGATAGTGAGGTGAACTCCATAGTCCCAGAAAAAGATGCATTCGTCATATTCATATCACCATCAACATCCCGTGCAGCAGCCTCACTGTGACGAGTGTATCCATAACAGAACGTTCCATGCCCCTATCTGAAGCACCATCATTATTCTTTTTCTTCCACACGAACAGAGCAAATTCAGGTTCTGCCATAAAATCAACATGTTCAAGACAAAAAGTGAAATGGTACCCCTTTAGCAATATAACTCCATAATCCATATGACTGAATATAAGGCCCAATTCATCCACCTTCCTGTCGAAACAGCTGACCTGGTTCATCCCCGCTACGATGCGAGAAATGTCTCACCGACGGAGCGTGAAAAAGTCCATACCAACACTAGTACGCAGAATAGATCTCGCTGCCCAAGAACCAAAAAAAGTTTCTCATGGTATGGGGAACACCGTATACATGCACTCCAACCTGTGTCAACTATACCTTATGGGGTACATCCTCTGTATTCCAGTGGCTGATAACCAGTTCAGTAGGATGAGACTTGATACCAAGAACAAGACCATGCACTCACTCAAAATCTTCCAATGAGGGAAAGCCAACAATGAAAGAATTTGCCCCATACAATGGCCTCCCATCTCCATGTCTGACACAGGTAAATACGGGCATCTGATTGTCAAAAACCTCAGTTGTAACCGTTGTACCAGAACGGTTACCAGAGCAATAGGACTGGCAACGGGAACCATCTGGGTCTTGTAAACACTGTCTGTAAAGTGAGTGAACATAGTATCATCGTGAACTCAACCCACGACGAAAGGAACCGGGTTTGTAAGTTTGAGTGTTCGACATCTGGGAATTAGGTACTTGTAGTGGTCACAAACATAGCAATAAGGGATCATGGAACAATCCTTTGTCGCAAGAGTTACCAGACCATATTTTCAGCAATGAACTTTCGCCTTCTTTGGATTTTGAGCGGCAAGCAGATGCATAGGAGTAGTATTTGGGACCGGCCGTGTATCCACCACATTCACGCCCGCTGCCACCATGCGTTGAAACGTCTCTGCTGAAACCTTTGTAGGTTAGGAGCCAATTTTTCTTGATGTGATCCTCCCTTCTTCTTCTTTCTTTTCTTCCGAACTTGAGTTGCCCCAAACTCCAACCTATAGGGTTCGTAGTATAGAAAAAAAATCCTACACGATAGACACTCGAAGGGCCAACATCTAATCTAGGAGATGTAAGCCACGGACATAGAGAAAGTTTTAAGGAGAACATACCCTTGAGGACACAAAGCGTTACAAGATCGAATCTCGTTGGTGATGTTGTCGAACTCACATCGATCTCAAGATCGTGAAGATGTGCGCTGCAATCCGGCAACGCCTCCGTGATCGGTCACACTTACGGCTTGATGACGACCTCCGTTCCCTCGATCCACCGGAATCTCCAACAACACGACGGCGCGGTGTGATGTGGAAAACATTGCTCATGGCTTCCCCAAGCGCACAAACAAGTGGTGGAGCAGCGGGAGAAGGAATGAAGAGATGGAACAAGTGTGTGTGTGGGAGCTCCCATCCCTCCTTATATAGGAGGTGAAGGCAGCCACGAATTTTTGGGTGTCTCCACGTCTCCTCCATCATGTGAGTGGAGTCTCCACTCAACCCACTAATTCTTCCATTAATTTCTACTCAAAATCCCAAGGGTTTTCTTTAATAAATAAACAAAATAATTTCATTTCTTTATTTTAATATTTGTTAATTCCATTAACAAACATTAACACATAACCCCTTGAGTTTGTTGTTAAATTTATTAATAACCATTTGACAAAAATCTCCTTGAACTATTTCAAAAATACGCGAAACAGTTTCGGCGTTGTCCAAATTTTTCTCCGATATTCCGTGTCCACTCAAACGCGTCATGAAACGTTAAGTGTGTCACCCTATGATTCTTGAATAATGTAGACATGATCGAGACACCTCTCCGATCAATAGCCAGCAGCGGGGTCTGGAGAGCCGTAATGACTCCTACACATTCAGCGATGAATCTAGTGATCGTGTGAACCATAAACGTCGTAACCAATTCTCTTTGTCTCACGATATTTTACTTGTACGAGATACGATCATTGGTATCCTATACTTTTTTGGGCCACAATCAGATAACAGATGGGTAGTTTATTTTCATTGGGACTCTTAGGACAAGTAAGAGTCGTACATGTTCATGTTCACGTAAAAAAAGGTATCCTATACTTTTTTGGGCCGGCACACCTCTAACACTATTAAGGAGAAAAATAAATACGAGTATCTAGGAGCGAGATGATACTAGGCGCTAGTAGTTGTTTTCTTCCGATAGATAGATGCGCCGGCCGCTGATTCATGTCCCGATGTATGCTTCCATTGCTAGAGGCCAATTAGTATTCAAACAAAAGGCTTCTGGCTGCTGCTCCCTAACTCATTGCCGGACGATTGGATTCTGCAAGTCGAGACGATACTCCATGGCTTATGCTCCGACCGTTGCTCAGTTGATCTCTTTGCGGGCTCCTCCCCAAACCATCCGCATAGACTAACATTCTCAGCTCTCTACATAGAAACTTCCATATCCAAATAGAGCAGCCGTAAGGCGCAGAAACAAGAGCAGAATCGGTGGGGATACAGCTCAAAAGAGTGGAAAATGGGGTGTTGACAAAGAAAGGGCTTCTTCAGAAAATCAATAAACAGAAGGGAAGGGAATAGAACACCGAGAGCCGGTGAGTACACGCTGGGAAGAGGTAGACCAGGAGTCCAGAACAAGTGAATGGATAAGATACTTATTAGATATATCAATTTTATAGAAATATAATCATAAATAAAACACACAACTACATTAACACATCGTCAATCATGTATTGAAGTTGTCTAAAGACGTCTCGGTATTGACAAGAAATTTGTAATTTTATTAAACAACTAAAGTTTGCTACTCAAAGATTAATTAGCAAATTTATAATGGAAATAATAAAATAAATAATAATATGAGCACTTGCGTTTCATGAAAATCCCATTTTTCAAAATTCCCACCAGCTTATGGATTTTAATGGATGGATTGACAGAACATAGAAATATATATAGATATATATATATATATATATATATATATATATATATATATATATATATATATATATATATATATAGATATATGTTTTGAGATGTACCTACTTTATGGTGGCATCTCGTATTTAAGATTTCAACTTAGAATATTGCAATATCTGACAGATTCCAGGAGATATTGTGGTTAGTGCAATGATGGTTGTCATAACCGCTCACTGGGACAAGCATGGTTCTCAAGTGATTTACCATGTGACTTCTGGACATCGAAACCCACTGCGTTGCTACTCCCTGGAGATGTCAATGTACCACTACTTCCAAAAATATCCTCGTGTAACCAGGCTTGGAAAATTTGTCAAAAATACAAGGCTGTTACTGTTCAAGAAATATGGATACTTCCACTTGTACATGTTCTTACGGTATAAGGTGCCGCTAGAGGTACGTGCATTCTTCTTTGCCAGCTGGTAGTTGTACTTATATTTCTAAAAAAAAGTTGTTGCTAGTTAGGGACTCACCTATATCCCCACTTTTGCAAGTACCCTTTTTCATTTCTCCCAGACTAGAAGGTATACAATCTACAAACTTAATTTGTATGTGAATGGTACAACAGAAGGTGGACTTTTAGAAAACTAAAGTTACTTATTTTGTAAAAATATTTTTATTCAACAAATATTTTTTTTTTTTTACATGGTGTAAAAATCCAAACTATTTTCACTACAATAGGACAGGGCTTTGGTAACACAATCGTGTAACACATAGTAAAATATGTTACTAGAAAAATTACAGTAACACGTCATTTGGGCTGCAACGACAGATGGTAACACAAACTATACAAGGCCTAAAAATGTGTTACATGAACACTGAACAAGTAACATATAAATCTTGTCGGTGGGAATGTGTTACACCGACATTGGCATGGTAACATATAAATATGGTCGGTGAAAGTGTGTTACAAACTTTGGCGAGAGTAACACATAATTATAGGATGGAATAGAAAAAAAAGTTTTTTTTAGATGAGAAAAGAAGTTGCATGTGCATATAACCACTACCTTAAAGCACAGGGGCAGCGTGCGAACATGAATTTTTTTAATACTCGTCTGATCCTAAAAAGTGACGGAAAGCGACACCATCAGGAGGGTCGGGGTGGGAGGGAGGGTCCACAGCTGCACCTCCAGGAAGGAAAGCGACACCCTCGGGCATCGACGATGTCACGATAGGACCAACCGACCAACAGTTTATCCCGGACTCGCACCCGGACATGGGAGACGCCGACCAAGACCTCTATGCCGTACGAAGGACGGGGAGAGTGAGCATTAAGAAATGCGAAGGGCCGCAATATCAGATCTCGAGTTCTAACCGGAGCATGAAAAGAACATGCACCACGACTTCCTCCCGCCGACCCTCGTCGTCCGAGTGACCAAGGATGCTGGACACCAGCATCTAGAGCCGTGCGAGACACGAAATGGTGAGATCCTTTCCGCCACCGTCACGGCGGCCGCTTGGGCTTGCCCATCTGCCTACTCCGGTAGTGACGAGGGAGGGGAGCGGAGGAGAGGGTGGCAGCGCGAGGAACCCTAATCGGCGTTCGTGTCGCCTAAGTGGACGACGCCGGGGCTTATTCTACATTCTCGGGCTGATGACTAATTTTTACAGGGGCTATGTAAATCCACAAAGTATATGACTATATTTGTTTTATTAAGCTGATTTTTTATTTATGACATATATAGTCTCTGTATAATAAATTGATCTATAAATAATATACTCCATTTTCCCCTCTAGTACACTTCTCAAATTTGTTTATTTCTCAAACTTTCGAACTTTTATGTACACCATCTGAAAATTGCGTATCAAATAGTCTCTGAAAACTTAAGTTTTCCCTCCAATTTTCATGGATAATAATTTTATCTTAACACGTCTATATTCGAACTACCATAGAGGTTATTTCCCAAAAAAATCAATCCTGCGGCTGACACAAACAATTCCCGCTAAATACTTATCTCTAGCTGTGGAAAGAATTCCCGCTAACTTTTCCCTCCAATTAACAAACTGTAAATGTTCGCTCCAATTTTAACAAACTATAAAGGGTAATAGTAAAATAAGGGTGTGAAAACAAAACCAAAGGGGATAATAGGTCTCAGATCCCGTCAAAGTCCAGGGCGCCGCCGCCCATCGCGCACAACCTGCCGCCGCCCGCCACGCCGCCGCCCATCACGCACAACCTGCCGCCGCCGACCACGCCGTCGTCGTTCACGCCCAGCCCACCACCACCGTTCACGCCCAGCCCGCCGATTCGATCTGACTCGGCACCATCTTGGGCGCTGCGGCGACGGTGCCACCAGAAACGGCCACCACGGGATAGAGGTATTGTTATCAACGCCCCAGCCCCTTGTTTGGTTTTATGCCACGAGTTCCTGAGTGTTTCTAGGTCCTTGTCCCTCTATCTTAGTATGTGATTGTGGGTACTCTGCATAGTCCGTTCCTCTTCTCTGAATTTTGTAGTACGTGATTGTAGTGTGCATAGTCTGACAAGTGAAATAAACAATGTTTCAAATCTTGAAGGAATCCTGCGATTGTGGATTCTAACTGTTGTTCAGTGCCAAGTTCAGCAATCCGAAGCAAATCATTCTCTACCTGAATCTACCCAGCAAAAATAGCAACAAAATTTTTTATAGCACGCAGCACTACACTTGCTGTAGCCAAAGAGCACTAGAACGCAGTCTCAACCTTTATGCCGAAACTTTTGTGCCACTTTTTTCAATCTGATTTTTCATTTGTGATTACAGCGCCGATATTACACCAGCACTTCCCCTGTTATCGGATAGCGCCTCTGTTATTGTTATTGTTGCTGTGATGCCATTACTTAATATATGCCTTGTCTGAATATAGGTTTGGGAAGATTATATACACATAGTGCTGGTTCTGATGATATTTGAATAGAAGGGGAGGTAAATAAATTCATTTGGTCTTTGTTTTGTTTGCATCTTTGTCAGTAATTCACTCAGACTTGTTAGTTTTGTAGGAAAATCGCCAATCAGACGATAATGTCATTTCCTGGTTAGCGGTGATACATGGTAAAATAAAGGTAATACCAATGCATCGATATATCATTGCTTGTCACTTGAAGGAGCTCATGTTAATATTTTACTCATGTCATGAAGATAGAATTAAGTGATTACTTGCTTACCATTGTTGTGTCACGGATACAGGATGGCAAGCATGGTAATGTGAATCAGTTAGCAACTGAACATATTCCAGCGTTGCCACAAGACATTGTTCTTGATTCAGAGACATAGGTAATATCTTTGTGTTTCCGAGTTTTGAAGTTCCGGCTACATGTATGTACATCTGTAGTAGCACGTTTTGGGTCAGGCACAATAAAAGCTTGGTTCTGGCAATGTTAATATCGGGTAACAAAAAATGCCAACACTTCACCTCCTTTTGGTGTAGATTTCTGACAAAATGCATGGCTAACTACACAAGTATATCCCTCCTTTTGGTGTAGTGTTCTGAGAAAATGCATGGCTAACTACACAAGTATATCCCTGTAACAATTAAGTTTACTTAAGAACATTAGCTCTAGGTCTATCTTTTTCTGGCTGGTGAATGAACAAGTCTGTAAATATATCTCTGAATATACTTCAACATATCCTGAACTTTGAGCCTAAATAGTGCCACCTTATTTAAGTGCCTTGTGTCATGTTTGTGTCTAGCTAAACGGATGAGTAGAGTCATGACACTGCCAGGATCAGGGAGTCGTGTACATGGGCGTCCTGTCAAATAATCAACTATACTTTAGAGTCAAAGAAAGTATATTAACCTGTCCATTATATTCTCAAAAGAATTTGTACGTCATTGCCATGAATTAGATTGATAATTACTTTTCAGATAAGCTTATTTATTGTTGAAGCCTATATTAAGAGTTCAACAAAGAACTAGCTTTTGGGTATAATTTCTGTTTGTATGCAAGGGAATCGAGGGATCGGACGAACGCAACCTTTTGAAGACTAGACCAGCCAACTAGAACAGACCCACTCTCAGCTCGCTCAAAAAGAAGACGCACTTCTCCATTCAAGGTAAAGATCCCTATGACAATTATGTCCCAAGATCCTAGATATACAATGTGACTATTTATATCAGATAGGCAAGGAAATGATTTCGTTATTTTGCCTCCATTGCTATATTATACACACCCATGCACACACGCACACATAGGAATTCCCTACTATTGTTGTTTATCTATCTTATATACTATATTACAGAGTTAGGTAAAGCATGCAGGCATGCAACATTCTTTTTTTAGAGAAAAATGGATCATCCATGTTAGGTTCATGATTAGGTAGTCTATTGTTACTATTGATTTCTGATCTTGCTTGTTGACGTCATCTAAGTAGTACCACCGTGACTCACTTGACAGTTTAGCATCAGCAGCTACTCACGTTGCATGTTAATCGGTGTTTGCACTGTTGTCTTTCCCTTTAAAATCATTGTATATATGTCAGTCCCTAACATAATGGTTACGAAAAAATTCCTCAGCTATGACCATCTGTATCCATTGAATATTATTCATGCATATTATATCATCACGTCATTGTATGCTAACATTGATCATAATTCAGGAGGGTTCCAAAGTAGTTCTAAAGACTTTAACATATCCAAACAAGAGGAATGTTCCATATGCTACTATTCGGAGTACTGATCCTACAACTAAGGCTGCTGGTTTTGAGTTAGGTGCAGAATTTTTACTTGTGCACATAAATGAAACAACTATGGATAATGAGGAGTTAGTAAGGGAAGTATGCGAGTGCAAGACTATTGGTGATGCTTTTGTTGTAGGATACTTAATTGCTTGGCCTTCAACTTTTGTAAGAAGTTTTTTCTTCCATATTCCATAACTTCCAATTTTTATTACAGATTTGAAAGAAGGATAACGGAGTTGCAGCTGAATTGCCTGGTTGGATCAAGAAGCAAATAAATTTTGAAGATTTTACATAGTTTATATTGATATATTGAAAAGTGCAATATCATTCAAAAGATCTTGTTCTTTTGTCAAATGTGTTCAACAACTATGGTGTAATATTCATTACCAACATGTTTTCTATGTCATTGAGATGGATTGTTGCACCAATAATATTGGTACTTTTTTTTTGAATGATTAGTATTATGCACTTATGCATAGTCGTAAGGAACATCATGATGTATTCAGTTTGTGTTTCTTTCATCCTTTATGCAGTTCTGTATAGTCCTAAGGAATATCTTGTTATATTCAGTTTTTGTTTCTTTCGTGCTTTAATGGCTCGATCATTTTAATGGTGTCGGGCACTATAACAAAAATAGTTAATTAGTTGAGCAAGCGCTGCAATTTTATTAAATACATGTATAATCAGTAAATTGCGTATTTAATTAATTATTTATTAATAATAAAATGAATACATCAGCTGTTAATATATTAGGGTTACTGATGGTGTTACTAGAGTTATGAAATGTGTTACCAAGATAGTTGACAACTATAAATTATACTGTTACAACATTTCGATATTATGTTACTAGTTGTATTTTGAAGACAAAAAGGTGTTACTAGTTGTGTTACTTTAATTACAAAATTATGTTACCAGCAATGTGCTATGTCCACGAAAGAATGTTACTATGGGTGTTACTATAGTTAAAATAATGTGTTATGAAATTATTGAGTAACACGCAATATGCATGTTACTACAAAATACTTGTAACACAATTTTTAAGATAAGGTAACAACTGTTATCTGTGACAGTGGACACCACCCAGTAACACGGCCTAATGGAACACATTACAAAATGTGTTACTATGTGGCCTAGTAACACCATTTTGGGCCTGTTATAACATAACATTGTGTTACCAAAGCTCTGTCATGTTGTAGTGTTTCTAATATTAGAATTACCATGAAAGTTTCAAATTCGTATGTTGATTATTTGAGAGAAGTAAATTGGGTACACACCTAGTTACAAATCTTGTGGAAGATATTGATGAAAATTAGTACTCCCTCCGTCCTGGTGTATATGGCACATATAGCAATTCTCTAGCCCTTAGGTATTCATTCATTGGGGCTTAAACATTACATGTATTGGTGGAGAAGGGTGGAAAGAGCCAACCACCCACTAATTAGAAGAGAATTAATGCAAAATATGCCTAATAGATGGGACTTCATATTTTTAGTATTGTGTACTATACACCAGGACGGAGGGAGTACATTCAATCCCCATTAACATTTACACCCTCACCACTTTCTCGTGTTTAGTTCCCGTTTACACTAGTGTCACTCGAATGTATATATCAGAATACACAACAGAGCAGAAATAGTATTCCTAAACAAAACAAGTAAACTGAGTCCAGTGGCGAAGCTAGGGAATAAAACCATTGGGTTCAGTCTCTGGTGTGTAGTGTATTTTTTCACTAATCACCCACAAAAAAAACTAGATTAGTGAAGAACATAGGTATTTTATTGGGTTCATCTGAACCCAATACGTATACAGCAGCTCCGCCACTGACTGAGTCACTTATATGGGATATATATATCTTATGAGTGATCATCTGTATCAAACAAGAAACATTATAATTGTGAATAATGTAATGTATGAATTGGGAAAATCTTGTGATCTACAGGCATTGCATGTTGTGAATGTATTTGGGGGTTTGTTTTCTGAGCGTTACGAGAAGTTCAACCGAAGCTACAGGTTCTTAATGCTTCTTGCCAGGTTATACGTTCCATATGGTCTCTTCAAAGGATGGTAAACAACTTATACCTAGCTACGGTAGATTAGAACAGCAGTAAAACTATGTTTTGCTGATACTGACAAAATTATAAGGAGTATAATTTATTCTGGTTTACACTTCATAGAACTAGGTTTCCTTTGATTGTTTCTCGAAATTCACATTTGAATACTATTTTCGTTAGGAAACTATTAATGGTACATCTAGTAAATTTCACCAGATCTAGCATTGTTTCATTTTATTATTAATAGAGTAATTCAGTTTCAAAGCCTTATCTTACTGAAACATGTGATATACTATATAATATGAAATGGACGGAGTAGAGCTTTGGATCTGGTTGTAGTTGTGGTTAGTAGTTGACTACTAGGATAAAATCAGTGTTAGGTCTGCAAAATTTGTTCTATTTAATATTTATGATGTTGTTCTTGTAAAAACGATACAACAAATATGGTTAATAGTACAGTCTGTGTAGGGAAAGGTACACCACATCCATATATGTACACACACACACCACATATTAGTTTCTTTCCTGACGGATATGTACGATGCTAAAATTATTTTGGCTATGAGTATTCTTGGTTCAAGTATTAGTTGTTCAGTTACATTTACGCGACTGACCCAACTTTTTCTCTGTACTATAACAAAGCTTTGACGACACAAATATGAGGAAGCTGTGGGCGGCAATTTCTACAAGACAGAATGATACTACATTGTTCTGTTGTGATCCTGTGATCATCAGTTGGGATGCATACCTTGTGAACACACACATCCGTGCTGTTCTCGAGTATGCGGAAAATAAAAATCACACGAAGAAAGCTTGAATGGGCGCAGAGATGTATGTATCTTGTTTGGACGTGTTATATTGTATGTGGAAAATATATGCCCAGACATGTACATCAAACATTAATATAGAAAATAAATGTGTTGACACTCGTTTTTGGCTCACAAAGTGATGACACCAAGATGAGCTCAAATGAAAAAATGACGTGAATAAAAGTTGTGCGTCTCGTCGATACAAACAAATTTTATCTTTGGATCATCTCGATCCAAGGTTGTATACAACTTCTAGAGCCAAAATACTGCAGATCAGCTCATTATGCGAGCAAATCCGTCAAACCATAGACCTACTCTGTACTTTGGCGGGAGCATTGGTGAAACCACTTGAAAATTCCCAAATTGCGTTGAACTTCTTCCACCCAATTATTAAGCATCAACGTGAGATCAAATTGAAAAACGCATGAAATAAAAATTCTTTCTTTTTTTGTGAAGAACAACTTTGTCTTCTATGGAATTTTGATCTGAGATCGTTTACTACCTCGAATATGGAAAATACGGAAAAGTCAGAACTGATAGATTCGGATTCGATTCAAACATGTTTTAGTGCAGATACAACTAAGCTTTCAAGATGAGGTCAGATGGAAAATCAGGAAACATGATAGTTCTTCGTCTTACGTAATTTCAATTTGAGGTCGTTTACTTACTCGAAAACGAACCGCAAGGTGCGGATAGTTTTCAGACCGAACAGTTTTGGAAAGTTCGGGCCAAACCATCCGAATTGGACCGAAACTAGGGTTTTGAATGTGAATCCAAGTCTAATCCTTGCACGGAAAGTCCAGTTGCCTCATATATACATGAGGATGACGACCGATTGAACCAACACCAATCGAACAAACACACCAATCTACTTTTCCGTGTTCATGTACTTTTATCTCTCTCCCTTTGTATCTTGCTTCTCATTTTTCGTTATTCTTCGGTTTTGGAGGCTACAATCCACGAGGCTCCAGGGCCATTAAGGATGACTTGTGTCGCACCCGGACTTCTAGGGGATACTCACAGTCCGTTAAACAGTAGATAAATGGCTTACGGGGCATACCGGCACCCGCATCTCAATATGAGCAGGCCAACACGTAAACGTGTGACAACCATTCTCTTACTATTCATCGTCTGCGCAAACCATCCCATAGAAATCCAGATACATCCGTTGACGTACTTCAAAACATACACACATGGTACGTCAACGGCATTGGAACAAGTGATATCACAAAAGATCTCTACGACACAAAAGATGGAAATAAGTTGCAAATGGCTCTCACTAGAGCAAAGATAGCAAATACAATCATCCAGAGGACACATGTCCCAACATATCATCATTACAACACAGCGGAAGCATCCAAAGTGTCTGAGTACAGACAAGATCCAAATAGGCCTAAGAGGCCGGAAACGAAAAGACGGAGCCCATCCAAGAAGTCTCGGATCCTGCCCGGGTCCGCTATCTACTCGTCAGCAGTCTCGTCATACTCCACGTAGTAGCCACCATGGGGATCCTCGGAAACATAGTCTGCGGAAACCACAGCCCCAAAGGGGTCAGTACATAAACGTACTAGCAAGCAAGACTCACAGTTCACCAAAGTGTAACCCGTCAACACCAAGCACAGATGCTTTGGGTTCAACGGAAGAAAGGGGGTGATACAAAAGATGCGGCAGCTGGCTGCTCTAACCAACTACAGAGTTGCTATAACTTCCGGCTATCAGAAAAGGGATAAGATAGCGTATCCTAACCAACTACTACTAACCACCAAGCAAAACCCATCCTGGATCTCGCCCCTTATCCAAAGAAGCAATCCGAGGATAACTCACACAGTTGGATTAATGATGGTTCAAGTTATTGTGTAGATAAGACTATTACTAGTCAAGTTATCATTCGTTAGGTGTAAGTTGTTCTGAGTACTTGTTAGCCAGTACTTTCACCAAGTCATCCATAACCGCGGAAAACACGGCTTCTCGAGAAGATTTATCCCTGCAGGGGTGCACCAATTTGGCCGTACACGTAAGAATAACCCGCCAGATGGGAAGGCCTTTCCCACCAAGCGGGGCACTCAACACAACTCAACTCTTCTTCGCATCAAGCCCAAAGAACCACATGCTGTGCGTGCGCGGCTAATCGAGCCCCACGAAGAAAAGGGGACCCTCATAGCACTCTAAGACCACGCCGCCCTAAATGCCGACTACAAAAGTTCCACCCTGGCCTCGGGTTCGCACCTGCACATGCATGCATCAAATGGAAAGCCCGAACTAAGTGTGGCGATTTGGACGAGATGCGAATCGAATCAAATTGAGGGGGGGCGCCCATACACGCTTCCCACATGCGGTTAGTGCGCTCATCATGGATCAGTAGACAAGGTCCTTTTCCTATTAGGGTCGACACTAGCAGGCCTCAAAACCACGCCGGGCCTCCTGCCGGTGCCTTATCAGCAAATTATTATTACCTCAAAATTAACAGGTAGTTGTTTAACATCGAGCCCCAGAACATAATAGAAATATAGTAACAGAAAGTAACGGGTAACAGACTCAAGCAAAAACAACCCTAAGCATGCTAGTAAGACACGGGCTCAAACAACGGGGTTATGGGAGTGGAGGTGAGGCAATATCAGGGTTAAAGGATACATGTGATAGGTTCGTAACAGAAGCAACAATTCATAGGGCTAGCAGATATAGACAACGGAAAGTATCGGTATCCAATGTTGAAAGGAACACAATGGTTCATGTGAGTGAATACTTGCCTGCAAACTCAGCAGCCTGGTACTGAGCTAGATCCTCAGAAGGGGTGTCGTAAGTATCATCGGTCTCAACGTCGTCGTTTATCCGAGAAGAAGCAAACAAACAACGCAGAGAGGCAAACAATCAATAACATGGCATAATGCACAAACATGGGATGATGCATGTCAATTTAACTGATGCATCAGAAATAAACTAGTTGACATGATAACATGTTTAAATGGACCCATATGCAATTGGATTGCATATGGAAAGCCCATGAATTAAGGTTGAAATAATTGTTTTACAACTAAACCATAGGTGAAAGTGGATTAGCATGATGCATGGATGAGGAAAACAGCAAAATAACAACAATAGAAACAATTAGAAATAAGGTTTACCAAGTTTGGGATTTTATTTATTAAGTTATGAAAATTTGCTTCTTAAAGGTGTCACACAAGCATTTGTTGTTTTCACCAATTTAAATTGTTCAAAATAAATAACAAAGTTCATATTGGATAAGAACACACAATTTTAGGTGGAATACATGTTTCAAATATTGAAAAAGGAATTAGGATGAATTAATTATGAATTAAACATGTTTAAACAAGATTTAAATGAATTTAATTCAAGTTTGAATTTAATTGAATCTTTATTTGTGCAAAACATTAAGTGAGATTCATATTTGAAATGCTTATACTTTTATGGTTTGAAAACATATTTTATATGTTCAAAAAGAATTTAATTTGAGCAAGTTATGAATTTATCAATATTAAATTATTTAAACAAGGTTTAAATTATTTAACCAATTTTAATTATTCAAAACATGAAACAAATTTTATATTTGGAAAGGTGGTTTAATTTTGCATGGAAAACATATTTCATTTGTTGAAAAAGGATTTAAAATGAGCAAGTTATTAATTTGGCAATTTTAAATGCATTAATTAAGAAACAGTTGTTTTCAACAATTTAAATTATTCAAAACAGCAAACAAAGTTGATATTTGCAAAGTTCATGAAAAATGGGATGGAAAACATATTTTACATGTTGGAATTGGATTTGAATTGCCCAAGTTATGAATTTTGCAATTTAAAAGGGTTTAATTAAAGCATTGGATTATTGCACCACTTTTAATTAGGAAAAACAATAAAAAAAATTGCATTTAAAAGGTTTAAAACATGTAGCAAATGTTTCACTGAACATTTTGAGCTATTAAACATAATTTTTGGGTGATTATTGAATTTATTATGCAATTTTTCCTAAACATTCTTATTCTTCCCTTTTTAGTAAACAGAGGGAAACATGCTCAAAATTAATTCAATTGTGACCAAATAAAATACCAATGTGTAGAGTTTGTTAAGAAAAATTTTTAGAGCCCAAGTTTGCTTAAATTGGATGAACCAAACTCAAGTTATGAAATTCCAAAGTTTCCAATTTTTATTGCATTTTCAGTAATTAATTATTTAGTGCAAAACGTATTACAGAAACATGTTGCAATTTTGTTACTAATGGAAAGGGCACAAGATTTTGAATCCACAGGAATTTGAATCATTCAATTTGGAGCAAAATTCAATTTTATATTGATTTTAGAATTAATTGCTCAGATCTCTGTTTCTGAAATTCGGGCATAGAAAGAAAAAACAGAAATAAAAGGGTGTGGCTTGGGGAATCGAACCCTGGACCTGGGGCTTGCTCGCAAGGGGGTTAACCAGTGGGTTGTGCTCTGCTTTGGTGACAGTAGGGGATCGTGGGGGGGGGAAATAGTTCAGGTCGCGGGTCTAATTCTGAAACTGAACATCTGCAGTTACTGCAGCGGACGGACAGATCGCTGCTGCCGCTGCGGTGCTCGCCGGAGAGGAGGCAGGGATGCGGGATCGTGGGGCGCTGCGTGTGTTGTGCTGTGGCCATGCGAGGGGGAGGAGGTGAGGGGAGGAAATACGAGGGGGAGCGCTCACCCTCTGAAGACCTGCAGGCGCTCGGGGAGGATGGTGGCGACCGGCGACATGTTGAGGACGGCGGCGGCGCCGTGCTGGCTCCCGGTGGCCGCCGAGGGGCCGAGGAGGGAGAGGGCGCCGGGGGGTTTCCATTCCCGGCCTCTCCCTGGCCGGAGGGTGGCCCTCCCGGCGGCGATCGCCGGGGAAAGAAGAGGTTTCGGTGGGGTTCAGTGATGATCGGTGAGATACAGAGAAACAGAGAGAGATCAGAGGTGGGGAAGATGGAGGAATTGGCGGCGGGGAGAGGGAGAAAGGAGGGAGAAGGAAGTAGGGTTAGGGGAGGAGGTCGATGCTAGGGTTATAGGGGGAGGTGAGATGCTCACAGCTGTTGCTGCCTGTACCTGCAGACGTGGACATCGTGGATGAGCATCCGTATAGAGGTTGAAGAAAGGAGCGAGGGGGGTATGGGCCTAGGGGAGTTGGGCTGGGCCTGGCTGCCCCTCTCTCCCTTTGTTCCTTTTTATTTTTTGTTTGCTGTTTCTTTTTTTTTTGCTGAGATGAAAATAGGAAGAAATAGAAAGGTTTTGAGTTAGAAATTTTTAGGGAATTTTTGTAACAACTCTTTATTGTAATAGCAACATGTGCAAAGTTTTTGTTTCCAAAAATATTTAAGTTATGTGGCTGTTTGAAAATTGTTTGAAATTTGGATGAGATTAGTATTAATTGAAAATTAATTGAACTTGAGCAAATAAGTTTTAAATTCAAGTTTCTTGGAAGCAAGTGAATGAATTACTTTGTAATTTTCATAATTCCAAATTGGGTTGCTGTTTGGAATTCTATTTGAATAACATTTGAATTAAGTTTGGATTAAGTGAATTATTAAAAGCCATAATTTTAATGGTTTGAACCTTATGGTTTGATGGAAACAATGATGGAAGGGTTTTGTCATTTTCATAATTTTCAAAAGGGGTTGCTATTTTGGAAATTAATTGAATTTGAAAAGGGTTTGGTATTTAAATGAACTTTGATAGAAACAAAACAATAGTTTTGGAATCACAACTTTAATGGAAACAATTGATTGTTTTGATTTGAAATATCATTTTTGGAAATTGTAACATCACAAGTATGAAACAAAAGGTTTGAAATTTGGTTTGAAATTCAAATAGAAAACAAAGGAAAACAAAGGAAAACAGTTGGAAAACAAAGCAAAACAGAGGAAAACAAATGGAAAACAAGCAAAACAAATGCAATGAACATGATGTCATGATGCAAAACATAAAATAACAGAGAGCAAACATTCTAATGGCTATTTTTCATACTTGGGATGTTACAAAACGCCCCCCTTGAAGGAATCGCGCCCCAAGATTCCTACTGAGAAAAGAAAAGGTCCGGACTCTTCTTGCGAAGATCCTCTTGAGCTGTGACACGTGAAACACATCGTGCACCTTGGATAGTTTTTCTGGAATTTCAAGACGATAGGCATTCCTGGCAACTTTTCTGGAAAGATGTCAGGGAATTCACAAACCACCGGAACATTTTCGAGTAGAGGTAGAGGTTTTGCATCGAGGGTGTATAGCCGAATAGAACTTGATTCATTTGGAGAACAGACTATCTGGCCAGAAGGTTGGAACAAAGTTATTGATTAGACGCCGGTAGCAGAACTGAAGTGGGAAGCAACAACAAGGTTTCAACGGACGAAAAGGATGTTGAGAAGAACAGGATATTGAAGAAACATCGGGAAAACGAGATCAAAACACTCCTGAGGTACTACAGAAAAACCCATCCGGGCTTCTAAAGGATCAATATCTACTGCTTAAGGAATAGAGGATCTGCTTTCGGGGCTTACACGCCTCCGTTCTCAATCGTGAGTAGGCAACATGATAAATCATGTCACAACCACCTCCATTCCTATGGTCTAGTAGATATAACCATCCTAGAGAAACCAGGATTCGTGAAAACCTAACTTGAAAGTTTAGATGAGAAGGGAAAACAACGTTGCACTTCCTTACCAGAAAAGGGAGGGTGGGTGGGGAAAGAAGAAAAAGAACAGAATTCCTACTCTCACGTTTCATTTTTCCTATATAGCTACAAAATAGTTTCTAGACTAAACTGCGACCAGTAAAAAGGGATCCTACAGGCAGACAGGCTCTGATACCATTTGTCGCACCCGGACTTCTAGGGGATACTCACAGTCCGTTAAACAGTAGATAAATGGCTTACGGGGCATACCGGCACCCGCATCTCAATATGAGCAGGCCAACACGTAAACGTGTGACAACCATTCTCTTACTATTCATCGTCTGCGCAAACCATCCCATAGAAATCCAGATACTTCCGTTGACGTACTTCAAAACATACACACATGGTACCTCAACGGCATTGGAACAAGTGATATCACAACAGATCTCTACGACACAAAAGATGGAAATAAGTTGCAAATGGCTCTCACTAGAGCAGAGATAGCAAATACAATCATCCAGAGGACACATGTCCCAACATATCATCATTACAACACAGCGGAAGCATCCAAAGTGTCCGAGTACATACAAGATCCAAATAGGCCTAAGAGGCCGGAAACGAAAAGACGGAGCCCATCCACGAAGTCTCGGATCCTGCCCGGGTCCGCTATCTACTCGTCAGCAGTCTCGTCATACTCCACGTAGTAGCCACCATGGGGATCCTAGAAAACATAGTCTGCGGAAACCACAGCCCTAAAGGGGTCAGTACATAAACGTACTGGCAAGCAAGACTCACAGTTCACCAAAGTGTAACCCGTCAACACCAAGCACAGATGCTTTGGGTTCAACGGAAGAAAGGGGGTGATACAAAAGATGCGGCAGCTGGCTGCTCTAACCAACTACAGAGTTGTTATAACTTCCGGCTATCAGAAAAGGGATAAGATAGCGTATCGTAACCAACTACTACTAACCACCAAGCAAAACCCATCCTGGATCTCGCCCCTTATCCAAAGAAGCAATCCGAGGATAACTCACACAGTTGGATTAATGATGGTTCAAATTATTGTGTAGATAAGACTATTACTAGTCAAGTTATCATTAGTTAGGTGTAAGTTGTTCTGAGTACTTGTTAGCCAGTACTTTCACCAAGTCATCCATAACCGCGGAAAACACGGCTTCTCGAGAAGATTTATCCCTGCAGGGGTGCACCAATTTGGCCGTACACGTAAGAATAACCCGCCAGATGGGAAGGCCTTTCCCACCAAGCGGGGCACTCAACACAACTCAACTCTTCTTCGCATCAAGCCCAAAGAACCACATGCTGTGCGTGCGCGGCTAATCGAGCCCCACGAAGAAAAGGGGACCCTCATAGCACTCTAAGACCACGCCGCCCTAAATGCCGACTACAAAAGTTCCACCCTGGCCTCGGGTTCGCACCTGCACATGCATGCATCAAATGGAAAGCCCGAACTAAGTGTGGCAATTTGGACGAGATGCGAATCGAATCAAATTGAGGGGGGCGCCCATACACGCTTCCCACATGCGGTTAGTACGCTCATCATGGATCAGTAGACTAGACCCTTTTCCTATTAGGGTCGACACTAGCAGGCCTCAAAACCACGCCGGGCCTCCTGCCGGTGCCTTATCAGCAAATTATTATTACCTCAAAATTAACAGGTAGTTGTTTAACATCGAGCCCCAGAACATAATAGAAATATAGTAACAGAAAGTAACGGGTAACAGACTCAAGCAAAAACAACCCTAAGCATGCTAGTAAGACACGGGCTCAAACAACGGGGTTATGGGAGTGGAGGTGAGGCAATATCAGGGTTAAAGGATACATGTGATAGGTTCGTAACAGAAGCAACGATTCATAGGGCTAGCAGATATAGACAACGGAAAGTATCGGTATCCAATGTTGAAAGGAACACAATGGTTCATGTGAGTGAATACTTGCCTGCAAACTCAGCAGCCTGGTACTGAGCTAGATCCTCAGAAGGGGTGTCGTAAGTATCATCGGTCTCAACGTTGTCGTTTATCCGAGAAGAAGCAAACAAACAACGCAGAGAGGCAAACAATCAATAACATGGCATAATGCACAAACATGGGATGATGCATGTCAATTTAACTGATGCATCAGAAATAAACTAGTTGACAGGATAACATGTTTAAATGGACCCATATGCAATTGGATTGCATATGGAAAGCCCATGAATTAAGGTTGAAATAATTGTTTTACAACTAAACCATAGGTGAAAGTGGATTAGCATGATGCATGGATGAGGAAAACAGCAAAATAACAACAATAGAAACAATTAGAAATAAGGTTTACCAAGTTTGGGATTTTATTTATTAAGTTATGAAAATTTGCTTCTTAAAGGTGTCACACAAGCATTTGTTGTTTTCACCAATTTAAATTGTTCAAAATAAATAAAAAAGTTCATATTGGATAAGAACACACAATTTTAGGTGGAATACATGTTTCAAATATTGAAAATAGAATTAGGATGAATTAATTATGAATTAAACATGTTTAAACAAGATTTAAATGAATTTAATTCAAGTTTGAATTTAATTGAATTTTTATTTGTGCAAAACATTAAGTGAGATTCATATTTGAAAAGCTTATACTTTTATGGTTTTAAAACATATTTTATATGTTCAAAAAGAATTTAATTTGAGCAAGTTATGAATTTATCAATATTAAATTATTTAAACATGGTTTAAATTATTTAACCAATTTTAATTATTCAAAACATGAAACAAATTTTATATTTGGAAAGGTGGTTTAATTTTGCATGGAAAACATATTTCATTTGTTGAACAAGGATTTAAAATGAGCAAGTTATTAATTTGGATATTTTTTACGCATTAATTAAGAAACAGTTGTTTTCAGCAATTTAAATTATTCAAAACAGCAAACAAAGTTTATATTTGCAGAGTTCATGAAAAATGGGATGGAAAACATATTTTACATGTTGGAATTGGATTTGAATTGCCCAAGTTATGAATTTTGCAATTTAAAAGGGTTTAATTAAAGCATTGGATTATTGCACCACTTTTAAATAGAGAAAACAATAAACAAATTGCATTTAAAAGGTTGTAAACATGTAGCAAATGTTTCACTGAACATTTTGAGCTATTAAACATAATTTTTGGGTGATTATTGAATTTATTATGCAATTTTTCCTAAACATTCTTATTCTGCCCTTTTTAGTAAACAGAGGGAAACATGCTCAAAATTAATTCAATTGTGACCAAATAAAATACCAATGTGTAGATTTTGTTAAGACAAATTTTTAGAGCCCAAGTTTGCTTAAATTGGATGAACCAAACTCAAGTTATGAAATTCCAAAGTTTCCAATTTTTATTGCATTTTCAGTAATTAATTATTTAGTGCAAAAAGTATTACAGAAACATGTTGCAATTTTGTTACTAATGGAAAGGGCACAAGATTTTGAATCCACAGGAATTTGAATCATTCAATTTGGAGCAAAATTCAATTTTATATTGATTTTAGAATTAATTGCTCAGATCTCCGTTTCTGAAATTCGGGCAGAGAAAGAAAAAACAGAAATAAAAGGGTGTGGCTTGGGGAATCGAACCCTGGACCTGGGGCTTGCTCGCAAGGGGGTTAACCAGTGGGTTGTGCTCTGATTTGGTGACAGTAGGGGGTCGTGGGGGGGAAATAGTTCAGGTCGCGGGTCTAATTCTGAAACTGAACATCTGCAGTTACTGCAACGGACGGACAAATCGCTGCTTCCGCTGCGGTGCTCGCCGGAGAGGAGGCAGGGATGCGGGATCGTGGGGCGCTGCGTGTGTTGTGCTGTGGCCATGCGAGGGGGAGGAGGTGAGGGGAGGAAAGACGAGGGGGAGCGCTCACCCTCTGAAGACCTGCAGGCGCTCGGGGAGGATGGTGGCGACCGGCGACATGTTGAGTACGGCGACGACGCCGTGCTGGCTCCCGGTGGCCGCCGAGGGGTCGAGGAGGGAGAGGGCGCCGGGGGGTTTCCATTCCCGGCCTCGCCCTGGCCGGAGGGTGGCCCTCCCGGCGGCGATCGCCGGGGAAAGAAGAGGTTTCGGTGGGGTTTAGTGATGATCGGTGAGATACATAGAAACAGAGAGAGATCAGAGGTGGGGGAGATGGAGGAATTGGCGGCGGGGAGAGGGAGAAAGGAGGGAGAAGGAAGTAGGGTTAGGGGAGGAGGTCGATGCTAGGGTTATAGGGGGAGGTGAGATGCTCACAGCCGTTGCTGCCTGTACCTGCAGACGTGGACATCGTGGATGAGCATCCGTACAGAGGTTGAAGAAAGGAGCGAGGGGGGTATGGGCCTAGGGGAGTTGGGCTGGGCCTGGCTGCCCCTCTCTCCCTTTGTTCCTTTTTATTTTTTGTTTGCTGTTTCTTTTTCTTTTTTTTTTTGCTGAGATGAAAATAGGAAGAAATAGAAAGGTTTTGAGTTAGAAATTTTTAGGGAATTTTTGTAACAACTCTTTATTGTAATAGCAACATGTGCAAAGTTTTTGTTTCCAAAAATATTTAAGTTATGTGGCTGTTTGAAAATTGTTTGAAATTTGGATGAGATTAGTATTAATTGAAAATTAATTGAACTTGAGCAAATAAGTTTTAAATTCAAGTTTCTTGGAAGCAAGTGAATGAATTACTTTGTAATTTTCATAATTCCAAATTGGGTTGCTGTTTGGAATTCTATTTGAATAACAATTGAATTAAGTTTGGATTAAGTGAATTATTAAAAGCCATAATTTTAATGGTTTGAACCTTATGGTTTGATGGAAACAATGATGGAAGGGTTTTGTCATTTTCATAATTTTCAAAAGGGGTTGCTGTTTTGGAAATTAATTGAATTTGAAAAGGGTTTGGTATTTAAATGAACTTTGATAGAACCAAAACAATAGGTTTGGAATCACAACTTTAATGGAAACAATTGATTGTTTTGATTTGAAATATCATTTTGGAAATTATAACATCACAAGTTTGAAATTTGGTTTGAAATTCAAATAGAAAACAAAGGAAAACAGTTGGAAAAAAAAGCAAAATAGAGGAAAACAAATGGAAAACAAGCAAAACAAATGCAATGAACATGATGTCATGATGCAAAACATAAAATAACAGAGAGCAAACATTCTAATGGCTATTTTTCATACTTGGGATGTTACAACTTGGAGCAGACAATCATCGCCGGGTCCTCCGACGGGGTTCCTCCCGAGGATCTGGGGCGTCTGGCCTCAAAAGCGCATGTCGGACTGTCTTTCGTACCGCGCTTCCGGCAGGCCTCCCGCGGTGCGAGTTGCGATTGAGGATCAAGGCACAACCGCATCAGCCGCGACCACTTCCGTCAGGGCATCTCTCGCATTGCGATCCACCGTCGTTGGCTCGCTGCAAGAGGGAATTGCCGATGTTTGTCTGGATACAGAGAGCCCGAGAAAATAGACCTATGGGAGATTCCGAACGAGACCGAAAGGAGGGGAACGATAGCAAAAGGAGGTGTCTTGCTGGAGATTCCCCGACGATGGCTGGCGAAGCGCCGCTGCTGAGGGCCCTGTGCCGTCGGTGAGGACGTGGTTCGCCGTCACCTGCCGCCGTGATGGTGGGCCTCGCCACCGGGAGGAGGCCGACGGTCGCGGTCTCGTAGGAGTCTCTGCAAGTTTCCGTCCGCGGGCGGTTTTGGGCGGACATCACCGAGGAAGATGACGATGCGGAGGCGGAACAGCGCTTCTCCCCTCCAGCTCCACCGGCGTTCGCCGACTACCTCGAGGTGGCGACTCGGTCCCCCCGACGACGAGTGGCACGAAGGTCTCTGGTGGCGTCCCGGCGGGAAGTTGGTGGCAGGCTGCGGTGCAGACGCCGCCGCTGCTGACTGCTAGTGTGGGGGGAATGGAGGCATCTCGGCTTCCCCCGGGAGCCTCCACCTCGTCTCCGCCGGCGGCCGGTGGCGCGGTCTCCCACCCTTCGTCCTGCAGCTTGGCGGCGCCGAGGAGAACGGTGCCTCCTCTCTCCTTGGGCCTAGGCCAGTTGGGTCAGTGGGCCCTAGGGCCATTGCGTAGTCTCCGGCGGCCCGTCCCCTACTGGGGTGGCGCAGCCAGGACAAGCGCGCGGCCTTTGGGCCGGCTGGGTCCAGTTCCGCCTGGCCCACGACGCCCTATCTCTGGATTCTGAAGGGTTCCCATGACTTGTCGCCAGGGTTTCTCGCCTCTGGCTGCCAGATCAGACGGTTCGGCCATTTCGCCCGCACGGTTCGCCCGACACCACCTCCCTCTCCCCTTTGTTGCGCGTTCACCGAGGTGTTGTCCGCCTCCATGAAACGGAGCCACGCTGACCGCTCCCCGCCGTGCCGTGATGGCCCGCCCCCGCGCCATGGCCTGTCCCCGCCACCAGCCTAGTCTCCGCCCCGGGGGTCGGCGCCGCTGCCCTACTGACCCCTCCTCATCTCTTGCCGGCGACTGGGCTTCCACCTGCTACCTCCCACCAGCGGTCCCCTGGCCGCGGAGCCACCTCTGGTCTCCTCCCATGCTGGAGTGAGCCGAGGGCACTCGAGCCGGGACAGGTCGCCCCGCAGGTCTCCTAGCTGGGTGGATACGGGCTGGAGGCAGCACAGTCCACCCCCGTGCGGATTCCCGGGTGCTATGGCTCGGGAGCCCGAGCTACAGGGTGAACTCCTCACGCGTTAGAGTGGCGCCCGGTTTGTGTCCCGCGAGCCGGCGGATGGTGGGTGGCGGGATGGTGCCCGCGGCCAGTTCCGCGGTCGCTTATGGCGCGAGGGACGCCTGCGATCTCCGGTTCGCGCTGACCGGGCTCCTGCTGTGAATGAAGCGACCCCTCCTGGGCCGAAGAAGAAGAAAAATAAGTGGGTGGCTGCGACAGTTGGGACGGACTCGATAGAGACGGTGTTGGTATTGGGGATTGGGGGGCTCGTTCCTCCAGGGCCGAGGTGCCACCGAGGAGGGAGACGCTGGCACTGCTAGGACACGGCATTGACACGAGATTCTACTACATCGACATGGGTGGCGTCAAGTTGTCGTCTCCGAAGTTCATGGCGGTCGTCACTATCCTCCCGGAGCCTGCCCAGTCTCCGTCAGTGGTGATCTCAGTAGAGTCCATTTGCACGGTGTTCCTCCTGCTGGACCCTGAGGCATCGTGGGTGGTGACGGAGCTCTGCCCTACCCAGTTTGCGGTGGAGTTCTCGTCGCTAAGCCTCCTCAAAGCGCTGGCGTGGGGAGACTCGACTACTCTGCGGGGCTGCAACGTCAAGGTCTGCATCGAGCGCTCCTCCATCGACCCGTTCTTGTTTTCTACTCTTGTCCCTGTCTGGATTCGGATCCATGGGATCCCCATGGAGGCGAAGACCTTCCACATCATCGACCAGATCGTAAAGGCAGTGGGCCACCTTGTAGAGGTGGACGAGGCCTCACTTCCGGGTCGTGGCCCTATCCGCATTCGCATGATGGTCCCAATAATCTCCAACCTTGAGGAAGCGGATTTCTGAAAGGGGAGTCTCTCACCTCCAATCTATTTACTTTGTTATTGTTTTGCTTAGTTTATTTTATTTTATCTTGTTTTCTTCTCTTTATCAAAAACACAACAAAATTAGTTCTTATTCTAGTTGTTATTTTTATCCTGTTTTTAGTCCTGCTAAATTGAGTGTTCGTGAAGTTGCAGTTCGTTCTTTTAAATAACAAGGGGGAGAAAGTTTGAAAGATTCTTGATATAGAATAAGTGATGCTCATCACAGACGCACTAAGAAATATTCCACTTTAATCCTTCTTAGGAATTTTTATGTTGGCATCACTAGCTGGTATAAGTATGTTCTAGACACTCTTAAAGGCGGTAATTTTCTGGGAACACCTACTTTGGAAGCCTATAATTTAATTGGAAGTTTAGTTGGAACACCACCTACTAAGGTTATTAAAACTGAGATCACTTTGGATGATGTTATTAAAAAGCTAAACTCTATGGAGAGAAATTTGCCAAATTTACTTGACAATGCTAGCAAAATTAATGAATCAATAGTAAGTATCAACAAGAGGATTATTGTTTTAGAAGCTAGTAATATCCATGATAGTAAAAACATGAGGATTGGTAAATTAGAGGAGGCTATGGAAACTTTAAACTCAACTTTTTCTTCTCTTAAGTTTAAGAGGGAGAAACCTCCTACGGGAAAGGAGAAAAAATGCATGTATATCCCCAAAGTACCTAAACCAAAATCCCCTAATGTGCTTAAAATTAATAAGACTTTTAGTGAAACTAAAAGTGATTTGCATGTTGAATCGCCTTCAGGGGTACCTAAAGTACCAATTGCTACAAGTGGTATTTTGGATAAATTATTGATTTTGGTGTTTCTTCACTTGAAAACATTTGATTCCACTTTTCTGGGCCTAGCTAAAAGACGTTAAAGAAAACACTTCTTGGGAGATAACCCATGGTTTTATTTTCTGTTTTGTTTTTCTCTGTTTTATTTGAATCAAGGTGTTGTATACTTCTGTAGAAAATCTTTTGTATCTTTATTTTCATGCATTAGTTGTGCCAAGTAAAGTTTATTGCGAAAGTTGGAGTTGGTTTTGGATTTCTGCGCAGAAAACAGATTTCTGCTGTCCACTGCTGAAAATTGTATAATTCGCAGAAAGATCAAAATGACATGAATTTTTTTTTGCTTATTCCTCAGCTAATTCTGAAACTCTTTTGTTCTTTATATTTTTCGATCTGAGCAACGTAAGTGCCCCGAAAAAATTCATCTTTACAGACTGTTTTGGTTTTGATAGATTCTGCCATTTTCTTGCATTTGCTCTTTTACGATGTCAAGTGGATTTCTTTGTTTCACGAAGCATCAGTGTCTGTAGATAATTGTTAAAAGTATCAATAGCACTTGTGCCCATGCAGAACCTATGGATTTTTTTGTTGTTGCACTAACCCTCTAATGCGAATTACTTTTCGAGTGTGGTGTGAAGGAAGTTTTCAAGGGTCAAGAGAAGAAGGTAATATAATGTGATCAAGAAGAGTCCAAAGTTTAAGCTTGGGGATGCCCCCGTGGTTTATCCCAGAAAATTCTAAGAAGACTCAAGTGTCTAAGCTTGGGTATTCCCAAGGCATCACCTTCTTCATCAACAATTTATCAGGTCACTTCTAGTGAAACTATATTTTTATTCGGTCACATCATGTGAAATTTGCTTGGAGCGTATTTTATTTTTCGTTCTATTTCCTTTTGTTTTCCTTGCTTCTATAAATATCATTGGAACCTAGCATTCTTGTTTGGGAGAGAGACATGCTCCGCTTTTTCATATGAATACTCGTTATGCTCGTATTCTTAGTTTTTCTTCTAGCTGCTTCAATCCTTTTAGCTCATTTTTGTTTTCATGCATCTCTTATTCAGAGATGTTAGTGTTAGTAGAGTTATGTTAGTACGATCTTTATTGCTTGCTGTATCATTCAGAGAGTTTTTGTTAAAACATATTTTGTATGGTGCTTGTTGGGAAATTGCTGCGTGTGGTAGAATTTATAACGATGCAAATAGAAGCTTTTATAGAATATGGCTAGACTTTTTCATGTCATGCTAGATGTTATTTTAATCCTAAGACTAGTGGTTATTTTTGAAGCATGACTTGTCTCAAATAGCTGAGATTGTTTAATGTGCCATTGAAAGAATGAGTTATTCTTGTCATATTGAAGCATAAATTTGTGGTGGTCTCCTTTGAATGTTTTATTTGGTTTACTTGGCGCATGCTTACACCATGTTTATGACTACAAACCAGTCACTTACAGCTTCCATGATCATTTAGTTTTTGAACTTGTAGTACCACTTATGCTTTGATTAATGATATTTTTGTCACTATGCATGATTATGGCCATTATTGCGCAGTCTTTTGCTAGCCACCACCTGTACTGAGTATGAGGTTTACTCGTGCATCCAACTCCCAAAAACCCAGGTTTGCCAAATGTGTCCACCATACCTACATACATGTGGTATTTAACCGCCACTCAAAAGTAATTGCTCATGTGTTACCTTTAAAACTTTCAAAATTACTCCTGTTTTAGATCATGAGGACGTAAATAGAGAATATTTATCTCACTTGTTGATTGGACTTTCACACCCTGGACTAGTGGCTTCATCCGCTTATCCAATTGATAGAAGAGCTGGCAGCGGGGTTCCCAACCCCAAATTAATACAAATGAATTGTCTTCACCATTTTTTCCCCTGATTTATCAGTCAAAGCATAATTTTGTAAACAAAAGAGAAAGAGGGATGACCTTCTACCCAGATGCGTACTTCTATGGGAGCCGCTCTTGTGAAGTCTAGTTGGCTTGTGACGTACTGTATTTTCTATTTACCATTCGTTGACATAAGTATACACCTCTCTAAAAAAAATGTTTTCAATATCTCTGTTTAATAAAATAAAAAGCTCTAGCACATGAGTGATCCCTGCTTCCCTCTGCGAAGGGTCTTTCTTTTACTTTTATGTTGAGTCTCCATCTTCTAACTTTATGCACAGTTGGGGGAGCATAGTTGCCATTCTGAGTTTAATGTGCATTTATCCGAGAAACATTATTAATTGATTCATGATGTGTTATTGTTTGTTCTCAAATTATTTGTTCTAGTCTTCATCTTAAACTTTGAAGGTGTCCTAGCATTTATATTTTCCCCACTCTTAAGGACAAGCGAAATATCATTTTGTTATGTTATCTCTATGCTTGAAACAAACGTATATCTTTCGAGTGCATTATTATTCATGATCTTTTATTTGTGTTAGTTCTAATGATGCAAAGTGGTTTCTATGTTTTATTGTTAGAATTATATCTATCATGTTTGTGTTAAAGTTCTGTGATCTCAGTTATACTTATGCTTTTACAATTTAGATGATCAAGTTTATGTTGGTAGTATGTCACCTAAGAAATTATGTGTTTTTATCGTTTACCTACTCGAGGACGAGTAGGAACTAAGCTTGGGGATGTTGATGCGTCATAAATGTATCCATTTTTTGATGTTCCATGTCGTTTTCATGTTATTTGCTACATGTTTGATATACACTTTATGTCATTTTTATCGATTTCCTGGGACTAAACTATTGACAAGATGCCACAGAGCCAGTTCCATGTTTTCTTCTATTTTTAGTTTTAGAAAATTTGTTCTGGAAATATTCTCGGAATCGGAAAATTCGAAGCCCAGAAGTCTTAGAAGTCCTGAAGGTTCCACAGAGTCCCGAACATGCCCGGAGAGGGGCCACAGGGGGGCCACACCATAGGGCGGCTCCCCCTGGCCGCGCCTGGGGGTGGTGTGGGCCCCTTTTGCCTATATATTCCCCTCGGATAGTAACCCTAGGAATATAACACTTTTCCACGAAAACACCCGAGGCCGCCTTCATCATCAACCCGATATCGGGAGGGTTATGGAGTTCTCTCCGGCACCCTGTTGGGAGGGAAAATCATCACCGGGGGGCTCTACACCACCATGCCCGCCTCTGGAGTGATGCGTGAGTAGTTCATCCCTAGACTACGGGACCATAGCAGTATCTAGATGGTTATCCTCTCCACTTTATGCCTCATGTTTAGATCCCGTGAGCTTCCCTACATGATCGAGATCATCTTATTGTAATGCTACATGTTGTATTTGCTGGGATCCGATGAATGTTGAATGCTATGTATCTTGATTATCAAGTTATCATCTTATCTTCATGTGTATGTTATTTGTGATATTGCATTATCTCCATTGTTAATAGATGCTCTGGCCAATTATATGCTAGTGACTCCAAGAGGGAGTATTTATGCTCGATAGTGGGTTCATGCCTCCTTTGCATCTGTGCTCGAGTGACAGAAACGTGATGGATGGAATATGTGCAATTGCCATTAGGGAGAAAACAACGATGTTTTCTTTGTTTACATTACACACGTCGCTTACTGCGATTATCCGTGCTTGCAACTTAATACCCAACTTTTGTTCGCATGATATTCGGAGGGTGGATTATTAGTCATATATGCAGTTGGATAACGGTCTATGTATCATGTTGTAATGCCCGCATGAATCACATAGTAATCATCATGTCATGCATATGCTCTAAGGTGCAGCCTTCATATCTATCAATTGCCCAACTGTAATTTGTTCAGGACACATTTTATCTATCTTTTATGGAGAGACACCACTAGTGAACTGTGGACCCCGGTCCATTTTCTCATACTGATAATACAACCACTGCAATTATTGTTTCCATTGTTTTCACAGTGCTACTACTGTTTTCATATTGTTTTTACTACTGTTTTCCACACCATAAATTTAACCTCTTTGTGATCAGCAAAACCGGTGAGATTGACAACCTCACTGCTTCGTTGGGGCAAAGTGAATTGATTGTGTTCTGTAGGTTCCACGTTGCTCCTGAACCGGTAGTGCGCCCTACCATCTGAACTGCATTAACCTTCATAAGTTTCTTGTCCTCTTACTGGTCGATTCAACCTTGGTTTCATTTCTGAGGTAAAACTTTCCGATGCACTCTTCACAACCTTTCTCTTGGTGTTTACCAACGTCAGCCATCAACATGTTTTTTGGCGCCGTTGCCGGGGAGGAAGGGGATTTCTGCAAGGGGAGTCTCTCACCTCCAATCTCTTTACTTTTTATTGTTGTTCTTAGTTTATTTTATTTTATCTTGTTTGCTTAACTTTATCAAAAACACAAAAAATTAGTTCTTATTCTAGTTGTTATTTTTATCCTGCTTTTAGTCCTGCTAAAATGAGTGTTCCTGAAGTTGAGTTTCGTTCTTTTAAACAACAAGGGGAGAAAGTTTGAAAGATACTTGGTATAGAATAAGTGATGCTCATGACAGATGCACTAAGAAATATTCCACTTTAATCCTTCTTAGGAATTTATAGTTTGGCATCACTAGCTGGTATAGGTATGTTCTAGACACTCTTAGAGGCAGAGCCTGTAATTTAATTGAAAGTTTAGTTGGGATACCACCTACTAAGGTTAATAAAACTGAGATCACTTTGGATGATGTTATTAAAAAGCTAAACTCTTTGGGGAGAAATTCCCCGAATTTCCTTGACCATGCTAGCAAAATTAATGAATCAATAGTAATTATCAACAAGAGGATTACTGTTTTTGTTGGGGGGCTACCCCCGAGTAGGGATAAGACAGGTGGTGAAACAGAGATCAGAGTGCTGTTAACCGAGTAGGCGGCTACCCGGGTACCCTTAATCCGGTAGTTGCTATTTGGTCATAAGTCTTGAAGGCCAGGAGAAGATAAGGAGAAAGATTGTAATCGTCCGAGTAGCGATCAGGTGGTCCGAGTAGATGGGCTGCAATCCTACTCGGGCAAGAAGTCAATGGAGCCGTTCTGACAAGATCTCGCGTATCCCGCTGTCGTACAGGCGTGCGGTTCAACTTACGGAGTACATGATTATCCGTGCAACAGCGTGGGTATAGTGAGGGTAGGCGCCTGTCACGTCTTGTCACTGACAGAGGGGACATGACGTGTCGGGGGGCCTACTCTGTGAGACTGACAGGGTGGACAGGTCATGTCAGCCGAACGGCGCGGTGACTTCTCGCACCCGCGTCAGCGTGAAGCCGGAGGCGTGCTCTGCTTCACAGTAGGGACGTCCCATCGTTGTACCTTTTAATCTTTGTTTACTCGGCTGGACACCAGTATATAAGGTGCCCAACCCCCTCCTGCGCGAGGGACGTTATGCGAGAGAGCATTTATTGCACGAGCAAGTGTTAGAGGTAGAGAGAGAAGAGAGTGGCTACTCGGCTGAAGGGCCTATTTGTACTGTGGCTACTCGGATATCGCATATACAGAGAGATAGGCAGGAGTAGGGGTGTTACCTCCACACGAGGGCCCCGAACCTGGGTAGTTCTTGGTGTTTGCAGTGTTTCCTGAGCGCGTCTACTCGACGTGCGATCCCTCCCCGAATGCCTACAGCGTCCATCGGCCCCAACCTTAAGCCATCCCATGGCATCTGTCTTTACTCATCCACGACATTTGGCGCCCACCGTGGGGCCAGCAGCGGCGCTGGCTGGGGTTCATATTCGGACGGGACCCATTTCTGCTTCGGGAGAGCGCGTGGTTTGTGGCCTCGTCCACAGATTCGGCTCTTTCGACTTCTTCACCGACAACGCCGGAGATTTCGGCGGCAGTCCCGTGCCTGCAGGCGGCTCGGTCCTTTCCTTCGGCGCGCATCTGGTCTACGTCACCACCACCATCATCCGCGAGTTCCCAGAGGAGGTGCTCGTCGTGGATGATCGTCCTGCTGTACTCGCTGCTCGCGGGAAGCCTACTGGCTGCTCTGCGGACAGCGTGGAGGTGATGATGACGGGCCCGGCTATCGATGCCGGGAAAGGCGCGGCCGTTGCCGCTGAAGTCATCGAGTAGCCGGCTGCGGTGAGGGTCCACAAGCCCTACGACATGCCCCGGAACATTCCGGGTTACGTGGCTCCTTCCACGTCGACGGCTATACCGGCTGCTCGCGTTGGCGCCACCGAGCACCTGGGCATGCTGCCTCCCACCAACACCGAGCTCATGATATTGAAGGCGCAACTCGAGCAGCAGCGTCAAGCGCTATACGCGGAGGCCCAGGAGCTGGAGAAGGTTAGGCTTGAGCTTAACCTAGATCAGAATGAGTACAATAGAGCGCATGGCTTTACTCCCACTTCTAGGCTCCCTAGCAAGCTAGGCACTATCTGTCGCAACTTGGGCGCTGAGCTAGCTAGAGATGGTAGGGCTGCTAGCCAATCTACTAGTTTGAACACTGCTAATAGGCCCAAATATAGCTCCCCTGCCAAAACTCTTAGGGCTGCAGAGGCAGTCGCTGCGGAGTTGCCGCATCTCACTGGCGACGCGCGCGCTAGGCAGCAGGATAGGCTTAATGAGCTAGTGCTAGAAGCTGGCAGGCAGAACGAGGAGTTCAAGAAAGCCAATCCGGGAGCCGGTGCCTCTCAGGTTGTCCACTCGCATGCGGTCAGATCTATGGATCAGGCCTCATCGCCGCTTCCCGGCAACGAGAGGGACCAGAGTGTGAACTCTGGAAAGAACAAACAGATGCAGGTGTACGACCCGGTTGTCGCTGGAAAACAGCACGCTGTAGCGCGGCAGTCCGGCCAGAAACACAACTCTGCAGGAGCAGGCTATCAAGCCACTAAAGCTCACAGCAAAGGGCAAGGAGGAAACCGTGCGGGAGCATCTCGGCATCAGGCTGCCAACCCGGTTCAACGGAGGGTACAGCCGCCAGCGGCTGTGCGGCCGCAAGCAATTGTGACAGCGGCCAACCCGGTTGCTCAACCCGGTCCCGTGCCGCAAGACCGCTATGATGATGGGTACTCGGCAATGGAGATGGCCGGGTACACTGATCCAAGGGACGTCACTGATCGTTTGGGTGACCGGATGCTGGAGCCCAGCAATGCAAGATACAAGTTGGATCGGATTCACCGGTCTGAGATGATTAAGAAGAGAGGGCCACCCGGTCCAAGCTGTTTTGGCCACCGCATCGTGGGAGAGCCTTCCGTGAAGAAGTTCCAGTTGGCCAGGGGGACCAAGTCGTATGATGGGAGCACCAAGCCGAAAGACTGGCTGAATGACTATGTCACCGCCGTGCTGATGGCTCCCAAGTGCAGGAGATCAATCGTAGTCTTCGATGGGAAGTATTACCCAAATTTGTAGTTCGACTCATTGCGAACACAAGAATACCGGTGAGACTTTAGCAATTGGGACGTCACTCCCAACCACACCTGTGTATCAACAAACTTGCAGCGAGAGTGGTGAGTTTAATAATGCAGTGAAAGTAAAAAACAGAAAGTAAATGGAGAGCAAGTGTTTTCCCAGTTTTGACCGGAAAAGAGTGGAAGTAAACCAGAGACTAAAACGCAAGCATGAGGTGACAGCGGGGTGTTGCACGGATAAGATTGATCATGTAATGATGTTTTGCTAGCAGCGGGGCCTTTCTCTATCTCAGTTTTATGTAGGTGTGTGTTCCGTAAATTATTGTGCGTACTAACCAAGAGAATTTGCACAAAGCCTATTGTCCTACCTGCCCATTTCACCGGGGCCAATTTGGAACTACAGGTAATTAAGGTGTACCCTTTCGAATAGCCCGGACCAACGCATTAACACTCCATGAACACACATAATCCTCAAACTAGAACATATCCCCTTGTTTTCCCTAGCTGTCACTTTAGGGTTCACAGGTTCAACATAATAGCAGGTAATACATATTGCAGATAGATACCAAGCTCAAATATATGATGTAGCAATGTAAGTTAAGTACTGAAATCATGCCACTTGGGCCCTAGTAACAAGCATTAAGCCTAGCAATAGTGCATCAACATAAGACATAAGAATTCTCAAGACAAACCCCTAGCTCCCGCATACCGGGTAGCAATTACATGATCAATCTCATCCAAAACCCCTAACACCTCACATGCCTACAGCAACTACTCACACATGGAGGGGGTGATGGAGCTCATGGTTGATGGAGATGATGGTGGTGATGATGATGGTGACGAAGCCCCTCGAATTCCACCTCCGGGGGTGAAATCCCGGATCAATCTGACTCTGAAATCGAAGATCGTGTTGGCGGCGGCGCTCCGTTTCGCTAACAGCCCTCTCCTTCGAAACTCGTCAGTTTCTCGTATATATGGAGGGGTACGTCGAAGACCTAGCCGGAGTGGGCCATCTGGGTCCAAAAGGGGTGACCCCACGCGGCCAAGGAATCTGGCCGAGTGTGGGGCCCCCTTTGGGCCCTCGGGTGGCCCCCCGTCCCCATCTGGTGCTCATTCCCCTTCTTTTCCATAAAAAGTTACGTGGTTTTCGTCCCCTGTGAAAAGTCCTGCGAAAATAGACGGAAAGAAGACTTCTGCTAAAAACAGCGTCGGATTCTCCAGATTTATTCAATTATGGGGGACTCCGGAGAGAAATACGATGCAAAGTGCTTGGAAAAGTAGATGCATTTTGGGTGCATCAACTCCCCAAGCTTAGCTCGTTGTTTGTCCTCGAACAACTCAAACGCAGTGCAGAAGCGATAAAAACTTTGGCAAGAACTTTGCATTGCATATGCATCATCAATTAATACTAGCAAATACTCAAGACATGATTCCTGTAACAAGTAGCAAAATACTAGCAAGTGTGCATCTACTCAGTGTTGAAGCATATATACTTGTTGCAATAGAAATAACATGAAGTGTTAATACTTGAATGAGTTTGCTCAATTGTAGACATAAACAAAGGCTTGTGCATCGCTGATGATTGAATCATATCAAGATTTTTGAGATCTCTGATTCTTTCATATGTTGACAAGTAAAATCATTGTGCTTACTACCTTGCTCTCAGTTTTGCTAAAGCATTAATTTTTCATTTTGATTCTTATGCTTGACAAACTACAAGTTGAAAGCCTCATGCCCCTTAAAAGCGAAGTCCCGCACCATGATTACTCAACTCTAGATTCCTAATAAGCCTTGTACAATCATTGTAAGTATTAATGACATCATAGAGAGCAGCAATTGGGGTACCTCTTGCCCCATGACATGGAAACCAGCCCATGTCAAAATGGCAAGACAAACAAATGGAATGGACTCATTATCCTTTTTTATTTCATTCACTATATGCATAGATTTTTATTTTATTATAGGATATGTTGCGGAGTCCATTCTAGCTATAAGTAAATTTCCACCATGATATCGCATGGCTTGGGTTAGCGGCCCAATGCGTCTCTCTAATCATATATACTTACTCATCGAGACTTACTATTCCTCTACCTCATTTCGGCATGACAGGCATCCACAGTTAAAAGAACATGATATCAACTTGAATATAGAATTCTTAGTGCAGCGTTGAAAGTTTTCCATGTGATACACATTTAGACTAACCCCCAACCATAAGTTCGTCAAGCATAAGACCCCACTTTTATCATTCATGAAATTTTCTCATTTAATTCTTTCCTTGGTTGGCAAGTTTAGTAAGCACAATGGGATGCGTAAACCTTTGCTTAAGGCTACAATTATTCAATCCATCAGCCAAGTAATGACACTAAACAATATTTAGTTGCATCAGAATATATTCTACTAAACCACGTAGAAGATAAACAATGGCTATTATGTCACTAAGTGTTAAGAGAATCATAAGGTGCGCACTTGTTGTTATTAAAAAGCATACATAAGCACGGCAAAGGTGTCATACCTTTCATCCCTTCAAGCACATTATCATATCATTGTTGTTCTCCTCTCCCCACTTGAACTGCTCAATAAAAACTCAAATCTTGCTATAAAAAGTTACTGTATTCAGAAATTTGTTTACCTACCTAAACACCTCAAAAGATTCTCATGTTTTACAGAGGTAAAGGCCATAAAAAGTTGCAGTAGTGATTAAATTTTCAGCTCAAACGGAGTCACAAGTAAAGATTAAAGCATATAATAGTGAACATATTTCAGCAATTCCTGCAGCTCCATATTTATACTAAACTCAAGAAAACAAAAATCTTTTTGTGGTTTTTGATTTTTAGAAACATAATGTAAATAACCAGAAGTAAACTAGCTAACAAATAACAAAAATATTTTTGTGTTTTTCAGATTTAAAGAACATAAAACAACAAATAACATGCAAGTGATATAACACAACGAATGAGGAGGGAGAGAAATACTCCCCCAAGCTTGTGATCAAGCTAGTATCCTGGGTGGTAATCATGTCCACCACTCGACGAACCTCCCTGGAAGAAGGATGGATCCTGCCATGCCTGTGCTCCAAGGTGTGGTTCAGGGAAGCCCCAGGGATATGCCATAGGCGCCTGGTATTGGGGATCCTCCTGTTGTTGCTCTTCTTGTTGTGGCTCTTCTTGCACAGTCCACTTTGTCTCCCTGTCAAACAAGTCAGCACAAGGGGGCCTAACAGACACAATGTGCCCATTAGAATCCTTATAGCAATATGAAAAATATTCTTTCTCGGCCCTGCTCATATCCATGCGAAAAAGTAAACCAAAATCCAGCAGTCGAGACTCATTTACCATGGTACCCAAGTTATCATTAAAACCTCGTTCTGCCATAATGTATTCATGGATTAAAGTGGCAATGACACCAACATATAAAGGAGTTTTATCCGTGCCATTCCTACTCATAGCTAAATGCAAAGTTCTAACAAGTATGGTTCCTAGGTTATATATAGGTGTTGTATTTTCCATTGCACATTTTAATAAATAGATCATAGGACCAGTGCAAGCAGAAGTGTTATCCCTAGCAAGGAATCCTGTAGCAAGAAACAATGCAAAATATCTAAGGCCCGGGTGTTGGATGCATGTGAGCTTGCCTCTATTCATTCTTTCAGGAATATTTTTAGCAATGCTACGCCAGAATGTGACAAGTTCTTCTCTAGAATCAGCATATGTTTCATCCCATAACCCCGTAGTTGGTACGCGTATAGCCTTACAGAATTCCTCTAATGACATGACTAAACGATGCCCCCTCATTGTAAATTTAATGACAAAAGTAGCTGGAGGAGGGTTCTTAGACTTACTTTTCCGGTGCACCACCGGTCCCTCAAACCTGAATGTAGAGAGGAATTCCCTCTAGAGTTCCACATATGTGTTGCGTGGATAGCGTGAGAACTCAAGCAGCCCCGTAGTTGCAGCAAAGGCTTGGAAATCTTCAGCAATCCCCCAATGTTCAAGAACTTCGGGGTCTTGCCATCTTGTGGTATAGACACGCAGATTTTCACCTGCAAAAACCAATTCATCCTCCCATAACTGATTATCATCATGATTGTTGGACACCCTTGATTCTCTTCTCCTTGTCCTTGAGGACATCCCAAGCAATGCCTTTCCCTTGTTCAGCATGTTACCTTGCTGTACCAAAATAAAATTCAACAAAAATTAAATTTTATCACTCTAAAACATTGCTAAGGCATCCATAACTAGTCCTCTAATCAATATCATGCATCCATATCAACTAGAAAACTTAAATTCATGGAGTTCTTAGACATAATAGGTAGTGCAGCAAAATACTTCATACACAAAGCATGGGAGCAAAAAGTAATTGGATGAGTGAAGGAGTTACATACCAAGGAGTGATTCCATCAAACATATTTGAAAAATCTGCCTCAAATGTGGAGATCGAGGATTGACGGAGAAACAGAGCACGGGAAAAATGGAGGAGATGAACTGGGGTTGGTTTTCGGTCGAAAGGGTGCAGACGAGCATTGGATGGGCCCCAGCATCCACTTGTGGCCAAAAATGGGGTATCCCACGCGGCCAAGGAATCTGGCCGCGTGGAGGTACCTATTTTAGCCCCTGGTGGCCTGCTGGTGCTCCCCACTGGCTGCTGGTCCCTTCGGGCAAAAAACTGACCCCCTAATTTTTCTGGAATTTTACGTGAAACTTTTCTACAGAGAATTTCTAAAACTTCATATTCTGTGATTTCTGATTCTAAAATTTTTAATACTATGTCTATGTCTCACAATTTTAAAGCAAATAACATAAAAACATATGCAATTTAAATGTTTGTGAATCATGCCTTTATCATTTCCACATTAGTAATGAGGTTGATCAGGTCTCATTAGCAACATGTAAAGAATATAGCTCATGATTCTTATTATTACTTATTATAAAACAATAAATCAAGTTACCTCATATTTGATTGGAATGGTCCCAATCATCAATATTTCATACCTTGGTGCTGGAGGTGGTATAGGTATTTCAATGCTACCAATCTTAATGGAATTTATTTGTATAGCATTCACACTTGTGCTCATACTTGTAACATGTTTCTTCTTGGGAAAATAAATAGTGTGCTCTTTGCCTTTAACATTAAATGTCACTTTGCTCTCAGTGCAATTTATCACAGCTCCTGCATTATTCAAAAAAGGTCTACCAAGAATAATAGATAGATTATCATCTTCAGGCATTTCTAATATAACAAAATCAGTAGGTATCAACTCATTAGCAATAGAGATGGGAACATCCTCACATATTCCTATAGGTACAACAGTTGTTTTATCAGCCATTTGTAAAGATATTTCTGTTGGAACTAGTTTGTTCAAATTAAGCTTCTAATATAGTGAGAAAGGCATAACACTAACACCAGCTCCTAAATCACATAACGCATATTTCACATAGGCTTCTTTAATTTTGCAAGGAATAGTAGGAATACCAGGATCTCCACGTTTTTCAGGCAATTTTCCTTTAAATGAATAATCAGCAAGCATAGCAGTAATAGCATCAATAGGTATCTTTCTTTTATTAGTGACAATATCTTTCATGTATTTTGAATATGGAGGATTCTTAATAGCATCAATAAGTGGAATCTCTAATTTCATATTCTTAATCATATCATAAAATTGCCCATACCTCTCTTCATCTTTTGTTTTTGATACCTCTTGGGGATATGGAATGGGTCTTTGTACCCATGGATCCATTTCTTTACCTTTATCTTTATCTTTATTTGGTTTCTTCTTCTTCTTGGTCTTCTCAATAGGAGGCTGAGGATCCTCCTTACCAGCAGCTTCTTCATTATTATCATCATGTTGTTCAATATCAGGTGGAGATGATTCTTCTTCTTCATTATTATCATCCTCAGTTTCAGCATCAGAAATAGAAATATCCTTGTGTTGCTCATTGGAGTCATCATCATGCTCATTTTCATTGGGAGATTTTCCTGCAAAAGATTTATCTTTAAGAGCAACTTGCTCTTTTCTTTTAGGATGATCATCAGGATAATCAGGATCCTGGGTGCTTGCACCTCCCCTTGTATTAACTCCACATAATTGTTTATTTTATTCAGATTTTCATACAATTGATTTTGTAAAGAAATCATTTGCTCAACTTGATTGTTCATCATTTCACAATGTTTAACAATTATTTTAACTTCCCCTACACTAGCATTTAAATTTTCACGGAGGAAATTAATTTTACGACGGTTTTCCATGATAGTCATTCTAATTTTACGCTCCTCAGGACTATCATGATAAGCAAAATTGTTAACATAATAGACATCAACAGGAGGTGTTACCTCCTCATTACCTTCCATAGGGAGTACAGAGTTCACTTTAATTGGAAAGCATGGTTCATCAGTAGGAAGTTTAATACCCATTTCAGATAATTCCTTGAGATGAGAGGTTTTAATTCCCTTCTCTTTAATATCCTTGGAAGCTTCAGCCATTGTTTCTTGGTTCAATTCGAGTATACCTCCTTTCTTCTCTAGGAGTGTCTCATTTTTATCTATCTCCTCAATGTTCCAATCAGCTTCATTCTCAAGAATAGACTCCAGTAATTCAATTGCTTCATCAACACTTCTGTCCCTAAAGATATTCCCTGCAATACTATCAAGGTAGTCTCTTGTTTACCCCATTAGTCCATTATAGAATACATCAAGCAATTCATGAGGTTTAAAACCATGACCAGGACATTTCTTACACATTTTACCAAATCTCCCCCAAGCTTGGGGTAGACTCTCTTTCTTATCTTGTTTAAAATTGCCAATTTCAACAGTTAATGCATGTATCCTTTCAGCAGGAAAATATTTATTGAAAAAAAATTGCAAGCATTCTTCCTTACTAGTAATACATGCAGGTCCTAAACGATTATACCAAACTCTAGCATCTTCACCCAAAGAAAAAGGAAACAATTTTAAGAATAAATAATGTTGACGGATTTCATCATTTCCAAATGTAGTAGATAAAGCATGCAATTCAGCAATATGATCAAGAGGAGACTCCTCATCATTTCCATAGAATCTAGACTTCTCAACTATCTCAATTATCTCAGGATTAACATTGAATTCATAATCTTTATCTCTAATTCTAATAGCTGGGCCACACAAATTCCTAGTAGCAGCAAAACAGTTTCCAAGAGATGCATCATCATAAATAGAGAGTTTATCAAGTTTTGTATAATCAGGTGATATAAAGGCCTCAATAAATGCTTCTTCTTCTTCAGAAGAGGCCCCATATTCATTCTCTCTACGAGTCTTATTTCTTTCTAGCTCAAGTTCTACATTTTCATCTACAGAAGATTCAGGAATTTCAGTTGTTTCAGGTGTTTCATTTGCCTCAGGTGTTTCAATAGTTTCAGGAATTTCAGAAGCTAGTTATTTGTCTACATTATCAAGTGTTTGATCATTAGATGTACTAGTAGACGTTTTTGACAATGGTGATTTACCATCTATTCCTTTCTTTTTCTTAGCAGCCACAGTAGAAACAATATTACGTGAAAAATTTGGTCTACTAGGCAAATCATTACCAGAACGAGTAGTCGAAGGCATTACCTCCTTCGAAGTGTCCTTTCCCTTTCCCATTGTAGGGAACAAGAAAGTGCAGCAAGTAGACAATAACAAGTGGTCTTACCAATAAAGCTAGGCTCCCCGGCAACGGCGCCAGAAAACAGTCTTGATGGCTCCCAAGTGCAGGAGATCAATCGTAGTCTTTGATGGGAAGTATTACCAAAATTTGTAGTTCGACTCAGTGGGAACACAAGAATACCAGTGAGACTTTAGCAATTGGGACGTCACTCCCAACCACACATGTGTATCAACAAACTTGCAGCGAGAGTGGTGAGTGTAATAATGTAGTGAAAGTAAACAAACAGAAAGTAAATGGAGAGCAAGTGTTTTCCCAGTTTTCACCGGAAAAGAGTGAAAGTAAACCAGAGACTAAAACGCAGGCATGAGGTGACAACGGGGTGTTGCACGGATAAGATTGATCATGTAATAATGTTTTGGTAGCAGCGGGGACTTTCTCTATCTCAGTTTTATGTAGGTGTGTGTTCCGTAAATTATTGTGCGTACTAACCAAGAGAATTTGCACAAAGCCTATTGTTCTACCTGCCCATTTCACCGGGGCCAATTTGGAACTACAGGTAATTAAGGTCTACCCTTTCGAATAGCCTGGACCAACACATTAACACTCCATGAACACACATAATCCTCAAACTAGAACATATCCCCCTTGTTTTCCCTAGCTGGCACTTTTGGGTTCGCAGGTTCAACATAATAGCAGGTAATACACATTGCAGATAGATACCAAACTCAAATATATGATGTAGCAATGTAAGTTCAGTACTGAAATCATGCCACTTGGGCCCTAGTAACAAGCATTAAGCCTAGAAATAGTGCATCAACATAAGACATAAGAATTCTCAAGACAAACCCCTATATCCCGCATACCGGGTAGCAATTACATGATCAATCTCATCCAAAACCCCTCACACCTCACATGTCTACAGCAACTACTCACACATGGAGGGGGTGATGGAGCTCATGGTTGATGGAGATGAAGGTGGTGATGATGATGGTGACGAAGCCCCTCGAATTCCACCTCCGGGGGTGAAATCCCGGATCAATCTGACTCCGAAATCGAAGATCGTGGTGGCGGCGGTGCTCCGTTTCGCGAACAGCCCTCTCCTTCGAAACCCATCAGTTTCTCGTATATATGGAGGGGTACGTCGAAGACCTAGCCGGAGTGGGCCATCTGGGCCCAAAAGGGGTGACCCCACGCGGCCAAGGAATCTGGACGCATGTGGGGCCCCCTTTTGCCCCTCGGGTGCCCCCCCCCCGGCCCCATCTGGTGCTCATTCCCCTTCTTTCCATAAAAAGTTACGTGGTTTTCGTCCCCTGAGAAAAGTCCTGCGAAAATAGACGGAAAGAAGACTTTTGCTAAAAACAGCGTCAGATTCTGCAGATTTATTCAATTATGGGGGGACTCCGGAGAGAAATACGATGCAAAGTGCTTGGAAAAGTAGATGCATTTTGGGTGCATCACGTGCATATTGCAGGCGGTAACCGGAGATGGGTCGTGAGATATGTCCCGCAGATGCTGGAGGGCCCTGCCCGGATCTGGTTGAACAACTTGCCCAAGGACAGTATCAACTGCTGGCTTGACTTCTCGGAAGACTTCATCAGCAACTTCACCAGCACGTACAAGAGGCCGAATAGGCCGCAGCAGCTTTCAGCTTGCAAGCAGCGGGAAGAGGAGACCGATCGGGACTACCTTAGTCGGTGGAGCACTTTGAGGAACACCTGCGAGAGTGTGAACGAGTCACAGGCGATCGCCTGGTTTGCTCAAGGCTGCAGGCATGCCAGCATGTTATGGAAAAAGCTGCAGAGAGAGATGCCGAGTACGCTTGCCGAGACGATCAAGATAGCTGATATGTATGCACTCGGTGACCCTATTCAGCCTCTGCTCGATACTTTCGAGCCGAGAAGGAAACACCATGATGGCGGCAGACGCCAGGACTTCTGCAACAAGCGCAAATATGACCGACCTGATACCCGGTATGGGTCTGAGCAGGTGAATGATGTGAACCAAGACAATGCGGCTTCTGGGAGTAGCCAAAGGCAAAAAACTGCTGGAGCACAATACGGGCAGAACCAGAATCAGGGCCAAGGCATCAAGAAGCCATACAATGATCCTCAGCAAGGTAACGGCAACTCGGACGCCGGAGATGCTCAGAGATTTATCTTTGAGAACATGAAGGATGGGCCATGCAGCTTCCATACTCGACATCCGAGTAGGCCAGCCAACCACACTACCCGGCATTGCAGCTGGTGGGACCGTATCAAGAGTGAAGGTTTTGGTCAACTGCCCCCTCCTCCTCCTCTTCCCCTCTCGGGAGCCAACGTGCAGCCTATTCGGCAGCTGCTCCTAGGCCAGCAGTGAATCCGAGAAGGGAAAATGTGAATCAAGTGGTGTCGTGGGATAGTCACGGCAGACGTTACCGGGGGTAACTGATCTTGGGGCAAGACGATACAGGCGTTTGGGAGAGGGTTTAGCTCAGAGGAAAACATGGTGGAACTCGATCTAGTAGCCGGCAATCAAGTCGTCGAGTCTCCGATCTCAATATATTAACTCGATCTCTTGTATACACTGGATGCTCGATATCAAGCGGTACTACTAGGGTTCTTGGATCTCTCAACTAGACCTAGGGGTCGGATTATAAAGCACCCGTACCCCCCGGCTTGTCCTTCAAGACGCACCCTGGATCCTACCCGGACACGGCATACAAACCCTAACCTTCCTTTACCGTAACCCACAATCCGGGTTACTGGGCCTACAAACTTGGGCCTTCCGGAAGTTTCTTTCTCCTTAGCCGGATCCTGCACAGAGTCCTTTGGGCCGGATTACGCCTTGGAGTTGGCCTACCGGGTTATTATCCCTCCATCAGTAGTCCCCAGAATAGCTTGGGCTTCACGGATTCTTCCTTGAAGTGCCTGCTATTCCCTGCAAAAATACCAAACTCACAAATATATGGAGGCCGGGTTAAGATGCTTTGATAAATAGCTAGGCCCAACTACACGGTGGCCATATGGTAACCCGGCTCTTCTCCAAATACCTGGCTTAGCTTTCCGGGTCTAAGCCCTAATAAAAAATGTCAAGATCCTATACTCGTTAATTGACCCTGATATTACGGGGTGGATCTCCTTCTCTTTTTCGTCCAGATACCTTGCTCAATACTTGAAGCATTTCTCGTAGGATCCGCGCGGATAACCATTCCCCACAATTTCCGACTTCCGGCCATTGAGATAAGCTCACCCTCGCCTTATAAATAGCATTCAGGGGATGACCTAGAACCCAACGCCCCACTCCATTCTCTCCTTTCCTTCTTCACTCCTTGCGCCCTCGTAACACCACCGCGGGAGTTTTGCGCTCGCCGCCGGTGCAAAGCCACCGCCGGCCGCATCCGCTTTCAAGCCATCCCGCGCCGCCGCCAAACTTCACCGCTACGCGCTCGTCCCGCTCGCCAAGAATCACCGAGGAGCGCTCGAGCCACGCCGTCCACAGTCGTCGCACTAAACTCCAAGATCTCCCAGTAAGTTCCTTGTACTTGTTTAATTTGGCCTCGCAATTTCTCGATTCATCCCAGATTCGATCTATGTCAACCTGTGGGCCGTTTCTTCGTCACACCGTATTTAGACGGCTTAGATGCTTGCTAACTTCTTCAACAACCTGTTTGATGGTCACACATCGCCCTCCTACCATTATTAATCACCAATCTCTTCGTAGAATCATTCGCGAGTTTTCCAATCTAGATCTGTTTCACCTCAATTTTCCGCACATAACATTGACACCCGGAAAAATCCTCCTTTTCCGGCTATTTTGCTTGCAGTAGATACATGGGCAACCATCCGTCCTCCCCAAACACCTTTCCATACGTAAGTGACCAATAATCTCCATAGTTATACTTAATACCCGGATACCTTGCAATCTCCACTTCATGGCGTGATACCCGGATAGTTCTTAGTTTTCACGCTTTCCTGGTACCCCAATACTTCCGAGTCTTATTTTCTGTACCTCTTTTTCTCGTGTTTTGCAGGTCGATCCCATGGCTCCCAAAAGGCAAGGGAAGCAGCCGACTCAGGCAAAGACTACCCAGGCCATATCCGCCAATTGGGGGCGTTCTACAGTTACAAAGGCCAAGCTGGACGGGTTAGCCGAGTTAGGAATTCTCCCTTCCCAGAAGGACATTCACTGGAGAGCACCGGGCGACGAAACCCGGCCCACACCCGCCGATAATGAGGTAATGTGCTTCATAGAGCACGTGACCCGGGGATTCCGTCCTCCGGGTCACCCTTTCTTCAGGGAGGTCCTAAGCCATTATGGCCTCCGGGTATTCGACATAGGGCCTAACTCTATGTTGAACATTACCCACTTCATCGTTCTATCCGAGTCATACTTGTGTGTACCGCCAAGTTTGACTCTCTTCATCGAACTATTCCAGTGTAAGCCGTGCCGCGAAAACGGTGACGGGGCACTTCTTACCTGCGGTGGGGTATCCATCCAACGCCGCAAGAATTCACCAATGCCAACCCTCAATCTAAACTCCCACGTCAAACACTGGCAACTATCTTTCTTTTACTACCACGATACCTCCCCAGATAGCGAGAAGAAACTGCCGGGCTACTCGGAGAGTCTCCTCGAGCCTTCCGAGTCTTTCAATGCTTTCGCCCCTGACTCAGACAGGGAGGCGATCCTACCCTTGTTAGCTAAGATAGCCATTCTCTCAGCCCAAGGCCTCCTTGGGCTCAATTTAGTGAAAACATGGGTTGATTTTTGAATCCAACCCAACTCCATCCGCACCAAATTAATGTGCGAGTACTCAGGGCATACCACGGACGCACTCCGATACTCCACCAAGAGCTTTGCGACCGGCGAGACCAACAAAACCATTAAGGGCTTCTTGACAGAAAAGCTAGAGGTGATAAAGAACATCGCCGGGTTACCTCCATTTACTCGGGAAAACCCGGCTCCAGCGGTAAGATTCGATATAACTTATTTCCACACTTTGACTTGATACAACTTCTAACCCTTAATTTCATCTCTTTTGTCTTAGGCTGATGATCCCTTCTGGAGAGTTGAACCCTCCCCCCCTTCCATAGACCCGGAAGAAGAGGATGAGCCGGCCGATGATAGTGAAGGTACTTGTCCGAATCTCGTATTATCTTTACTTGCATCATTTTCCTCCCATTTAATCTTTTTCCCACGGACACACACTCGGTTCGCAGGGCTGGAGGACGAAGGTGAGAACAACGAGGATGACCCGGAGGCTACCGAATCTGATCAAGAGGCAACAATTGGAGCCAAGAGGAAGACCAGAGGGGCAGTGTCCAAGGTTCCTTTCTCCTCTATATCCTCTGAACCTTACTCCTTTGACGCCATGCGACGACTTAACCATCAATTATCGAACTCGTCGTTCTTGAAGGATTCTCTTCCAGCCAAGCGCAGAGTAACTCGGAGTTCTCCGGGTGAGGATCCCCTTAACCCGGGCATCTCTACCTCCCCAGTCCACCGTGCCAATGCTCCTCCGCCTCGTCCTTCCAATTCTCCTCAGCGCCACCCTTCTCCTAACCATCCACGTGCCGGGCAATTCCGGGTTCCACTTTCGGTCCCTTTGACATCTTCGTCTGCTTCCAGCGGCGAGCTCCCGCCGGATTACGCCGTAAACACCGGGTAAGTTTATGACTATATGACACCTTTTGATACCTGACAATTTTCGATCACCATTGCTAACCGCCCCCTTTCATCTTTCTTTTAGCGCTCAAGTCACCGTTAGTGACCCGGAGAATGTGGAGATGGATAACCGTCAGACAGAGGAGCCGACTGAAAACATAGAATCCGCGACTGGCGGTGATATTGCGAACGACCAGGAACAAGGCCCCTTGGGCGACTCACTTCACCAAGCTGCCGAGTCTCCTGCCTCATCCGAACCAGTAGACGAGGAGATCGAGGTTCCGGATACGAGGATGGGTTCTCCCAACCCGGATACTCAGACTGTCCGGGTCTCGACCCCAAGGGCGGGGAGAGCTCCCCCATCAGGCGACCAGGCTGCCGGCTCTTCTGGTGTCCGACCCGAGGACCTGACGTTTGCCGAGATGCTCGAAACCCTGCGCGCTTTGAGGGCTAATGAAGAAAACATCTTGGATGCTTTAGTAGCCAAACACGAGGTAAACCCGACTAATATTGCTTGTGTCCTTATCCAGTCCCCAAGTTCCGAGTGAATTAATTCACAATTTGCTTGGAACTTTTACGATATAAACGACTGATAACTTTCCCCTTTACCCGGTTAATCCTTCCTTGCATCCATGCAGTCCTTCGTGACTCAATCTGAGGAGAAACTGGCAAAGGCCACCAAGCTCATTGAAAAGGAGGTGGCTCTGCGTGAGGCGGCCGAGGATGAGGCCAGGAGGAACCGGACGATAATGAAGAAGTATAGGAAGAGGGCTCGCACAGCAGAAGATGATCTAACGAGCCTTTCTGTTCAAATTGCTGACACATATCGTGCTTTGCTTGGTACGTTTCTTCATCCGGGTTACCCTTTTGATAAATAGCCGGAATTTCCTGACTTATGTTTCCATTTCTGCAGGTCCGGATGAAGTGATGCCAGACGAGGATGACATTGCCAGGCTGAAAACTATCAAGAGCGTTATCCGGCAGCTATGCACCGGAACCAAATGGATCCTTCCAGAAATACGGTGGCCGGGTACAGGGCATGGCGACCTGAAGAGAATGCTAGACGCTTGCTCCACTATCCTCGAATGGATTTGGCACTGGAAACGCTCGTCCTGCCGGGTTGGAGTAACCCGGGGGCTTGCCCTTGCCAAGGCTTATTTCCCTAAGCTCGAGCTGGCTAAGCTTATGGGCGGCTTCCCGGAATTCAAGCTTGATGGGTCCAAGTTCTCCGTGAAGGATTTCCAAGCCGTCCAGAAAGAGGTCCGTTACCCGGCCAGCGTGATTGCTGACGGTTTAGATGTTGATTCCCTCGTTCCTGCATATGATGCTGCTGGTGAAGTTGTCAAATCGGATCTTCCCGAGCCGTATTACATGCTTGCCCGATGGAAGGAGGAAGCTGCTAAGTTGAGGGAGGAGGCTGCCAGAAAGAAGGCTGAAGCCGATTCTGCACCCGCTACCTCCACACCAGTCGTTCCTCCTCCTGCGAGAGCCGGCCCTGCTGATCCGGGTGCTGCTGCTACCCCAAGTGATGGCAAGGGTAAGGCGAAGATGGACACCGCGGCTTAGAATGCCGAGTGATACCTGCTCCTTAATGCCACTTCTCATGCGTTAGTCGGCCGATGTGCCGTTTAAACAATTATTTTTGGATGGTGCGCATGTGCACCTTTGATACTATTTACCGGAGTTTGTAATGCACTCTAAGTTCTTGATACACTTTGTGCTTCTTCTGATCGTTTAAATTTATCCACTTTTGAGTCAACTTGTTCTTGATATCCGGCTTTCTTTATGATTCCTTTTGTGAGACTCGGTTTCCAAGTTTCATGGGTGTTTGACGAGCGGACTTGCTTCTAAGCCCCCAAGTCCCCAAGACTCGGATGTTTGGGTGTTTTTGAGCCTTAGCAACTAAACTACTTTTTCCTTTCCAAAATCCCCAATCGCCAAGACCCGAACTTCCGAGTCTGGGATATGTGGTTTTTTCGAAGAGAACGAGTTTTGTTGTTTGCTAAGCTCAAACCCGGAGCCGTTTCACATAGGTAGTGAAGTTATGCTTGATAAACGTTGAGTTTCCAGCTTTTAGCCTTATACTCTGCATAACTTGTGGTTTAGATGACCCTTTTGACAATCTTGTACTATAAGCCGGCTTTCGCGTGGATATCATGTTGTTACATCTATACGAAAACAGGGTCAGGCAAGTCCCATTGGGCTTCATGGCTGATTGTAATCGTAAGCGAGCAAATCATGCCACTTTTATTGCGAGTCACATCGAGCTTAAGTAAGAAAAGTCAAGAAAGTTTGGCTCCTTTGTCCGGTTATAAGATTGCAGCCGTACTCGTTTGCGAGTAATCGGCCCTTATAACTCATAGGCATCAAGGCCGGGTCATTGAGTTTGTAACTGTGCTATTCAAGCAATCAGCCCCCAAGACCTATACACATGCAACGTACTGAGATGAGAATAACCACTTCTTTTCTTGATATGAGAATATTGGGTCAGCAAGCCGCCTCATTAAAAACCCATCCAGTCCCCAAGGGTACCCTGGATAGGAAAAGAGTACGTCTGAAACCTGCCGCCTGTTACATCGTGCAATTCCACTTGCCAATATAGTCTTTACTAAGTATAATATGGACGTAGCTGAGCCACGTTCCATGGTCTGTCTCTTTCTTGCATAGATGAAGTGGTATGTGCGGTGTCGTTAACTGTAGCCGACTCTTCCCTTGCATCTACCAAGTAATATGATCCATTATGCAGATTCCGGCTTATGATAAATGGTCCTTCCCATGGTGGTGATAATTTGTGTTTTCCTTCGTTTGACTGTACCAGGCGCAGTACCAAGTCTCCTTCCTGGAATACCCGGGTTTTCACGTGCCGGCTATGATACCTCCATAGATCTTGCTGATATATGGCTGATCTTTCCAGGGCTTGTTCTCTTTGCTCTTCTAACATATCCACGGCGTCCTGCCGGGTCTTTTCGTTCTCCACTTCGACGTAAGCTGATACTCGTGGTGAATCGTGAATAATGTCGCTCGGTAACACTGCCTCCGCACCATAGACCATGAAGAAGGGTGTCATCTGAGTGGATATGTTAGGTGTAGTGTTGATACCCCAAACCACAGAAGGAAGTTCTTCAACCCATGCACCAGCTGCCCTGATACAGGGGACTCGCAATCGTGGTTTTAATCCGCGAAGCAATTCTTGGTTTGCCCTCTCCACTTGTCCATTGGCCTGCGGATGAGCCACTGATGCAACATCAAGCCGGATTCCATTGTTGCCACAGAACTTCTCCATCTCACCAAGGGACATGTTGGTTCCATTGTCGGTAATTATGCTGTGGGGATACCCGAACCGGTAGATAATCCTTTTCAGGAACTTGACTGCTGTAGCTGCTTCGCAATTAGTAACTGGCATAACCTCAACCCACTTGGTAAACTTATCAATAGCCACCAAAAGATGTGTCTTCTTGCATGGTGACATATGAAAGGGGCCAACCATGTCCATACCCCAGACAGCGAACGGCCAAGTTAACGGGATGGTCCGTAACTCCATTGCCGGCACATGGGTTTGGCGAGCGTACCTTTGACATCCGTCACACCTTGCTACCAATCGTTCCGCATCTGCTAGAGTCGTGAGCCAGAAAAATCCGTGTCGATAAGCTTTAGCCACAAGAGATCTTGTGGATGCATGATGTCCACAGTCGCCTTCATGGATTTCCTTGAGAATCCGTCGGCCTTCTTCTGGCGCTACGCAGCGCAAAAAGACTCCTGCTGCGCTTCTCTTGTATAATTCCCCATTGATGATAGAATATCCCTTTGCTCGCCTCAAAATTTGCCTTGCTAATACCTCCTGCTGTAGCAACTCGCCTCGTGATAGGTAGGCCAAAAACGGTTCTGTCCACTCGGGAATAGTACGTACAGTGGCCACAAGTCCTGAATCCGGGTCTTGATTTGCCAATTCCTCCTCTGACTCGGTTTTAACTGATGGTCGCCATAATTCGTCCAGGAAAACGTTAGGTGGAACCGGCTCTCTGCGCGAGCCGAGTCTGGCGAGTGCGTCGGCTGCCTCATTCTTTCTTCTGTCTATATGCTCCACCTCATACCCGGAAAAACATCATGCAACCCTATCAACTTCCCTGCGGTATGCTGCCATAGTTGCGTCCTTTCTATCCCAAGTTCCTGACACCTGCTGTACCACAAGGTCCGAATCTCCGAAGCATCGTATCCTCTTGATGTTCATCTCCTTGGCTGCCTTTAAGCCATGCAATAGGGACTCATACTCGGCCATGTTGTTGGAACAGTCAAAGTGAATTTGTAGTACGTAACTTAATTTATCTCCTTTGGGTGACGTTAGCACCACTCCAGCTCCTGATCCCTCGTATTGCTTAGATCCATCGAAGTGCATGATCCATGACTCGGAGTTTGGAACTGTTCTAGTCATGCATGTATGTGTCCAGTCGTTAACGAAATCAACTAAAGCTTGAGATTTGATTGCTGACCTGGGTTCGTAGTTGATGTGATAATCCCCCATCTCTATCGCCCATTTGGCTATTCTTCCTGTCGCGTCCGAGTTTCTGATGATATCCGACATTGGTACTGAACTAACCATTGTTATGGGGTGTTCTTGGAAATACGGCTTCAGTTTCCGGCTAGCCATAAAGACCCCGAACACCAACTTTTGCCAATGCGGATAGCGCTGCTTTGCTTCTGATAATACCTCGCTGACGTAATAAACCGGTCTCTGGACCGGGTAACCCTTCCCATCCTCTTTGCGCTCCACAACAACTACTGCACTGACGGCTCGGGGGCCAGCTGCTACGTATAGCAACATAGGTTCTTTAGGACCCGGGGCCGCTAGTACTGGTGCTTCAGATAACTGTTTCTTTAGTGCCTCAAACGCCTCATCCGCCTCTTGATCCCATACGAATTTATCTGATTTCCTCAAGAGCCGGTACAAGGGTATTGCTTTTTCTCCGAGCCTGGATATGAATCGGCTCAAGGCTGCTACGCAGCCCGTGAGCTTTTGAACATGCTTCAAATTTTCTGGCTTTTTCAGACTCTGGATGGCCTTGATTTTGTCCGGGTTTGCCTCAATTCCTCTCTCGGAAACGATAAAGCCGAGTAATTTCCCGGCTGGAACTCCGAACACGCACTTTGTCGGGTTAAGCTTCATCTGATACCTCCTCAAGTTTTTGATAGTCTCCTTTAGATCATCGATAAATGTCTCCGCCTTCCTGGTCTTTATAACCACATCATCCACATAGGCATGGACGTTGCGTCCAATTTGGTCCTCGAAGCACTTTTGAATACACCGTTGGTAAGTTGCGCCAGCGTTCTTCAATCCAAACGTCATGGTTTTATAACAGAAGGCCCCAAAAGGGGTTATAAATGATGTTTTCTCCCAATCCTCCCTCTTAAGCTTAATTTGGTGATACCCGGAGTATGCGTCCAGGAAGCATAGCAAGTCACTCCAGGCTACTGCGTCTACGATCTGGTCTATCCTTGGTAGCGCGAACGGGTCCTTTGGGCAATGCTTGTTGAGACTCGTGAAATCGATGCACATCCTCCACTCGTTAGTCTTTTTCATTACTAGAACCGGATTTGCTAACCAATCCGGGTGAAACACTTCCATGATAAAGCCGGCTGTCAGTAGCCGAGCAATTTCTTCACCTATGGCTTTCCTTCTTTCCTCATTCATCTTCCTCAAGCCCTGCTTCACAGGCCTGGACCTGGGATCCACGTGCAAACTGTGCTCCGCCAATTCTGTAATGATACCCGGCATGTCGCTAGGTGTCCAGGCGAACACGTCCGCATTTGAACGAATAAACTCCACAAGTGCCTTCTCCTGCTCTCTTTCCAAGTTAGACCCTATAGTAAATTGCTTAGTGGAATCACCTTCAACAAAATCTATCTTCTTGGTGTCTTGTGCTGCCTTGAATTTCGCTCTCTCGTCCTCAGTTTTCGGCCTTTTCAAAGCTGTTCTATCATCCGGATTCACTTGAGACCGGTAATACTCGAGTTCTTCTTTTCTGCACGCTTGCTCGGCCATTACTGAATCTCCTTCGTCGCACTCGGCCGCTATATCCCGGTTCCCATGTACGGTGATGGTCCGTTTAGGACCCGGAATCTTTAGCTGCAAATACACATAACACGGCCTATCCATGAATTTAGCATAAGCCGGTCTTCCGAACAGCGCGTGATAAGGACTACGCAATTTGACCACCTCGAACGTGAGCCACTCAACTCGATAATTATCCGTCGATTCTCCGAAAGCAACCTCCAAGGTGATCTTTCCCTCGGGGCTCGCCGTCTGACCCGGCACGATCCCGTGAAAGACTGTCGAACTTTTCTGTAGCTGGGACTCTTTGAGGCTCATGCGTAAGAAGGTTTCCCAATACAGGATGTTAATGCTACTTCCACCGTCCATCAGGACCCTTTTCAGCTCATAACCATTGACCTGTGGCGCAACCACCAATGCCAAGACTCATGGGCGCTCTATTATTTCCGGGTGATCTCTTCTGCTCCATGTTACCTCTTGTTCCGCCCATCTCAGGTATCCCGGCACGACCGAGGAAACCGAGTTTACCGCTTGCTTTAATGTCTCTTTGTCCCTGCTAGAAGTTCCTGTAGTATGCACATGATATTGTCCCTTTAAATCAGGCGTACGTACCATACCGATGAAGATGTTGATCTGGCCGACCGTCACAGCAGATCCGGACTCGAGGTGATCCGACTCTGGCCCCCAGCCGGAATCGTCCACCATCTTTTCTCCTTTGTGGTCGATGTAGATCTCGCCGATGACAAGATTCTCCATGTTCTTCCGAGCTTCTCCCGTGATGTAAACACCTTTGGACGCAGGCCCCACGGTGGGCGCCAACTGTCGTGGGATAGTCACGGCAGACGTTACCGGGGGTAACTGATCTTGGGGCAAGACGACACAGGCGTTTGGGAGAGGGTTTAGCTCAGAGGAAAACATGGTGGAACTCAATCTGGTAGCCGGCAATCAAGTCGCCGAGTCTCCGATCTCAATATATTAACTCGATCTCTTGTATACACTGGATGCTCGATATCAAGAGGTACTACTAGGGTTCTTGGATCTCTCAACTAGACCTAGGGGTCGGATTATAAAGCACCCGTACCCCCCGGCTTGTCCTTCAAGACGCACCCTGGATCCTACCCGGACACGGCATACAAACCCTAACCTTCCTTTACCGTAACCCACAATCCGGGTTACTGGGCCTACAAACTTGGGCCTTCCGTAAGTTTCTTTATCCTTAGCCGGATCCTGCACAGAGTCCTTTGGGCCGGATTACGCCTTGGAGTTGGCCTACCGGGTTATTATCCCTCCATCAAGTGGCTCAGGGAGCCAACCGCAACTACGACAACCGCAACCGCAACTACTACAACCGCAACAACAATAGGAACAACAACAACAACAACAACAACAATGATGGTGGTGGAGACCGCAACCAGTACCAGGAGCACCATGAGAGCTACATGGTGTTCACTACCGAGCCAGATGACAGGCAGTCGCAGCATAGGCGTGCGATGGAGGTGAATGCAGTGATACCAGCTGTGCCTCACTATCTGCACTGGTGTGAACAAGAGGTTACCTGGTCCAGAGATGATCATCCCAAGGTGATGCCCAATATGGGTACATATGCGCTGGTGGTGGATCCCATCTTCCTGAGAACCAAGAAGAACGTCAGGTTCAGCAAAGTATTCATTGACAATGGCAGCAGCATCAACATCATGTACCGAGATACCCTGGAGAAGCTCGGCCTTGCCGAGAACATGCTGCTACCCAGCAGGACCACTTTCCATGGCATTGTGCCGGGAGTGTCTTGCGCTCCGATCGGCCGCATCTGGATAGATGTACTATTCGTCACCAGGGAGAACTGCCGCACCAAGTGCCTGCAGTTCGTAGTGGTTGATCTTCAGAGCCCCTACCATGCTCTACTCGGTAGGCCCGCGCTCACCAAGTTCATGGCCTCAACCCATGCAGCCTACCTGAAGATGAAGCTACCTGGTCCCAATGGTGTCATCACCATCTCGGGTGATTACAAGCACTCCCTGGAGTGCGCATCTGCTGGTTCTCTGTTGGCAGAGTCCATGGTCATCGCAGCTGAGAAGAAGAAGATACACGAGTGATGCACCCAAAATGCATCTACTTTTCCAAGCACTTTGCATCGTATTTCTCTCCGGAGTCCCCCCATAATTGAATAAATCTGCAGAATCTGGCGCTGTTTTTAGCAAAAGTCTTCTTTCCGTCTATTTTCGCAAGACTTTTCACAGGGGACGAAAAACACGTAACTTTTTATGGAAAAGAAGAGGAATGAGCACCAGATGGGGCCGGGGGGCCACCCGAGGGCCAAAAGGGGGCCCCACACGCGGCCAGATTCCTTGGCCGCGTGGGGTCACCCCTTTTGGGCCCAGATGGCCCACTCCGGCTAGGTCTTCGACGTACCTCTCCATATATACGAGAAACTGACAGGTTTCGAAGGGGAGGGCTGTTCGCGAAATGGAGCGCTGCCGCCACCACGATCTTCGATTTCGGAGTCAGATTGATCCGGGATTTCACCGCCGGAGGTGGAATTCGAGGGGCTTCGTCACCATCATCATCACCACCATCATCTCAACCAACCATGAGCTCCATCACCCCCTCCATGTGTGAGTAGTTGCTGTAGGCATGTGAGGTGTGAGGGATTTTTGATGAGATTGATCATGTAATTGCTACCCGGTATGCGGGATCTAGGGGTTTGTCTTGAGAATTCTTATGTCTTATGTTGATGCACTATTGCTAGGCTTAATGCTTGTTACTAGGGCCAAAGTGGCATGATTTTAGTACTGAACTTACATTGCTACATCATATATTTTAGTTTGGTATCTATCTGCAATGTGTATTACCTGCTATTATGTTGAACCTGCGAACCCTAAAGTGACAGCTAGGGAAAACAAGTGGGATATGTTCTAGTTTGAGGATTATGTGTGTTCATGGAGTGTTAATGCGTTGGTCCGGGCTATTCGAAAGGGTAGACCTTAATTACCTGTAGTTCCAAATTGGCCCCGGTGAAATGGGCAGGTAGGACAATAGGCTTGGTGCAAATTCTCTTGGTTAGTACGCACAATAATTTACGGAACACACACCTACATAAAACTGAAATAGAGAAAGGCCCCGCTGCTAGCAAAACATTATTACATGATCAATCTTATCCGTGCAACACCCCGCTATCACCTCATGCCTGCGTTTTAGTCTCTGGTTTACTTTCACTCTTTTCCGGTGAAAACTAGGAAAGCACTTGCTCTCCATTTACTTTCTGTTTGTTTACTTTCACTGCATTATTACACTCACCACTCTCGCTACAAGTTTGTTGATACACAGGTGTGGTTGGGAGTGACGTCCCAATTGCTAAAGTCTCACCGGTATTCTTGTGTTCCCACTGAGTCGAACTACAAATTTGGGTAATACTTCCCATCGAAGACTACGATTGATCTCCTGCACTTGGGAGCCATCAGGACTGTTTTCTGGCGCCGTTGCCGGGGAGCCTAGATTTATTGGTAAGACCACTTGTTATTGTCTACTTGCTGCACTTTCTTGTTCCCTACAATGGGAAAGGGAAAGGACACTTCGAAGGAGGTAATGCCTTCGACTACTCGTTCTGGTAATGATTTGCCTAGTAGACCAAATTTTTCACCTAATATTGTTTCTACTGTGGCTGCTAAGAAAAAGAAAGGAATAGCTGGTAAATCACCATTGTCAAAAATGTCTACTAGTACATCTAATGATCAAACACTTGATAATGTAAACAAATAACTAGCTTCTGAAATTCCTGAAACTATTGAAACACCTGAGGCAAATGAAACACCTAAAGCAACTGAAATTCCTGAATCTTCTGTAGATGAAAATGTAGAACTTGAGCTAGAAAGAAATGAGACTCGTAGAGAGAATGAATATGGGGCCTCTTCTGAAGAAGAAGAAGCATTTATTGAGGCCTTTATATCACCTGATTATACAAAACTTGATAAACTCTCTATTTATGATGATGCATCTCTTGGAAACTGTTTTGCTGCTACTAGGAATTTGTGTGGCCCAGCTATTAGAATTAGAGATAAAGATTATGAATTCAATGTTAATCCTGAGATAATTGAGATAGTTGAGAAGTCTAGATTCTATGGAAACGATGAGGAGTCTCCTCTTGATCATATTGCTGAATTGCATGCTTTATCTACTACATTTGGAAATGATGAAATCCGTCAACATTATTTATTCTTAAAATTGTTTCCTTTTTCTTTGGGTGAAGATGCTAGAGTTTGGTATAATCGTTTAGGACCTGCATGTATTACTAGTAAGGAAGAATGCTTGCAAATTTTTTTCAATAAATATTTTCCTGCTTAAAGGATACATACATTAACTATTGAAATTGGCAATTTTAAACAAGATAAGAAAGAGAGTCTACCCCAAGCTTGGGGGAGATTTGGTAAAATGTGGAAGAAATGTCCTGGTCATGGTTTTAAACCTCATGAATTGCTTGATATATTCTATAATGGACTAATGGGGGAAACAAGAGACTACCTTGATAGTATTGCAGGGAATATCTTTAGGGACATAAGTGTTGATGAAGCAATTGAATTACTGGAGTCTATTCTCGAGAATGAAGCTGATTGGAACATTGAGGAGATAGATAAAAATGAGACACTCCTAGAGAAGAAAGGAGGTATACTCGAATTGAACCAAGAAACAATGGCTGAAGCTTCCAAGGATATTAAAGAGAAGGGAATTAAAACCTCTCATCTCAAGGAATTATCTGAAAATGGGTATTAAACTTCCTACTGATGAACCATGCTTTCCAATTCAAGTGAAATCTATACTCCCTATGGAAGGTAATGAGGAGGTAACACCTCCTGTTGATGTCTCTTATGTTAACAATTTTTCTTATCATGATAATCCTGAGGAGCGTAAAATTAGAATGACTATCATGGAAACCCAGCATAAAATTAATTTCCTCCGTGAAAATTTAAATGCTAGTGTAGGGGAAGTTAAAATAATTGTTAAACATTGTGAAATGATGAACAATCAAGTTGAGCAAATGATTTCTTTACAAAATCAATTGTATGAAAATCTGAATAAAAAAACAATTATGTGGAGTTAATACAAGGGGAGGTGCAAGCACCCAGGATCCTGATTATCCTGATGATCATCCTAAAAGAAAAGAGCAAGTTGCTCTTAAAGATAAATCTTTTGCAGGAAATTCTCCCAATGAAAATGAGCATGATGATGACTCCAATGAGCAACACAAGGATATTTCTATTTCTGATGCTGAAACTGAGGATGATAATAATGAAGAAGAAGAATCATCTCCACCTGATATTGAACAACATGATGATAATAATGAAGAAGCTGCTGGTAAGGAGGATCCTCAGCCTCCTATTGAGAAGACCAAGAAGAAGAAGAAACCAAATAAAGATAAAGATAAAGGTAAAGAAAGGGATCCATGGGTACAAAGACCCATTCCATATCCCCAAGAGGTATCAAAAACAAAAGATGAAGAGAGGTATGGGCAATTTTATGATATGATTAAGAATATGAAATTAGAGATTCCACTTATTGATGCTATTAAGAATCCTCCATATTCAAAATACATGAAAGATATTGTCACTAATAAAAGAAAGATACCTATTGATGCTATTACTGCTATGCTTGCTGATTATTCATTTAAAGGAAAATTGCCTGAAAAACGTGGAGATCCTGGTATCCTACTATTCCTTGCAAAATTAAAGAAGCCTATGTGAAATATGCATTATGTGATTTAGGAGCTGGTGTTAGTGTTATGCCTTTCTCACTATATAAGAAGCTTAATTTGAACAAACTAGTTCCAACAGAAATATCTTTATAAATGGCTGATAAAACAACTGTTGTACCTATAGGAATATGTGAGGATGTTCCCATCTCTATTGCTAATTAGTTGATACCTACTGATTTTTTTATATTAGAAATGCCTGAAGATAATAATCTATCTATTATTCTTGGTAGACCTTTTTTGAATACTGCAGGAGCTGTGATAAATTGCACTGAGAGCAAAGTGACATTTAATGTTAAAGGCAAAGAGCACACTATTTATTTTCCCAAGAAGAAACATGTTACAAGTATGAGCACAAGTGGGAATGCTATACAAATAAATTCCATTAAGATTGGTAGCATTGAAATACCTATACCACCTCCGGCACGAAGGTATGAAATATTGATGATTGGGACCATTCCAATCAAATATGAGGTAACTTGATTTATTGTTTTATAATAAGTAATAATAAGAATCATGAGCTATATTCTTTACATGTTGCTAATGAGACCTAATCAACCTCATTACTAATGTGGAAATGATAAAGGCATGATTCACAAACATTTAAATTGCATTTTTTTATGTTATTTGCTTTAAAATTGTGAGACATAGACATAGTATTAAAAAATTTAGAATGAGAAATCATAGAATATGAAGTTTTAGAAATTCTCTGTAGAAAAGTTTCACGTAAAATTCCAGAAAAATTAGGGGGTCAGTTTTTTGCCCGATGGGACCAGCAGCCAGTGGGGGAGCACCAGCAGGCCACCAGGGGCCAAAATAGGTACCTCCACTCGGCCAGATTCCTTGGCCGCGTGGGATACCCCATTTTTGGCCACAGGTGGATGCTGGGGCCCATCCAATGCTCATCTGCTCCCTTTCGATCGAAAACCAACCCCAGTTCATCTCCTCCATTTTTCCCGTGCTCTGTTTCTCGGTCAATCCTCGATCTCCACATTTGAGGCAGATTTTTCAAATCTGTTTGAGGGAATCACTCCTTGGTATGTAACTCCTTCACTCATCCAATTACTTTTTGCTCCCATGCTAGGTGTATGAAGTATTTTGCTGCACTAGGTGTCACCTATTATGTCTAAGAACTCCATGAATTTAAGTTTTCTAGTTGATATGGATGCATGATATTGATTAGAGGACTAGTTATGGATGCCTTAGCAATGTTTTAGAGTGATACAATTTAATTTTTGTTGAATTTTATTTTGGTACAGCAAGGTAACATGCTGAACAAGGGGAAGGCATTGCTTGGGATGTCCTCAAGGACAAGGAGAAGAGAATCAAGGGTGTCCAACAATCATGATGATAATCAGTTATGGGAGGATGAATTGGTTTTTGCAGGTGAAAAATTGCGTGTCCATACCACAAGATGGCAAGACCCCGAAGTTCTTGAACATTGGGGGATTGCTGAAGATTTCCAAGCCTTTGCTGCAACTACGGGGCTGCTTGAGTTCTCACGCCATCCACGCAACACATATGTGGAACTCGCGAGGGAATTCCTCTCTACATTCAGGTTTGAGGGACCGGTGGTGCACCGGAAAAGTAAGTCTAAGAACCCTCCTCCAGCTACTTTTGTCATTAAATTTACAATGAGGGGGCAGCGTTTAGTCATGTCATTAGTGGAATTCTGTAAGGCTATACGTGTACCAACTACGGGGTTATGGGATGAAACATATGTTGATTCTAGAGAAGAACTTGTCACATTCTGGCGTAGCATTGCTAAAAATATTCCTAAAAGAATGAATAGAGGCAAGCTCACATGAATCCAACACCTGGGCCTTAGATATTTTGCATTGTTTCTTGCTAGAGGATTCCTTGCTAGGGATAACACTTCTGCTTGCACTGGTCCTATGATCTATTTATTAAAATGTGCAATGGAAAATACAACACCTATATATAACCTGGGAACCATACTTGCTAGAACTTTGCATTTAGCTGTGAGTAGGAATGGCACGGATAAAACTCGTTTATATGTTGGTGCCATTGCCACTTTAATCCATGAATACATTATGGCAGAACGAGGTTTTAATGATAACTTGGGTACCATGGTAAATGAGTCTCGACTGCTGGATTTTGGTTTACTTTTTCGCATGGATATGAGCAGGGTTGAGAAAGAATATTTTTCATATTGCTATAAGGATTCTAATGGGCACATTGTGTCTGTTAGGCTCCCTTGTGCTGACTTGTTTGACAGGGAGACAAAGTGGACTGTGCAAGAAGAGGCACAACAAGAAGAGCAACAACGGGAGGAGCCCCAATACCAGGCGCCTATGGCATATCCCTGGGGCTTCCCTGAACCACACCTTGGAGCACAGGCATGGTAGGATCCATCCTTCTTCCAGGGAGGTTCGTCGAGTGGTGGACATGATTACCACCCAGGATACTAGCTTGATCACAAGCTTGGGGGAGTATTTCTCTCCCTCCTCATTCGTTATGTTATATCACTTGCATGTTATTTGTTGTTTTATGTTCTTTAAATCTGAAAAACACAAAAATATTTTTGTTATTTGTTAGCTAGTTTACTTCTAGTTATTTTCATTATGTTTCTAAAAATCAAAAACCACAAAAAGATTTTTGTTTTCTTGAGTTTAGTATAAATACGGAGCTGCAGGAATTGCTGAAATATGTTCACTGTTATATGCTTTAATCTTTACTTGTGACTCCGTTTGATCTGAAAATTTAATCACTACTGCAACTTTTTATGGCCTTCACCTCTGTAAAACATGAGAAACTTTTGAGGTGTTTAGGTAGGTAAACAAATTTCTGAATGCAGTAACTTTTTATAGCAAGATTTGAGTTTTTATTGAGCAGTTCACGTGGGGAGAGGAGAACAACAATGATATGATAATGTGCTTGAAGTGATGAAAGGTATGACACCTTTGCCGTGCTTATATATGCTTTTTAATAACAGCAAGTGCACACCTTATGATTCTCTTAACACTTAGTGACATAATAGCCATTGTTTATCTTCTTCGTGGTTTAGTAGAATATATTCTGATGCAACTGAAATATTGTTTAGTGTCATTACTTGGCTGATGGATTGAATAATTGTAGCCTTAAGCAAAGGTTTACGCATCCCATTGTGCTTACTGAACTTTCCAACCAAGGAAAGAATTAAAAGAGAAAATTTCATGAATGATAAAAGTGGAGTCTTATGCTTGACGAACTTATGGTTGGGGGTTAGTCTAAATGTGTATCACATGGAAAACTTTCAACGCTGCACTAAGAATTCTATATTCAAGTTGATATCATGTTCTTTTAACTGTGGATGCCTGTCATGCCGAAATGAGGTAGAGGAATAGTAAGTCTTGATGAGTAAGTATATATGATTAGAGAGACTCATTGGGCCGCTAACCCAAGCCATGCGATAGCATGGTGGAAATTTACTTATAGCTAGAATGGACTCCGCAACATATCCTATAATAAAATAAGAAGCTATGCATATAGTGAATGAAATAAAAAAGGATAATGAGTCCATTCCATTTGTTTGTCTTGCCATTTTGACATGGGCTGGTTTCCATGTCATGGGGTAAGAGGTACCCCAATTGCTGCTCTCTATGATGTCATTAATACTTACAATGATTGTAAAAGGCTTATTAGGAATCTAGAGTTGAGTAATCATGGTGCGGGACTTCGCTTTTAAGGGGCATGAGGCTTTCAACTTGTAGTTTGTCAAGCATAAGAATCAAAATGAAAAATTAATGCTTTAGAAAAACTGAGAGCAAGGTAGTAAGCACAATGATTTTACTTGTCAACATATGAAAGAATCAGAGATCTCAAAAATCTTGATATGATTCAATCATCAGCGATGCACAAGCATTTGTTTATGTCTACAATTGAGCAAACTCATTCAAGTATTAACACTTCATGTTATTTCTATTGCAACAAGTATATATGCTTCAACACTGAGTAGATGCACACTTGCTAGTATTTTGCTACTTGTTACAGGAATCATGTCTTGAGTATTTGCTAGTATTAATTGATGATCCATATGCAATGCAAAGTTCTTGCCAAAGTTTTTATCGCTTATGCACTGCGTTTGAGTTGTTCGAGGACAAACAACGAACTAAGCTTGGGGGAGTTGATGCACCCAAAATGCATCTTCTTTAAAAGCACTTTGCATCGTATTTCTCTCCGGAGTCCCCCCCATAATTGAATAAATCTGCAGAATCTGACGCTGTTTTTAGCAAAAGTCTTCTTTCCGTCTATTTTCGCAGGACTTTTCACAGGGGACGAAAACCACGTAACTTTTTATGGAAAAGAAGGGGAATGAGCACCAGATGGGGCCGGGGGGGCACCCGAGGGCCAAAAGGGGGCCCCACACGCGGCCAGATTCCTTGGCCGCGTGGGGTCACCCCTTTTGGGCCCAGATGGCCCACTCCGGCTAGGTCTTCGACGTACCCCTCCATATATACGAGAAACTGATGGGTTTCGAAGGGAGGGATATTCGCGAAACGGAGCGCCGCCACCACCACGATCTTCGATTTCGGAGTCAGGTTGATCCGGGATTTCACCCCCGGAGGTGGAATTCGAGGGGCTTCGTCACCACCATCATCACCACCATCATCTCCATCAACCATGAGCTCCATCACCCCCTCCATGTGTGAGTAGTTGCTGTAGGCATGTGAGGTGTGAGGGATTTTGGATGAGATTGATCATGTAATTGCTACCCGGTATGCGGGATCTAGGGGTTTGTCTTGAGAATTCTTATGTCTTATGTTGATGCACTATTGCTAGGCTTAATGCTTGTTACTAGGGCCCAAGTGGCATGATTTCAGTACTGAACTTACATTGCTACATCATATATTTGAGTTTGGTATCTATTTGCAATGTGTATTACCTGCTATTATGTTGAACCTGCGAACCCTAAAGTGACAGCTAGGGAAAACAAGGGGGATATGTTCTAGTTTGAGGATTATGTGCGTTCATGGAGTGTTAATGCGTTGGTCCGGGCTATTCGAAAGGGTAGACCTTAATTACCTGTAGTTCCAAATTGGCCCGGTGAAATGGGCAGGTAGGACAATAGGCTTTGTGCAAATTCTCTTGGTTAGTACGCACAATAATTTACGGAACACACACCTACATAAAACTGAGATAGAGAAAGGCCCCGCTGCTAGCAAAACATTATTACATGATCAATCTTATCCGTGCAACACCCCGTTGTCACCTCATGCCTGCGTTTTAGTCTATGGTTTACTTTCACTCTTTTCCGGTGAAAACTGGGAAAACACTTGCTCTCCATTTACTTTCTGTTTGTTTACTTTTACTGCATTATTACACTCACCACTCTCGCTGCAAGTTTGTTGATACAAAGGTGAGGTTGGGAGTGACGTCCCAATTGCTAAAGTCTCACCAGTATTCTTGTGTTCCCATTGAGTCGAACTACAAATTTGGGCAATACTTCCCATCGAAGACTACGATTGATCTCCTGCACTTGGGAGCCATCAACGAGGTGGTTGCTATGGCTCAGGTAGCTCAAGTCGGTATGCCTGGCATGCCTGGTACTCAATATGGAGTAGCTTTCCAGGCCTCCCAGGAAACCAAGAAGGTGCAGGTGGACCCTGAGTTCCCAGACCGTGTTGCCATCATTAGCGCCGGGTTGGGCGAAAAATAGGAAAGCGAGCTCATCCACTTCCTCCGTGAGAATCGGGATGTCTTTGCATGGTCCAATGAGGATCTGCCGGGTGTCCCGAGGGAGTTGGTTGAGCACTCGCTACATGTGCGTCCTGACGCCAAGCCAGTTATAACACTCTAGACTGAGGCGGAGGCGAGAGAAATTCAAGAAAATGACGTTGACCTGCTAGAAGAAGCAAGAGAGTTAACTCTGTCACGTTCAGCCATTTATCAGCAAAACCTGAGGCGTTATCATAGCCGGAAAGTAAACCCAAGGGTCTTCCGAGAAGGAGACATGGTCCTTAGGCTCGTGCAGCACACGACCGGGATGCACAAGCTATCCCCTCCGTGGGAAGGGGCCTTCATTGTGAGCAAGGCTCTACACAATGACGCCTATTATCTAGTTGACGCACAGGCACCCCAGAAGAACAGGCCGGATAAAGCTGGAGAGGAATCCAAGCGCCCCTGGAATGTAGCTCTACTCCGCCGTTTTCATTCATGAGCAAAAGTTGTATGTATCCCCTTAACTGAGTTAAAATTTCGGCACTCCGAATTCAAACTCGGGGACTGCCTGTGCAAAAACCTTGCCTTGTGTTGTTTACTTTATTTCCTTTGTCTACTCGGTTGGTTTACTTAGAATTTCATGCGCATGTCTAGTAGTGTGTTTAAACCCAAGGGCCAAATCTTCGACTCTGCTACTGTCCGCAACCCGGCTTCATGGCAAGCAAGAGAACAAGCCAAAGGTCAATGAGCACATGAAAAATTGCTAAGGAAAAGAGAGGTGTAGCAACCGAGTAGGGTGTTCTTAACTTTACTGTGTCTCTTTTCGGTTAAGTGGTGGGCAGCGATACCATGCAGTTTTCTAAGTGGCTAAGTATCTGGAACTTGAACTTTGAAATCTTGTGACTCGACTACCAAAAAGCCACAAGTGACAGGTAAGAGCAGAGACGAACAGAACGATTGAATGAAAAATGCAACTCGGGGACTTGCATTGAAACGCAACCCGACATTGAGCCAGGGTTGTTAAGTGTTAACCAAATAAAATTGAGTAACAAAGAACTTAAACTTGTTCGATACATATGCACCCGGCATCCCGGGGATCTGATGAGATTGTTTAGAGATAAAGTGTGCAGGAGTTAAACAGCAGTGGAGGCAGTATCCGTGTTGGTGTTGGTAGGCGTTTCCAGCTCGGAGGCAGCGGCTGTAGAGGTCGGCTCGGTTGAAGGAGTCGGAGTAGGGGGCGATTGGCTCCGATACAGAGTTGGAGGCTTGAGTTGCTTGAGTGCTGGGAGAGGATAGAGCTCGGCAGTCGCAGTCCCGGTCGCGCCCAACTCGGGAGCAAGGTCATCAATCACCATCTCGGTGGTGATGGTCGCTTCCTGCGCGGCGGATTGCGGCTGCTCAGTCTCTGGGTTGGATCCCGTCCCGGAGTCCTCCGCAGTGCCGCGCTGCTCGCTCTCCTCCTACTCGGCCTCTTCATGCTCAGACCCTTCCTGCTCCTCGTCAGCATCTGTATCCGGCTCGGTGGGGCCGTCGATGTATAGACTGGTGTCAGCGTAGGAGGCAAGCTCATAGGCCACTTCCTTCCGGCGGGAGACGCACTCGGGACGCTTAGTCCACTTGGATCCATTGCGGCGAGTTCCAATCATGTCAAGATCTAAGTTCTCGTATCAGGACAGAATGAAGTGAAGGAGCTCGTCAGCGCCTGCCCGAGCTGCGGAAGCACGCTACTTCTTCAACTCCACCTTGACGTGGTCCAGATTCTCGGCAATGCCGCGGAAGGTCTCCGGAACGTCCTTCTCAGGTCAGAACAGTTTGTGCAGTTTAATTGCAGTAGACACCATGGAGGTGCCCAAGCCTTTGAGGGAGCGTATTTGGGTCTTGAGGTTGACTAGATGATCGTTGATGCTGGAGGTATTGTCAACGCTCAGACCAGATGCGGCCGTGGCCTGCCTTGCCTTGTCCATGACAGTTTCACCAGCGGAACGAAGTTCCGGGAAGATATCTGAATCAGGAGGTGCAGAGTTGGATCAGAAAGAGTGACCGAGAAGAAATAAGAGACTGAGTAGAAGAGGGCAAAGAAGAAAAAGCATGGCAAAGTAAAGAGTAGCGGCAACTCACATTCCATCTCTACCACCAGGGATCCCAGCTTGATTTTCCAGTCCTCTGCTTCTTGGATTTGCTTGTCCTGGAGGCGGCGCGAGTCGCTGATTTGAGCCTCGAGAGCCTGGTTCCGTTCCTTCAGGATTTGAATTTCCATCTCGAGTGCCCGCTTCTCGGCGGCAACTGCTTTCTCGATGTTTTGCTTCTCTTGGACATGGTTGATGGCCGTTTGGAGTGCATCTGCAAGATCAATTTGAAGTTTCTCGAACTCTGCCCTCTCGGCCGCGCGCTCTTTCTCTATCTCGACCTCTCAGGCCTGCACTTGCTCGTGTTCCTCAGCAGGAGTGAGGCATTGCAAATGATGTTCCCGGAAGTTCTTATATTCTTCTGGGAAGAATAGCACTATTTAGCAGAGCAACTCAGTGAGGAAAAGCGAATACAAAGAAGAAAGAAAAGTACTCACCTTCCAGAGAAGAGATTTTACTCTGCGCTGAGGCAGCAAGAACCTCGCAATCCTGGTGTCTCTCCACCAGGGCCTTGAGCTCGCCTACAGAGAAGAGAGCAGTTGAGCAAAAAGCAAAAAACGGGCGTAAGTACAAAACACACAAACCGAGGTGCTAAAAACTTACCCTCAATTTCAGAAAGCTTGAGAGTGCGGTCCAGGGCGTCCTTCTCCAAGGCATCCATGTCGCTCTTGTCAGCTTCCAGAGCTCGATTCCGATCTCTGACTTGGCGGTGATTCCAGAGAAGCTGGCGGAAGATCTTTGTCCTTTCCTGGACGCTATCCTGCAGGGAAAAAGGAAGGAGTATAAGTTTTGGATGTTTTGGAAGATTTGACCCGAGTAGATTTCAACTCGGTTGAGTTTTCACCTACTCGGACTGAATCTCGGGGACTAGGGTAATGGCTAAGAAAAGAAAAGGAGAAAAAGGAAACTGGCAACTCGGAAGATTCAGAAAAAGAGAAAATACTTACCACATAGCTTTGCTCAATCTCCTCAATGGACTTGCGCAAGACAAACAGCTTGCTGGCCAGAGAGGTGCAAGGAGTGGCTACCGCCATGCCGACAGGACCAATGTCGGCCTTGTTCCAGTCTGTCCGATAGTGGTCGAGTTTGCCCAACTCGGTACCGTCCTAGGCAGCGTTGCCGAATACCTTGCTATCCCAAGCCTTCTCTATGTGGCCTACCCGGTCCAAGATGGTTGCGATGCCTGCTTCGGGAAGCTCCTCATCATCCTCGATGTGACGCCCCGGGATCGGGCACTATGCAGATTTCAGCAATCCCGCCAAAATCCACATAATAACCGATTCCAGGTTGCCACTTGTGATAACATTACAACAGTTCACGAATAATCCACAACAACAACAGGACAGATATATACAAGAGGACTCAAACGAGTCAAGGATACCACTGATACAATAAAAAGATCCAAATAACAGCGGAAGAAACAACATAGCGTCCGACTACGGACAAGATACAAATTGGACTAAGAGTCCTGAAGATAACCGAGAGCGTCCAATCCCTGCCCAGGCCAAGCCGGAGGGATTCCCAAGCTAACATCGTCAGACTTCAAACCTGTTGACTGCAATGTTGAATATGCAGCCACGAAAAAGGATTCGTGGGTCAGTACGGTTAAGTACTGGCAAGTGGATAAACCATACTCACAAGATACCGGCGTAGCCAGTCATCACAAGATACAAATACTTTGGGATCAACGGAAGGAAGGGGTTATTGCAAATAAGCGACAGCGGGCTGCACTAACCAACTACAGAAACTCACTACAACATCCGGCTAAAAGAGGGGGATAAGATAGCGTATCGTAACCAACTACAACTACTCACCAAACAATACCCATCCAATGTCACCCCCTACTAAGGAAGCAACCCAAGGATAACTCACACTGTTGGATTAATGATGGATCAAGTTATTGTGTCAATAAGACTATTACTAGTCAAGTTATTATCATTAGGTGTAAGTTGTCTGAGTACTTGTTAGCCAGTACTTTCACCAAGTAATCCATAACCGCGGAAAACACGGCTTCTCGAGAAGATTCATCCCTGCAGGGTGTGCTCCAGTACCCGTACACACTCAAGCCACCAACTAAAACTCAGGTTGGCTTGACACGACCCAAACCATCTCTACAACCCATCCTAGGAGCCACGGAGCTATAAGGTCCCAGCCACGCAGCCGAATACTCAGCGCAGGTGTGCAAAAATCCCGCAGGACACAACACCCCGGCACTACAGGCCTCGCCCTATATGCATCATCATCATCATAACCAGTAACCAAGGGGGCCCAACCCATTATGCAAAGGAGCAAATGGAACACCCGAACTAAGTGTGGCTCTTCGGACAAGCTGCAGATCAGGTCTAAGTCGAGGGGGGTCCCATACTACCACCCGGATGCGGTGAGCACGCTCATCATGGATCAGTAGACAAGACTCTTTTCCTAGTTTCGACACTAGCAGGCTTCAAAACCCTAACCCGGGCCTCCTGCCGGTGCCTTAACATCAAATTATTATTACCCAAAACATTAACATGCTGTTGATTGAATTGAAACCCAACTATCAACTAAACAGGTGATAAGACGGATAACAAGACTTGAGCACGAACAACACTAAGCATGCAACTACGACACGAGGGCCAACAGGGTAAACAAGCAACAGTTAATAGGAAGTGGAAGGAAAGGATATATCATGGCTGCAAGGTAAACATATAATAGGATCGAGACACAAGCATCGTAACAACGGGCTAGAATAAGAACAACGGAAAGAATTGGTAACAAGTGATGAAAGTCAGCCATTTGGCAGCAAGTGAGTATACTTGCCTGAGATCCCGCAAGGTAGCAGAACTTGTCGTTGCTCACATCAGCTCAACGTCCTATCCGGGAAGAAGCAACGAACCTCGAACAAACACCGGATGCAAAAATTACTACTACGGCAAAAGATCCAGCATGATCAAGATATGGATGCATGACAAGTTAAAGATGCATCAGAAATAAACTAGATGGCAAGATAAACAGATTTAAATGGACCCATATGCAATTTGAGTTGCACATGAAAAGGCCCATGAATTATGGTTAGATTATTTGTTTTCCCACTAATCAACAGATGAAGGTGGATTAGCATGATGCATGGATGAGGAATACAACAAAATAACAACAATAGAACCAATTGAAATAAGGTTTAACAAGTTTGGAAATTATTGGTTAAGTGTGGAAAGTTTGGTTACTTAAACATGTCACACAAGCAATTGTTGTTTTCATCAAGTTAAAGTGTTCAAAACAATTAACAAAATTTGTATTTGAAAAGAACATCAAATTTTATTTGGATTACATGTTTCAAATATTGAAATTGGAATTAGGATAATTTAATTATGAATTAAACAATATTAAACAAGTTTTAAATGAATTTAAAACAAGTTTGAATTTAATTGAACCTTTATTTGTTCAAAACATAAATTCAAACTCACATTTGAAAAGTTCACACTTTGATGGTTTGAAAACATATTTTGCATGTTCAAAATTATTTTATTTTGAGCAAGTTATTATTTTGGCAATTTTAAATGCAATAAACAAGAAACAGTTGTTTTCAGCAATTTAAATTATTCAAAACAGCAAACAAAATTTATATTTGGAAAGTACATGAAAAGTTGATTGGAAAACATATTTGGTTTGTTGAATTTGGAATTTTTATGAACAAGTTATGAATTTTGCAAGTTTAAGTGAATTTAACAAGAATTCAAATGTTTCACCAATTTAAAATATTCAAAACAGTAAACAAATTTTATATTTGGAAAGAACATTTAATTTGGGACAGAAAACATATTTAAAAGGTCAAAATTGGAGTTAAAATGATTTTCTTATGCAATTTACAAGATTTAGTGAAATTCTGCCATTTTTTTAGTAACTAGGGACTAGAAAAATATTTCCCAGGGATCTAGATATTATTACCAGGGGCATGGTTGTGATTTTGTGAAGTTGTTGTGACCAAAACATTGCAAAACAAAATGTGGTTTTATTCTGCAGGGGGTGGGATTCGATCCCCCCACCTCCTGGACGCGCAAAGGGGACATAACCAGTGGGCTAGTGGCTCGGGTTGGTGATGGAAAGGGGTACGGGGGGTATGTGCTGTTGTTTCGGGGTTAACTGAATTTTTGCTGCAGCCAAACTGAAACCGATCGGACAGGGATCGATGGATGGCTGCTGCTAGCGGCCGGTCCTCGCGGTGGCCGTGGAAGCGGGCGGTGGAGGCGCTGTGGTGCGGCCAGAGGAGGAGGGAAAGGAGGCGAGTGGGGGAGCGATCGGAGGGAGAAAGCCTCACCTAGATGGCCTCGAGCAGGAGGGGTCAGGGCGGATGCAGGGAGGCGGTGCAGGGGAGGTGGCCGGTCGAAAACCTCGACGGCGCGGCCGCCCGGGGCCTCCTCGGCCGGTGACGCCTACACCAAACTTGGAGCGGGTGGAGAGCCCGTTCCATTCCCACGATTTGCAGCCCGTGGCGGCTACCCCTTCCCCGACGCCATGGTGAAACTTCCTCCTCTGGCCATGGACGCTCGGTGGTGCAGAGACTAAGCAGAGAGAGAGGAAGGGAGGTGGAAGGGAGAAGAAGTGGCGGCGCGGCGGTTGGGGCTAGGGTTTGGAGGGGCCTTGAGGGGGGAGATATAGGGGAGGGGGAGCAGGGCACATGGGGGAGTTGGTGCTGTCGCTTTCCTCCATGGCTGCGTCAGCAGTACGGAGGTGGGGGATGATACCGGTTGGGTCTCCTTCGGGTTGTAGGTGGGCTGCCCCTTGTGGGCTGGCCTGCCTCCCCACTCCTTTCTTTTATTCTTTTCCCTTCTTTTTTTTTGTAATGCATGAAAGAGAGAGAGAGGTGAAATAGGGTTTGGGGTGTTTATATTTTATGAAATATATTTTATTGATTAACAAAACAGCAACATCAAGGTAGGTTACTTATTTTCAACAATTTGAAACTATTAATTGGATATTAATTTGTTATGTGATTTTGTTGTAAATGGGGTTTGGTTTTGGAAGTTTGGAAATAAACAAATGGTGTTTAATGAGTTCAATCAATCAAACATTATTGAATTTAATTGGTTTGCAAAATTTTAATATTTAAACCCATATTGAAGTATGATAATTAGGAGTGATTTGAATTTTTGAATTAGTCATTAGGGTTTTAATAACAGGGAGATTTGTATTACCAAGCAATTTGATTAGAACAAATTCAACCAGTGGAAAAAAAACAATTGAGTGGTTTAGTTTTGAAATTTTGAAATTGGAAATTTTTTAGCAAGGTGTGGAAGTTTAAATTGTTTTGAATTTTCAGTTGTGATGCAACATGGTGCAATGCAATGTGATGCATATGATGCAAGCAAAAACAAACAGGTAACACCCCAGGTGTTACAGACGACACCACTAACAAGGGATTGCGCCCTCGCAATCCACCTGCTAACCCGGGAGGGGAAAGAAGTTCGACTATCGATTCTTCATGCTTCCAGCTGATCTCCTCGACACCACTAACAAGGGTTTCTCGACACCACTAACAAGAGATCCTTGCTCGGGCTGATGACGATGTTCTTCCACCAGGAATCTTCCGATGATCGAACCTATTAGGTTAACAGCTCAGAAAACGTCCACCCACGTAGGATCCTAACACTTTGAAAGATAGACAAGGGGGGAGACTCCAAAACAAATAAGATGGGAGGGGAAATAGAATAGGGATAAGGAGAAAACAAGAATCCTATTGAGATGTTTTCCAAATTAGTTTAGCAGAAATAGTTTTTGACATTCTAGAAACAACGACCGTTAGCGAGGTTAACCTACAGGCTTTGCGGACCCGTTGCTTCGATAACCATTTGTATCGAAACAATCTCGGGAATCGGAACCAAGGCTCTGATACCATTTTGTGACGCCCCGGGATCGGGCACTATGCAGATTTCAGCAATCCCGCCAAAATCCACATAATAACCGATTCCAGGTTGCCACTTGTGATAACATTACAACAGTTCACGAATAATCCACAACAACAACAGGACAGATATATACAAGAGGACTCAAACGAGTCAAGGATACCACTGATACAATACAAAGATCCAAATAACAGCGGAAGAAACAACATAGCGTCCGACTACGGACAAGATACAAATTGGACTAAGAGTCCTGAAGATAACCGAGAGCGTCCAATCCCTGCCCAGGCCAAGCCGGAGGGATTCCCAAGCTAACGTCGTCAGACTTCAAACCTGTTGACTACAATGTTGAATATGCAGCCACGAAAAAGGATTCGTGGGTCAGTACGGTTAAGTACTGGCAAGTGGATAAACCATACTCACAAGATACCGGCGTAACCAGTCATCACAAGATACAAATACTTTGGGATCAACGGAAGTAAGGGGTTATTGCAAATAAGCGACAGCGGGCTGCACTAACCAACTACAGAAACTCACTACAACATCCGGCTAAAAGAGGGGGATAAGATAGCGTATCGTAACCAACTACAACTACTCACCAAACAATACCCATCCAATGTCACCCCCTACAAAGGATGCAACCCAAGAATAACTCACACTGTTGGATTAATGATGGATCAAGTTATTGTGTCAATAAGACTATTACTAGTCAAGTTATTATCATTAGGTGTAAGTTGTCTGAGTACTTGTTAGCCAGTACTTTCACCAAGTAATCCATACCCGCGGAAAACACGGCTTCTCGAGAAGATTCATCCCTGCAGGGTGTGCTCCAGTACCCGTACACACTCAAGCCACCAACTAAAACTCAGGTTGGCTTGACACGACCCAAACCATCTCTACAACCCATCCTAGGAGCCACGGAGCTATAAGGTCCCAGCCACGCAGCCGAATACTCAGCGCAGGTGTGCAAAACTCCCGCAGGACACAACACCCCGGCACTACAGGCCTCGCCCTATATGCATCATCATCATCATAACCAGTAACCAAGGGGGCCCAACCCATTATGCAAAGGAGCAAATGGAACACCCGAACTAAGTGTGGCTCTTCGGACAAGCTGCAGATCAGGTCTAAGTCGAGGGGGGTCCCATACTACCACCCGGATGCGGTGAGCACGCTCATCATGGATCAGTAGACAAGACTCTTTTCCTAGTTTCGACACTAGCAGGCTTCAAAACCCTAACCCGGGCCTCCTGCCGGTGCCTTAACATCAAATTATTATTACCCAAAACATTAACATGTTGTTGATTGAATTGAAACCCAACTATCAACTAAACAGGTGATAAGAAGGACAACAAGACTTGAGCACGAACAACACTAAGCATGCCACTACGACACGAGGGCCAACAGGGTAAACAAGCAACAGTTAATAGGAAGTGGAAGGAAAGGCTATATCATGGCTGCAAGGTAAACATATAATAGGATCGAGACACAAGCATCGTAACAACGGGCTAGAATAAGAACAACGGAAAGAATCGGTAACAAGTGATGAAAGGCAGCCATTTGGCAGCAAGTGAGTATACTTGCCTGAGATCCCGCAAGGTAGCAGAACTTGTCGTTGCTCACATCAGCTCAACGTCCTATCCGGGAAGAAGCAACGAACCTCGAACAAACACCGGATGCAACAATTACTACTACGGCAAAAGATCCAGCATGATCAAGATATGGATGCATGACAAGTTAAAGATGCATCAGAAATAAACTAGTTGGCAAGATAAACAGATTTAAATGGACCCATATGCAACTTGAGTTGCACATGAAAAGGCCCATGAATTATGGTTAGATTATTTGTTTTCCCACTAATCAACAGATGAAGGTGGATTAGCATGATGCATGGATGAGGAATACAACAAAATACCAACAATAGAACCAATTGAAATAAGGTTTAACAAGTTTGGAAATTATTGGTTAAGTGTGGAAAGTTTGGTTACTTAAACATGTCACACAAGCAATTGTTGTTTTCATCAAGTTAAAGTGTTCAAAACAATTAACAAATTTTTTTTTGAAAAGAACATCAAATTTTATTTGGATTACATGTTTCAAATATTGAAATTGGAATTAGGATAATTTAATTATGAATTAAACAATATTAAACAAGTTTTAAATGAATTTAAAACAAGTTTGAATTTAATTGAACCTTTATTTGTTCAAAACATAAATTCAAACTCACATTTGAAAAGTTCACACTTTGATGGCTTGAAAACATATTTTGCATGTTCAAAATTATTTTATTTTGAGCAAGTTATTATTTTGGCAATTTTAAATGCAATAAACAAGAAACAGTTGTTTTCAGCAATTTAAATTATTCAAAACAGCAAACAAAATTTATATTTGGAAAGTACATGAAAAGTTGATTGGAAAACATATTTGGTTTGTTGAATTTGGAATTTTTATGAACAAGTTATGAATTTTGCAAGTTTAAGTGAATTTAACAAGAATTCAAATGTTTCACCAATTTAAAATATTCAAAACAGTAAACAAATTTTATATTTGGAAAGAACATTTAATTTGGGACAGAAAACATATTTAAAAGGTCAAAATTGGAGTTAAAATGATTTTCTTATGCAATTTACAAGATTTAGTGAAATTCTGCCATTTTTTTGTAACTAGGGACTAGAAAAATATTTCCCAGGGATCTAGATATTATTACCAGGGGCATGGTTGTGATTTTGTGAAGTTGCTGTGACCAAAACATTGCAAAACAAAATGTGGTTTTATTCTGCAGGGGGTGGGATTCGATCCCCCCACCTCCTGGACGCGCAAAGGGGACAGAACCAGTGGGCTAGTGGCTCGGGTTGGTGATGGAAAGGGGTACGGGGGGGTATGTGCTGTTGTTTCGGGGTTAACTGAATTTTTGCTGCAGCCAAACTGAAACCGATCGGACAGGGATCGATGGATGGCTGCTGCTAGCGGCCGGTCCTCGCGGTGGCCGTGGAAGCGGGCGGTGGAGGCGCTGTGGTGCGGCCAGAGGAGGAGGGAAAGGAGGCGAGTGGGGGAGCGATCGGAGGGAGAAAGCCTCACCTAGATGGCCTCGAGAAGGAGGGGTCGGGGCGGATGCAGGGAGGCGGTGCAGGGGAGGTGGCCGGCCGGAAACCTCGACGGCGCGGCCGCCCGGGGCCTCCTCGGCCGGTGACGCCTACACCAAACTTGGAGCGGGTGGAGAGCAGGTTCCATTCCCACGATTTGCAGCCCGTGGCGGCTACCCCTTCCCCGACGCCATGGTGAAACTTCCTCCTCCGGCCATGGACGCTCGGTGGTGCAGAGACTAAGCAGAGAGAGAGGAAGGGAGGTGGAAGGGAGAAGAAGTGGCGGCGCGGCGGTTGGGGCTAGGGTTTGTAGGGGCCTTGAGGGGGGAGGATATAGGGGAGGGGAGCAGGGCACATGGGGGAGTTGGTGTTGTCGCTTTCCTCCATGGCTGCGTCAGCAGTACGGAGGTGGGGGATGATACCGGTTAGGTCTCCTTCGGTTTGTAGGTGGGCTGCCCCTTGTGGGCTGGCCTGCCTCCCCACTCCTTTCTTTTATTCTTTTCCCTTCTTTTTTTTTTGTAATGCATGAAAGAGAGAGAGGTGAAATAGGGTTTGGGGTGTTTATATTTTATGAAATATATTTTATTGATTAACAAAACAGCAACATCAAGGTAGGTTACTTATTTTCAACAATTTGAAACTATTAATTGGATATTAATTTGTTATGTGATTTTGTTGTAAATGGGGTTTGGTTTTGGAAGTTTGGAAATAAACAAATGGTGTTTAATGAGTTCAATCAATCAAACATTATTGAATTTAATTGGTTTGCAAAATTTTAATATTTAAACCCATATTGAAGTATGATAATTAGGAGTGATTTGAATTTTTGAATTAGTCATTAGGGTTTTAATAACAGGGAGATTTGTATTACCAAGCAATTTGATTAGAACAAATTCAACCAGTGGAAAAAAACAATTGAGTGGTTTAGTTTTGAAATTTTGAAATTGGAAATTTTTGAGCAAGGTGTGGAAGTTTAAATTGTTTTGAATTTTCAGTTGTGATGCAACATGGTGCAATGCAATGTGATGCATATGATGCAAGCAAAAACAAACAGGTAACACCCCAGGTGTTACACTCGCCGTGGGAAGAAATTTCCTTAATAATCAAGGAGTCCTTCTTTCCCTTGGACTTGGAGCGGCTCATGGCCTTGCGTTCTTTAAGAGTAGCGATCCGCTCCTCTTCCTGGGCCTGTAATCAGGAAGCTTGGACCCTAGCCTCCTTCTCGCTGGCACTAGCACCGGCACCCTGCTCCTCTGCAAGACCAAAGGTGGCGGTAGTTGGAACCAGGATGATGTTTGGATTGAGCAGTTTCTTCTTCTGACTAAGCGCCAGCTTGATATTCTGGGCCTGCTGTGCGGCCTGTTTGTCTTGCGACTTGAAGGGCAACAACGGCTGCCCAGCCTGTGCGACGCCACGCTTTGGCTGATGCCGGGTTGGCTCAACAGCCGTCTTGGCGGATTTCTTGGTGTTGGGCAGAGGTACTTGCGGAGAAGGTGGAACTGGTTGGCGAACTGGCGGAGAGGCTTGCTGAGAAGGAGGTGGCACTTGTTTGACAGGTGGAGGTACTTGGCGAGTTGGAGGTGCCTTCGGTTGGTTGGCCGCAGAGGCATCCGGATGCACTGCGTACTCGCGTGAGGGCTCCTCCACGGGGTCCTCTATGCGCTGCGCGGTAGCAGGATCTTCTACCCGCTGCTCGGCAGCGGGGTTGGGCTGCTCTGCAGCGGTGATCTCTGGCTGCTGCTCGGCAGCAGCATCTGGCCGCTCCACGGCTGTAGTATCCTGCTGCTGCTCGGCAGCGTGCTCAGTATTCTCCTCAGCTGATGCAGCTGGAGGAGTTGGCGGCCTTTCGGTGTTGTCGATGTCCTGAGCAGCTGGCTGCACACATCAAGCTGCAGCTGCTCAGAGGTGTGTTCAGTCTCATTCCCGGCGCCAGCGTTCTCGGCGCCAGGATTTTGATCTTCTCGGGGAGGGGAGGGCACATGCGTCCTATCCTCTGGCACCCGGTCATCCTCATCGTCGGAAAGCTCCACAAGATCTCGTGGTGGATTTTCCTTCTTCTTGGGAGCTGGTGCAGCGGTGGCATCCGCATCAAGTGCCTCACTGAAAAGAAATGTGCAAAGGAAGAGCGAAGTTAAAAGCAGCGGCAGAGAAGGGAACAAGGAAGGAAAGTGGCAATGAATCAAAAGTTTACTCGGAAAGCACTTACCCGTCCATGGTGGGGACGCGTCTCTTGCGGGAGGCGGTGGTTTTGACTGTCGGCTTCTTCTTAGCCCTCTTGGCAGGAGGATCTTGTGCCCTGCTACCCACTCTCTTTCTAGTGGTGGTGGGGGCAGCTACGGATATCGGAACCACATCCACGGGTTCCTCCATCTCGTCCAACTCAGGCTCCTCTGCAACGGAAAGAAGGAGAAGTTCAGAATAGCATAAATGAAGTCATGAACTGCGCAAGCAAGTAAAGAGGTGAACTCGGTCACCTTCTTCATCCTCAGACCAGTCCCGGATAGAACCCGTGACTCGCGACTTATCGTCCTGGCCGGCACGCGGGACGCACAGGGTGGCCTGGATGTCGTATGCAGTTGCATCATCCTCTGTTCTGTCCGCTTCCCAGTTGGCTTCAAAGATGGGTTTATCCTCGTCCTTCTGGTGATTGATGTGCTAATGGTGCAAACATAAAGCACAGTTGGTTGAGTTTTCGGATAAGAGGTTCTACTCGGAACAGCATGCAAACATAAAGTATATCAAGCTAAGAGGTTCTACTCGGAACAAGCGTGCAAACATAAAGCATATTAAGCTAACAGGTTCTTCTCGGAACAAGCGTGCAAACATAAAGCATATTAAGCTAACAGGTTCTACTTGGAACAGCATGCAAACATAAAGCATATCAAGCTAAGTGGTCCTACTCGGAAGAAGCATGCAAACATAAAGCATATCAAGTTAAGTGGTTCTACCCGGCACAGCATGCAAACACAAAGCATATAAAGCTAAGAGGAGGTCTATTCGGTATCAAACACAGGTACTGAGTGTGCAGAGAAGAACACTAACCTGGGTAATTTTCTTGGTGCGGCTATACGGCACGAAGCCGTAAGCCCAGTTCTCGGTAAGGGTAGTCCGCATGATGGACTTGGCCCAGATGGCCACCTCTGCTTTGGTGAGCTTGAACGTTGTAGTCCGAGTACAGTCCCGAGGGCCTCCCATATAGCACATCTTGTGTGCTCGTTCCTGGAGCGGGAGCACTCGGCGCGAGATCCAGCAGGTGATTGGGTCATCATGCAGGAGCCCTTCCTTCGCAAGCTGCGTCAGGCGCTTCTCTACCTGAATGACGTCAGGCACCGTGTTCTTTGGATGGTATCCCAGTTCTATCCGGTGGGCAGCGCATTCATGAACTTGGGGAGCCCAATCCGGTCTTCAGCGGGGTTTCCCTTCTCGGGAGCGCCATACGTATAAGAAACCGCGCTGCCACTTGCGCACGGTTTCCAGACCGAGAACCCACGGGTGGAGCCCGGTGCTGCGCTGCAGCAGCATCGCGCTACCCGTCTGGGTCATCACGCGGGGAACAAGAGGATTGCCAGGGTTTGGAATGCTTTGCTGCGGAGGAAGAAGTAGCGGACCCAAGTTTGGACAGTTGGGTAGACACCCAGAAAGGCCTCGTAGACGGTGGCGTGAGTGGATAGCATCACCATGGCATTGGGAGGAATATGGTATGGTTGGAGGCCGAAGTGGCGGAGGAAATCGGCGAAGAATTTGGAGATGGGAAGGCCTAGGCCGCGCTTAAAGTGTGACAGGAAGACGACGTACTCACCGTCTTGTGGTGCCGGGACGAGTACGTCGCCGGGAGAGGGCGACAGATTACGCCTGGGGGGACTCGGCGGGTGTTCACCAGCCACTGGAACTCAGCGGCGGTGACATCCGAGCCCTCCCAGCCGGCTCGGGATGGCGCCATGTCCTCCTCGTGTTCGTCCACGGCGACGTGCTCGAGATCCATGACGGCGCGGTTGCTGGTGGAGGCACGGGCGCTCGTCGAGGTGGAGGTTGACGGAGGAGTAGGCGGCGAGCGAGGGGTATTTCTCTCTCTCTGTGCGGAGCGGTGGCGCGTTGTGTACTCACGGCGGCGCTGTGCTCGACGGCGGTGACGGAGGCAGAGAGAGCGAGATTGGGAAAGTGAGCAGGAAAGAGAAGAAGTAGGCGGCGCGGGGGTACTTAACTCTCCGCGGGCTGCAGTTACTACTGGGATCGATCGTGGCCTGAGATCGTTCGGCGTGGGTTAACTGCCCGTTAGAAACGCACACAGCACAATCCGCGCGCGTAACAGGCGCAGTTAATCCCACGACGTGGGTCGTGGGCTCTCGAGTACCCGCTCGAGGTGACCTAACGAGCTGTGGGCCCCGGGTGCAGTGATAGGCGCGTGACCTGCTGCAGCGATGGCACCGAGGCGTCGGGGGTATGTGGGCGTGACACGTGCCCCGCTGCGACACGAAAAGCTGGATTTGGTCTAATCGAGCGGGATCGTGCGGGAAATTTTGCTAAGTATAAGTACTCGGCAACGTTGTGCAGAGTGTGCTCTACTCGGCCCCAAGAAGATTTTTCCAATAACCACAGTTGGAGTGGTTCGAGTAGGGGTTCTGAGCGTCCGGTTTGAGGAGCAACTTGGACAAAGTGCTTCAAGGAGACAATTTGGTTTAATCTGGCAGGGCCCAACGAACAAGTTCACTGGACTCTACCAGCTTCGGGGACCCCGAGTAGGGGTAAGACAGGTGGTGAAACAGAGATCAGAGTGTTGTTAACCGAGTAGGCGGCTACCCGGGTACCCTTTATCCGGTAGTTGCTATTCGGTCATAAGTCTTGAAGGCTAGGAGAAGATAAGGAGAAATATTGTAATCGTCCGAGTAGCGATCAGGTGGTCCGAGTAGATGGGCTGCAATCCTACTCGGGCAAGAGGTCAATGGAGCCGTTCTGACAAGATCGCGTGTATCCCGCTGCCGTACAGGCGTGCGGTTCAACTTACGGAGTACATGATTATCCGCGCAACAACGTGGGTACAGTGAGGGTAGGCGTCTGTCACGTCTTGTCACTGACAGAGGGGACATGACGTGTCGGGGGGACTACTCTGTGAGACTGACAGGGTGGACAGGTCATGTCAGTCGAACGGCGCGGCGACTTCTCGCACACGCGTTAGCGAGAAGCCGGAGGCGTGCTCTGCTTCACAGTAGGGACGTCCCATCGTTGTACCTTTTAATCTTTGTTTACTCGGCTGTACACCAGTATATAAGGTGCCCAACCCCCTCCTGCGCGAGGGACGTTACGCGAGAGAGCATTTATTGCACGAGAAAGTGTTAGAGGTAGAGAGAGCAGAGAGTAGCTAATCAGCTGAAGGCCCTATTTATACTGTGGCTACTCGGATATCGCATATACAGAGAGATAGGCAGGATTAGGGGTGTTACCTCCACACGAGGGCCCCGAACCTGGGTAGTTCTTGGTGTTTGCAGTGTTTCCTGAGCGCGTCTACTCGACCTGCGATCCATCCCCGAATACCTACAGCGTCCATCGGCCCTAACCTTAAGTCATCCCATGGCATCTGTCTTTACTCATCCACGACAGTTTTAGAAGCTAGTAATATCCATGATAGTAAAAACATGAGGATTGGTAAATTAGAGGAGGCTGTGGAAACTTTAAACTCAACCTTTTCTTCTCTTAAGTTTAAGAGGGAGAAACCTTCTATGGGAAAGAAGAAGAAAATTCATGTATGTCCCCGAAGTACCTAAACTAAAATCCCCTAATGTGGGGTGAGACAGGGGGATCCTATATCCCCCATATTGTTTAACCTGATAGTAGAATCCCTTGCAACTATGCGCGACTTGGCTAAGGAGGCCGGCCACATTGCAGGGGTGGTCGGTCACCTGATCCCAGGAGGTGGGGTGACCCACCTTCAGTACGCAGATGACGCGGTGATTATGGTGGAGGGCTCGGAGAAGGATATCTGCAATCTCAAGTTTCTTCTCCTTTGCTTTGAGGCGACGTCGGGACTGAAAATAAACTTCGACAAAGGCGAGGTGGTGGTCCTGGGATTTCCCCAAGATGAGCAACAACGGATTGTGGATAACTTAAAATGTAAGTTGTCCGCATTCCTAGTTGAGTATCTGGGTGTCCCGGTGGGGGTCTCAGGATCCTCATGAAGGACCTCGAGCCTTTGATAGGGCGGGTAAGGGAGAAGGCTGGGCCATGGCGCGGAAAGTTCACCTCCAAAGGGAGAAAATATGTGTCAATTGACTCATGCCTCTCCAGCTTGCCCATGTATATGATGGGACTCTACCTTCTTCCTGAAGGGGCCCATAAGGCTATGGACAAGGATCTCTCGCGTTTCTTTTGGTCGGCGTCCAACGGCCAGCAAAAATACATCATGGTCAAATGGGCACATGTGCGCGCCTCCAAAGACTTTGGGGGCATAGGGATTCTAGACTCTCAGAAGATGAACACCACTCTAATGCTTAGATGGGTATGGCGTATCCTACAGGACGATGGAGGGTTGTGGCTCCAGCTTATTAAAGCAAAATATCTTCGAGGCTGCGCTCTGATGTCCTGTGATCGCCGAGAGGGGTCCCTATTTTGGCAAGCCATGCAATCCATTAAGTATGAGATCAGGAAGGGAGCGCAGTTCGTTGTCGGGGATGGCCGGTCCACCCTGTTCTGGATAGATGTATGGCTTGGGGATAGACCGCTACAACTTGTCTATCCGCATCTTTTTGCGATTTGCTCAAAGCCGATGCTATTAGTTGCAGATGTCGCGCCAAATGGAGTTTGAAACATCTCGTTCCGAAGGACATTTGGAGCGGTAGAAGCGACAGCTTGGAATGAGTTTAGACAAGCGCTACCTGGGCTCCTTAGAGGGAGCGCAGATAGCGTTACGTGGCGTCTAGCTCCGTCTGGGGCATTCTCAGTTAAGTCGGCCTACTGCAGCCTCTTTCTCGGACAGGGGCAAGCGTGGTCGTCTAAGCTATGGAAAGCCCATTTACCTCTAAAGATAAAGATCTTTGTTTGGCAGCTGGTGCGTGATTGCCTCCCGTCGGGGGTGGAAGTGCATAAGCGCCAAGGGCCGGGTGATGGCAAGTGTCCACTTTGTGGGGTTCTGGAGACGGAAACACATATTCTGTTCACTTGCTCTGCGGCCCGGCTCTTATGGAATTTCGTTTACGAAGGTCTGGGTCCTGAGTGGCGGGCCTCGGAGCTAGGCGAATTCCTGAAAATCCAGGCGAGAAGAACCGGGAGGGGGCGACGCCTCTTATGGGTTATTTTTGCCTGGATGATGTTGGACGCTCTGGACGATTAGGAATAAGATGATGATAGAGCGGGTCTTTCTTCGACATGCGACTGACTTGATGCTCAAATGTCTCGCTTTTTTGCTGCAGTGACACCCGCTATGTAGACAACGGGATAGGGTTCATCGGATTTGCACCCCTTCTACGAGTTGAGCCCTACGGATGGTTGGGTGTTCTCAGGTGCACCTCTCGCCGCCTCACTTTCTTTTTTCTCTCCCCCTGTGTCGGGTGTATGTTTCTTTGGGCTTACCTGTGCTGATGCCCCAGCGAGCTATTGTACTGTCCTTCCTCTCCCTTCGCTCCTTTATGCTGCTGATGTTGTTGTATGAACTTGGATTGTTGATTTCTTTATTTATAAAGCGGGGCGAAAAGTCTTTTTTGGTACAGAGAGTCCGAGACTTGCTCAATTTGGGGAGAATGGGAAAAGGTGGAGACTCTCAGGAGGGTATGACGATACAATATATGGGTGAGGGTCCGGTTCAGCTCCCTGACACGTATCATCGTAGAACGTACATTCGTGTACGTATGAACATGCACGTACGTGATGACAATCGCACTGTGCACGTACGTGAACACAACTGCACTGTACACACTAGCCATGACGGGTTTCCCTCGGTATCCAGCAGCGCTTGAACCCTACAACATATCCCAACCGTTCGCCTTTTCATCCTGACTGTCCGTGGCGCAGCCAGACTTTTCCTGGGGTGAGGACAACGGAGCAAAAGCACACAATGATGGAAATACAAGTGCGCGGATTATCTCTAAAATAAATACTCCTTCCGTTCTAAGGAGGTGTTTGGTTCACATACTGTTAACGCAAACGGTAATGGAATCAGATTACAGTGGTATTAGATCTGTAACAGACTATTTGCAAGTTTGTTTGGTTCACTCACGGTATCAAGTAATTCAAAAACAAGGTCAGCCAAGATCTGACGGGGGGAGACCAACATAAATTGAGATCCAGAGGAAGAGCTGGTGGACGTGCGGGCCACACGGGAGGAGAATTCCGGTGAGGTGGTGGGGATCCGGCCGGAGAAAGAGAACGCCGGTGAGGTGGTGGGGATCTGGCCGGAGTGGGAGACCGCCGGTGAGCTGGTGGGGATCCGGCCTGCTCCTCACGTGGAATCCGAAGGAGACGACGCCGAGGAGTTTTGAGGTCTGTATCCCAACACCGGTCGCCTCCTCAACTCGAGGAGAGTAGGCGGGAGGATCTGGATCGGCAGCCATGGATATCGAGCTTGCAGCCTTCTAGTCGATCCGCTAGGTCTGGTAATGTCATTTGTTTCCGGGGGGATGGGCCGGTAACGTTTTTGTACTGGGCTGTAACTCGTTTACCTGGTATCTATTTACGGGCAACTGAACCAAACACAGTTAACGGGATCAGGTAACGATGTAATCGGATTACGTTAGAAACCAAACACCTCCTAAAATGTAATCCTTTTTAGCAAGCTAGTTTACCTAGCTGAAAAGTCTTACATTATAGAACTGAGTAAGTAGTAAATAATTATTTCTAACAAAAAGTGCACGCTGGATCTAGAAAAGCACGGGCATGTCACAGAGGAAAAATGTGATCGGGAAAAGAACTGAACGTAGTCTTCAGGAAAAGGACAGCATCCCGTACAACAGTTTCTTCAGAAATATACTAGTACTATCACGCTCCTACTGTAACAATTTCTTACGTGTGGTACTGGACTCTGTCCCGATCGGCGATGCTGGGGCGGAGTCAGAGAGCGAGAGCACGGAACTAGCTAGCGTGCATTTAACTCAGCCAGCAGCAGCTCACCCTCTCCGTCGTCGCGTCGTGCCTGGTACATCACCATCGCTTCCGTGCTTTCTCAACCTTTCCGTCGTCCATCATCATCAACCACGCCTTAAATAGCGACCTAGAGCTTGGGCCGGGGCAGAACCATCCGTGGCGAGCGATGGATTTGAAGCTGGAGAAGGTGGTGTTCGCGCTCAACGGGCGCCGCTACGAGGTGGCCGACGGCGAGGTCCATCCGTCCACCACGCTGCTCGAGTTCATCCGGACAAGGACGCCCTTCACCGGGACTAAGCTCGGCTGCGGCGAAGGTACGCACACGCACGCATGTTTCTGGCTACGTATCTCTTCGCTCCGCCATTTGCTACCCGGCTCTTCCTGGCAGAAGCAAATGTTTTCATGACACCACGGTGATCAATCATGACCGGCCGGTCACTAAAGCTTGCACACCGACATACTAACGTTATATGCAGCTTGTGCTCGTTGCCCAAATTTTCAACCAACAGCGCACCGCGTATCGCAAGATTATACTACTCCATCGGTTCTGAATCAATTCGTGTTCTAACTTTGTCATAGGTCAAACGTTTTCAGCTTGGCCAGGTATATATAGCAGTAATGCAATGGCATCAAATATTATATATATAGCTCGGAAATATATTTTATGATAAATAAGATGAAACAATTTTCCTAAATAAATAGAGTCCTTTTATATACTCCTAGGCATATGTGCTCTCATATTCAATATAATTCACATACGATTGTACTATACCTCTTTATTACTTTTTATATATCTTATTAATATTCTAACATACCTTAATACATGTTGGATAAAAAAATACCATTTGTAAGTAAAAAAATCATTTGTAATATGTGAAAATAATATGAAGTATGTTGATTCAAATGAAAAAATTCATAGAACTCGCTTTGGGATATCTATTATTCAATAATAAATTATGCTAAAAATGATAAAATGATATATTCGGTTCATTTATGTGGTATATTGAACGTGGGAGTACGTACACTCAGGGGTATGAAACCATTTTCCTAACCATGTTGATGACGTAGCGAAGGCTATATACCAAGCTCAGATATATTTGGCTTTCTCATCTATGCTCGCTGAAAGTCATAACAAAAACATTGTTTCACTTCTCACTATTACTAGGTAGTACTTTGATGTCCGCACTCTTTTGTGGAACCACACACATACATGACGTGGGCTTTTTTGGCTCATAGGAGCCGGAGAAGCCTTTAACTGCACTGTGCATGTCAGCGTTGAGATTTGCTAGCAAAGTCCCTTCGGTTCGGTTTAAAGGACTCACTTTCAAAAACATGTAATTCCAAAACCTGTACCCCGAATAAGAATTGATGTTAGGATTGATGATTATTCTTATTTGGATGAAGGACGCGGATCCACGAGAGAAGAGAAAAAAACATAATCCATTGCAATTAGATAGGATAAATAGAATAATAGTATAATTAGAGTAAACTCCGTTTTTATCCCAAGTTTGCAATTGCGACAACATTATACCATTAACGGCAATTCGGCATGCTTACCCCATTTAGCGAATGTTGAGCTGGTTTTACACCTTTAATTTTACTACCATGTTATATGTCAACGAGTTCTGGTCGCTAGGTCTACATGGTGTCCCGCAATACATGTGTGTCTCTGGATATGAACATAGTTGGTGCTGCTCTCTATGATGCGTTCTTGGCTAGGCACGACCCGCCACGCCAGAGTAAACACACATTGCACCAGAGTACTTGACTCTTGGGGGCATTTAGCCGTGCACATGGGATCCACGCCTCATCTTGGAGAGATCTCCCAAGCACCCCTGCATTTGGGGGGGTGGGTGTGTGTGTGTGTGGGGGGGGGGGGGGGGGGGGGGCTTGCCAAAAGAAATAAAGCAAATTACTCTGTATTTTTACAAATGTTATAAGTTATAGCAGTTAAAACATGAATGATTCTGATTTGCGGCCAAAAATTTAGGATCAAAACATAATTTGGAAAATTTCAGGAATAATCTGTAAAAATTATTTTTATAACAATTATATATAGATAAATCTTAGGAGAAAGATAAACTACACCTAATTTTTATATGGGGGATTAAGCTTTGAGAGCGAATTGAAACATGACATTTGACAAACCGAAAGCACATAAATTTTGGCCGGACGGCTTTAAAAAGAACCTTTGGCTGGACAGAGGAGTAGCAGTCTAGCAGATAGGGACATGACATGTTCTAGGCACTAGTAGTTTGCCTTTGCGTGGCGATGGAGATGCTAATGTCAATGTTCAGTTCTGATCAGACTTGATGTGATCTTCATTTTCACGTTTTCACTTTTCTTTTCACGTTTCCATTTCATGCCACACATCTACTAAGTCAATCAGCAGTTCACCACACGTTTTTTGCCTAAAAGTTAGCTAGTACTCACTCCGTATCAAAATGTAACATGTTTTAGCGTTTTCTAGATAAAACGTATCTAGATATATTTTACTATGTACATTCACGTGAATCTACGCACTAAAATGTGTCTAGATATGTCTTTTTTAGAAAATATTAAAACATCTTACATCACGTAGATAAGATTTGGCTTTCTCATCCGCCCAAAAGTTATACTCTATTAAATATTAGTACTAGCTAGGTGGTTCGGAAGATAGCGCGTCTCTTTCTCAAACTAGTTTTGATATCCTCACTTCTGTGAAAAACCACAAACATACAGGACGAGGACTAGGTATGTGTTCTAAGTCGAGCTTAGACCGGATTGTGTAATCCAGATTGTGTTTTAAGCACCGAGCTAGTGTGTTGGATGGCGTCGTGGCGAGTAGGTCGTTTACTCAGTATGTAAAGCGAAAAACGAAACAAACAAACATGTGGAGTTTTACAACACCAAGTTAAATTCCTTTTAGCTACTCTCCGTCTCATATTAATTGTCTCAAAGTTGGACAAAAATAGATACATCTAACATGGGTCTCAAAGTTGATGAAAGTAGATGTATCTAACAGAGGCGGAGCTTAGTGGTAGCCAGCAGGGGCCACCGCCCCCCATGTTTGGAGAAATTTGTGAAGAAATTTTTTTTGGAGGGCTTAAATGAGTTTTTTTAGTACTTTGCCCCCCATATATATTGATAATTTGGCATTTGCCCCCCCCCCCCCCCCCCCCCCCCGCGCGAATTTCTGGCAAGCTCCGCCACTGGTATCTAACACATGTTACGAGACTGAGTGAGTAGTATATTATTGCTACGCATACAAGCGAAAACGAAACCAACGTGCAGTTAATGAGATCATAATATAACTCACGAGGAAGTTCTATCAACAGTACAAGACTTTCCAAGAACTTTTACTAGTCGCGATCCCAAAGGTTTTCCGGATTAATAATTTTATAACCACAAACATGTAACTACCGCAGAAGTAGAATTAATGGGTCAGAACCCTCAACACACAGGTTGTCCTGTTAAAAAGAAACTGATATTCAGATGAATTTCACTATACAGTAATTATAAAACACACATGATGTTATGGACATGAGATCTACCCAACTCAGCCCGGCAGTTTGGCCCATGGGTATGCTCGCCCATGGGCACCGACCCGAATGGGCAGGGTATGGGTCACGATTTTTACGTATGGGTCTTGCCCATGGGCGACCCGATTAGTCGTGGATAGGGTATGGGCACAGACTCATATCTATGGGCGACACGTGGGTACTCATTTTCTAGCTAGGCAGTATTACAACTGTCTTGCTTTCTCCACGTCTATGATAAAATAGGATCCTTCTAAAAATAGGTGTATATAGATTGTTATGACTAAAATTCGTATTATGGTGCTCTATTGCAGGTGGATGTGGAGCTTGTGTAGTCCTTATAGCAAAGTATAATCCAACAAAAGATGAAGTGACTGAATTTTCTGCAAGTTCATGCTTGACCCTGCTTTACAATATAAATTTCTATTCAGTTATCACCATTGAAGGCCTTGGAAATACACAAGACGGTCTTCACGCTATTCAGAAGAGAATGTCCGGGTTCCATGCTTCTCAATGTGGTTTCTGTACTCCTGGCATGTGCATGTCCATTTTCACCTCCCTTGCCAATGCTGACAAATCTAACAAGCCTGAACCACTAAATGGGTTCTCAAAGTTAACTGTTTCTGAATCAGAAAGGGCTTTCTCAGGAAACTTGTGTCGATGTACTGGTTACCGACCAATAGCTGATGCCTGCAAGAGTTTTGCTTCCGATGTTGACTTGGAGGATTTGGGTCTGAACATATTCTGGAAGAAAGGCGATAAGCAAGCTGATGTTAGCAAATTGCCAACTTATACTCTTGGTGGTGGAGTCTGCACTTTCCCCGACTTCCTAAAATCTGAGATCAAATCTTCTTTTGATCATCTAAATGTTATGAATGTTAAGGTCTCTAGGGAGGGATGGTATCATCCTAAAAGTATCAAGCAATATTATGACTTACTTAACTCTGGAATATTTAGTGACTGCTCTGTCAAAGTAGTCGTTGGAAACACAGGTGCTGGTGTATACAAGGATCAAGACCTATATAACAAGTATATTGACATAGGTGGCATACCAGAACTGTCAGCTATTTTAAGAAAAGATGGTGGCATTGAAATTGGAGCAGCCACACCGATATCTAGGACCATCAAGATACTTGAAGAAGAAAATGAATCTATATCAGTTCCTAATGGAAGTTCAGTTTTCAGAAAACTTGCCAAGCACATGAGCAAAGTGGCTACACCATTTGTCCGTAACACAGCAAGCATTGGCGGAAACATAATTTTAGCACAAAAATACCCGTTTGCCTCGGACATTGCAACCATACTTCTTGGTTCTGCTTCAACTGTTCGTCTTCAGGTTGCTTCACAAACTCTAGATGTTACTTTGAAAGAGTTTCTAGAGCAGCCTCCTCTTGATCCTAATACTTTACTCCTCAGCATATTTATTCCACATTGGACACAAGATTCTCTAACAGAAACTAATGTGGTCTTTGAAACATATCGAGCAGCACCACGCCCTCTTGGCAATGCTGTTTCATATGTTAATTCTGCTTTCCTGGGATTTGTCTCCTTGAATGAATCATCTGGTGATCCTGTATTGAGTAACCTACACTTGGCTTTTGGTGCCTATGGGACAGAACATGCTATTAGAGCAACAAAAGTTGAAGAATACGTCACTGGAAAATCGATCACTCCATCTGTTGTGCTTGAAGCAGTCCATTTACTTAGAGAAACAATTGTACCAACGGAAGGAACATCACATCCCGAATACAGGGTCAGTGTGGCTGTTGGGTTTCTCTTCAGTTTCCTATTTTCAATTTCTAAAAGCATCAAAGGGCCTGGAAAAACTATGACAATAAGTTCTGGTAGCTCTGTAGATACAGATGGTCTCTGTAACCTGCCATTGTCTTCACGTCGAGAAGCAGTTTCTGGTGATAACTATAGACCAGTTGGTGAACCGATTAAAAAGTATGGAGTTGAGCTTCAAACTTCGGGTACGTGGTTAGCTTACATCATCAGAATTGCTAAGGGGGGTTTGAATTTCGCTTCCTCATCAGATCATCCATCTGTTAGTACTCCCTCCGTCTCATATTAATTGTCGCAAAAATGTATAAAAATGGATGTATCTAACACTGAAACAAGTCTAGATACATCTATTTTTATCCACTTTTGTGAGACTTAATATGAGACGTTGGGAGTACTATTTTTTTTTCAAGTAATCGTTAGTACTTTTTTATGGATCGATGGATTCCTTTCTGTAATGCAGGGGAGGCGGTATATGTAGATGATATTCCTGCTCCAAAGAATTGCCTCTATGGAGAGTTTATTTATAGCACAGAACCTCTTGCATATGTCAAGAGTATTAATTTCAAGCCTTCTTTAGCATCAGAAAAAATCTTGAACGTTATTTCCGTGAAGGATATTCCAAGTGGTGGGAAAAATATTGGATCATCAAATTTGTTTGGGGATGAAGCACTTTTTGGTGCTCCAGTTGCCGAGTACGCTGGACAAGCTCTTGGTGTCGTGGTATTTATCTTCTCTTCTTTTTAATATTCAAATGATAATAAATTATATCATAACAAAGAGTGATCTGTAAATGTTTGCTTCATTATTCCCTTTTTGTATGTTTGAATATTAAGTATCTGGTTTTGAGTAACAAGGAGCCAATATGTACAAATTAAATAACTTAATGTCACACGTGTTCATCTAGGGGTGCAAATTGCTGGCTCTTAGGATAACCACCAACCCTTTTTAGTTCAAATAAATGAACTAAACTTTCAAAAGCACATAGTTTTTTGAAAAGCTAGTTCATTTGATTGAACTAAATAAAGATGGAGGGTACCCTAATGATCACAAATTTATACCTCTAGTTCATCCAAAAACGTATGTATATATTCCTATTGAAAGTTTTGTTTGTACAACATCTTAAGGAAACCACTATTAATTAAATGCCACACCGATTTTCTACCGTAGCAGTATTATGCGCTTATTTGATATTGTTCATGGAAATTGTTTCATCTTTGAACACTCAAGAATAATCTTGTGAAATTAAACTACTAATGGTTTGTGAAGATTTTTCCCCTAATTACAAGTAAGAATTATTTGCCTATTTCTTTACCGATGATAAGCTTTATACATAGTCGGAATTCTGTATTTCTTAAATATTGACATCATTGAAACTTGTGACATCACGTCAGATTGCAGAAACTCAGAGATATGCCTACTTGGCACAAAAACAGGTCGTTATTGAATATGACACAAAAGATTTGAAGCCTCCGATCTTAACTGTAGAACAAGCAGTACAAACCAGTAGCTATTTCGAAGTTCCTCCAGGGATGTATCCAAGACAAGTCGGCGATTTTTCCAAGGGCATGGCAGAAGCTGATCACAAGATCCTCTCAACGGAAGTATGCTCATTTCACTAATATACCTTTTTGTAATAACATCTCACTTGCATGTTAAATTATTATTGAATGTATATATACTTTTTATCTAGGATGTATTTACATTTATCTCTATAGACTTACAATTGCATTTTCAATTATTTCAATGCCCTTAAAGTATATACACTTAACTATACAAACTTTTTAAAATATAATTTCCCATGGTTTCTATTTTTGTTTGAACGATACCTATTTTTACGTTATGCCAATATAGAAAGATAGCATCAAATTTGAGCAAGCAGATTAAGACTTGTGAAAAACAAAATACTTTCCAAATGAATGCCTCTTTTAATTAGCTTATTGTCTATATTGTGTATATGTAGTCAATCCTTTTGTCTGATAGGTACCATTTGATTTGCACACGAATATAGAAACCGTATGAACGTTTGATTTTTCGTGACCCAACTTTTCTGATGTTATATAATATTTTCCATAAATTTTGCTCCCCTAATGTGACTTCATGGAACCCCACGGACAAGACTATGTGGCATGCTTTAATTAACTAATAAGTATAACTCTGATGATCACAGGTAAAACTTGCCTCTCAGTACTACTTCTACATGGAAACACACGCAGCACTAGCGATTCCAGATGAAGATAACACCATGCTTGTCTACAGTTCATCACAGGCTCCTGAGCTTGCACAGAGTGTCATAGCTAAATGCCTCGGCATTCCATTCAACAATGTGCGTGTAATTACAAGAAGGGTTGGAGGGGGCTTTGGTGGAAAGTTTACCAAATCATTCAATGTGAGTAAGAATATTTAAAATTTGAAGAGGCGTTTATGTTATTAGACACATTACTTTGAAGTTGTGAGAATGTTTCTGTGCCCATTGCAATTATCCAAGTTTGGAGGACATGTTTCGTTGGAAATCATATATTGTACAGGTTAATGTACTGTTAATTATATGTTTAACTTTAATAGCTTCGTATAGATTAAAAATATAACACAATGATAGTTGCAATTTTACCTATAGTACATACCTAACCAAACATGAGAGTGGTAAACACAGGTGAACATTGGACAGGTTCATGATGCCGGATCCGACGTTTTATTTTTTAAGGGTGATTAACATGTGTTTGGCCATTTATGCCTCTTAAAATTAGAGTTGTCTCTGTTGATTGATCCAATATGATTTTGTAGGTAGCAACAGCGGCTGCGCTTTGCGCATACAATTTACGGCGTCCTGTGCGGATGTATCTCAATCGAAGTACTGACATGGTCATGGTTGGGGGTCGACATCCAGTAAAAGCTTATTACTCTGTTGGTTTCAAGTCTGATGGGAAAATTACAGCCTTACATCTACAAGTACTAATCAATGCTGGAATTTCTCCAGATGTGAGCCCCATAATACCAGACACTATTATATCAGGTCTGAAGAAATACAACTGGGGTGCTCTCTCATTTGACATCAAGTTATGTAAAACAAATAATCCATCCAAATCAGTAATGCGTGCCCCTGGAGATACACAAGGCTCTTTTATTGCTGAAACTATCATTGAGCATGTTGCTTCCGTTCTCTCACTCGAGACTAACGTTATCAGGCAGAAGAATTTTCACAACTATGATAGTCTGGTGTTGTTCTATCCAGAAAGTGCAGGCGAACCCTCTAAATACACGCTACATTTTATTTTTGATAGATTACTAGAAACATCGAGCTACCTGCATCGGGCCGAATCTGTCAAGCAGTTCAATAGTTGCAACAAGTGGCGGAAGCAGGGTATCTCATGTGTGCCCCTCATTTTCAAGGTAGCAGCAAGGCCAGCTCCTGGAAGAGTTTCTGTGCTCAATGACGGTTCCATCATGGTTGAGGTTGGAGGTATTGAAATTGGGCAAGGACTATGGACAAAAGTCCAGCAGATGACTGCTTTTGCTTTAGGACAGTTGTGGCCTGATGGGTGTGAATGCCTTATTGGTAGAGTGCGTGTTCTTCAAGCTGATACTCTTAGCTTAATCCAAGGTGGAGTTACCGTTGGCAGCACTGCATCTGAATCTAGCTGTGCAGCAATACTTCAGGCCTGCAACATGTTGATTGATAGATTGGAGCCAGTCATGGATAAGCTAAAATGCCAATCAGGTGTTGTTTCATGGGACTCTTTGATTTCTCAGGTTATTTTTTTACTACCCAATTATTTTTCCTCATGCTAGAGAATAGAATGTTTATGCATGGAAATATTATCTTCTTATGTGCTAATACTTAATTGGCATACGATTCAATGTTCCAAAATAGGCCTCTATGGATAACGTTAATTTGTCTTCAAGTGCATACTGGGTTCCTGGAGAAGAAACCAGCACCTATCTGAATTATGGTGCTGCTATAAGTGAGGTGCACACAATTTGTGCTAAATCTCAATCGCACAAGTGTAGTATAATTACAGATATATTTTCTATGGATTATATTATGACACTTCTCTCATTCCCTATTCAATTCTTGTTCTGAAAAATGCAGGTGGAAATTGATGTTCTTACAGGAGCAATAACTTTACTAAGGAGTGATATCATCTATGATTGTGGAAAGAGCTTGAACCCCGCGGTGGACTTGGGCCAGGTTAAGATATATTGTCCATTATGTTATGCTCTTCTATATTAGTATGTACCAAAAATGAATATCATTTCAGAAAATGCTATTGGGACTACATGACAATCCTGATTACTACTCAATGGTTGCGTCATACTGGATCTCTCTCCTCTATGTTTTGCAGATCGAAGGTTCCTTTATACAAGGAATTGGTTTCTTCATAAACGAAGAACACGTGACAAACACCGATGGCCTTGTCGTGAGTGACAGCACGTGGGATTACAAGATCCCAAGTGTCGATACCATCCCAAAGCACTTCAATGCCGAGGTTCTGAACACTGGATACCATAAGAACCGTGTGCTCTCTTCAAAAGGTAAAATGTGATTATGTTAAGCAAAATTAATGGATATGTGAATATTTTGCCGAGTGAAAGTCATCTTCGGTTCAAGTAACTCAACTACTTGTTGTGCCAGCTTCCGGGGAACCCGCGGTAGTTCTTGCATCATCCGTACATTGTGCAGTGAGAGAAGCGATCCGAGCAGCAAGAAAGGAGTTCAGGAGCTCACCGGACACATTCCAACTCGATGTCCCCGCACCAATGACAGCGGTGAAGGAACTATGTGGTTTGGACATCGTGGAGAAGTATTTGGAAAATCAATCGGCGCAACATCAGTTTACAGATGGGGCATAATAATATACAGGAGACTCCGTTGATGCTGTTAACCAGACGGAGCGGCGTCATCATATTCGTATTACTTTGGGGTGATAAAACTATATACTTGGATGTTGGAAATCTTAACAGCATTAATTCGGTATTGTGCTTGAACGCGTGTCTAATAATCCCGGGTTCAGATTTGTATTCATAGGTCTTGATCGAACCTGGAGGAATATATGTAAGACCTGCAAGTTATAGATGTATCTATCCGGTTATACTATTTCTGCATGAACTCCCCTGCTAGGACTTGCATATCATTACAATACATTTGTTCAAAATAAACATTTCATTCTGCAAAATTGTTGGGTTCGTATAATCTGTACGTACTCCTACTTTCCTAAGTATACGCGTCCATGGAGCAATGTAGTAGTAATTTCGAGGGAGAAAAGGGGCAACGATGTACTATTGCACTGTATGAGTGTCTTCAACCGGGAGCCGTCGAGCAGAGTTGCATACCACCGGTGTTTACTGGTCTGAGCTGTCGGTCTGACAACCAATTTATCGCGATTTTTGCCAGTAAATGGGCAGGATCCACTTATCTGAAATCAACAAAAATCCCATATCTGACACTGCCTTCCCAAAACGCCCGTGCGCGACATCCCACACGATAGAGTTTGGCTTTGACCGCCGCCAGCAAGACTATGTAAAACTATGGGTATTTGTGTGTTTGTGGACCTTACTACGTAATATGTACTGCTGGACTATGTTTATTTCTCATTGTTTGTCATGTGTGTGTAGATTTTGGCAATTTATTTTATTTTTTAATGCTTAGAGCACAACCTGATGGTTCCTTCGATTTTGTAGACTTTACACTTCAAGTCAAAGATTGCACAAGGATTCAAATGCAACAAATCAAGGTAACTTTTCTGTCCAGTATTGTTTTTCTGTGTAATATAGCATATTAATTAGTAATTACACATTATTGTGGTTAGAAAAAACTAAGATTTAAAAAAATAACTTGCCGATAAATGGTATAAACCGGACGATTTTCTCTTATCTTGGATCGTCCGATAAGTTATCGAGAAGCCATTTTTTTCATTTGCCTGGGAGCAACTAGAATTAATTGCAGAGAATATAGCAGTTGGCCAGATGGACAAATGCCGAGATAGTTGGTTAGTTTCATTACCATAGTTCAAATTGAAAACACAAGTTATGAAGTGGTTGAACCATGCTTAGTATAAGTACAGTAACATCCGAAGGTATGAGAGAAGATATAAACAAGAACTCACCATTCTTGCTGGAGCATTAACACCCATTGCAAACATCTCAGTTGAAAACAGTGCCTGCAAGGAGTTTAAGCAAGTCAAAAGGTTGCACTCGGTTGATATAACTGCAACAGAACATGCTCCTATTTAACAGAAAACTGTTTAGCTCTTAGACAAGTTTAGGAAGTAGCTTATAACAGTGATTTAATCTGAAGATCATTCTTTGTTAGGCTGCTGATTCAGATCACCTTCGTTCATGGTACTTGTTTTTTAGTTACCGCCACTGGTTATTCAAGCACAGTGCATAACTCCCAGCTAGTAGTCAATGATAAGGATTTACATTTTTTTAAATTTAGGAATTATCCAATAACATATAAACCTGCAGGCTTAGTACTAGGACAAAACTAAATTACCAAGAAGGAAAACGTTGTTATCCTTGTTAGCTTAGTACAACAGCTTCTAACATGTAAACTGAAATATAAAAACAGTGGTTCACATTACCCTTACAAGTATAGTTCCTGGACACGTAACCCTCTCAACTATCAAACTGGAAATCTGACATCCCAGCTTCCAAAACTATACACAAAAGTTCTAGAACAGCTACCTTACGGTGCGGAGGGCAGCGAGCTTAGGAGAGCATGGAGGACTAGGGAAGTAGCGGCCAGGGAAGATGAGCAGGAGGGCGGGGCAGGAAGATGACGAGCAGAGTATGATGATTTGATTTTCCAATCTACCAACTTATCCATGTTGGAGTTCCGTGTGTTCAAAACCGTTGCCACCGTTAAAATGCTACCAGAGGTCAGAGCTCAGCTGTCCAGTTTTATGGTTCAGAGTTAAGTGTGCTATGCACTATACTTAAGGGGTAAAGTGAACTTTTTTCCGATGTGAAAAGTCAGCAAGATGTTGAAAGCTTAACCTTGATCACAACACGACAAAACAGCATCTCAATTACTTCCGCAATAGGAGAAACCCAGCATGGTGAACTCCAATTCCTCTTCATAGAAGGCTTTTTATTCCTACGATCTGACAAAGATGTAAAAATGCCCAACCTCAAAACAAATTTAAGCTAACAAGACAAATAAAAACTTTTTGTGCTATTTAATAACCTGAGGTTCCCGTCAGATGATTTCGTGGAATGGTGGTCGCTGACCCTACACTCCACCCCCCCGTCCGCTTCGAAAAGGCACATCGTCTTTGATCATGCTCACGGCGTGGTGGATCTGGAAACAGCGAAACGCAATCGTCTTCGACAATGCGAGCCCTTCGGTTAGCGCTTTGGTGGGAACCATCAAGATGGAGACTAGAGATTGGGTGAGCGCGGGTGCTAAAAGCCTTGGACAGCTTCTCTCCTAGTTTCTTGGGTTGAGTTGTAATGTGTGGGGTGGCCTCCTAGTAGGCTTGTACAAAAACTCTCTTTCTATCAATGCAATGAAACGCAAAGCTTTTGCGTTTTCGCGAAAAAAAAGGTTCCCATCAGATCAATTGAGGAGTGAAAAGGCCTTATCACAAAAGACAGTAGCTCCCGCTTGCGCAGGGTCCGGGAAAGGGTCCGACCAGTTTGGATCCATAGTAAGCAGCCTTTTCTTGCATTTCTGCAAAAGGCTGTTTCCAGGACTTGAGAGGTCATAAGGAAGCAACTTTACCGCTGCGCCAAGACTTGAAAAAAGAAGAGCACTCGAAAAAAAAGGATGACTCAATGATTCACGGGGATTGGCCATTTTAACAAGGGACTATCTAACCGTCATCTAGCTGAAAATGCAATTTGCCATCAGTCACTTTTTGCTTAACAGTATTTTTCCTATCTCTCATTTGACCAGGTTCCGTTCCACCTTCAGTACGGTCAGTTCCACAGAAATCACAAAAAACAGTTATACCAGTTCAGTCCGGGTTTTTTCCACAATCGTTTCAGTCCGACAAGTTCCACAAAAACCAGTTATATCACTTCCATACCCATCATCTTTAGAAAACTTTTGAATCCAATCATATTTAGATAGCTTTTGACAAGGGTTTAATGGAAAATTGTGCAGTAGTTGCCTACTATACAAGAGAAAGAAAGAAAAAAATTACCGTTTCAAGTGAGCTGGATTGCCAGCGTCTGTCGTCACCAAACAAAGCAATCCGAAACGCTGACACCGACCTAGTCACAATGCGGCCATGGCTGCTCCTTGGCGGCAACAATGGCACAGATATCCAGGCCAAGGCCTGACGCAGGGAGCTGCTGTGTAGGGTCAGGAGAAGGCGGCATGGCGTCCCGGTCTCGAAATACCGCCACCGACGCGCATTGGCTACATCTCGAACTTCAGATATGGCGGCAACCTGGGTGGCATGCCAACCTCAAAATTGGCTAAGGTCGTCGTCATATTCGTCCTTGTAACTGAGGGAGCATGCAGTGTTGGTCTCCGTGCGGATGGTGACCCATGCATGGTTTCTATGGTCTGGTTCGAGATCAGGGTAGCCTTGTATTTTTTTTATCCCATCTGTGAATATACCACCAATTATGTGTTAGCTATATTTTCCCCAAAAAACAGCGAATATGAATGTGGATATTTAGCATCCTTAAAGATCTTGCAAACGTATTGATTCACTGAACTGCACTAAAAATTGTTTATGTGGGAATGTGAACAAATTATTACATGTGTGACAAGCGCATAGCATGTGACGTACTTAAACATGTAAAGGCAGGTTTCAACTAGTGTGTTTGGTAACATGGAGCTCATTGAAAACATCAAGCTATCGATTGTAAAGGCCTAGCTTAAGAGTATTTGCACTAAACCTGAATATAATGTACATCCAGGTGCTACAATAATTATAACCTAAGAGGCTGGAACACAAAAAACTCACTAGTGGTCTGACTTGTAGTTCTTTTTTTAAAAGCTACAGCTATCTACTTGGCAAAACAACGGCCTAGTGTTGGTGAATGTACCATCAACAACCTGATGCATTGCAGGGTATTATGCCTCCAACCTCACCGCAAAAATCATGGAGCAGAAAATATTGAAAAATGAATCAAAAGGACTGTCCTCAACAACTAGAACAACTAAGAAATTCATAAGTGCAACTAAAAATTCAAATTGCTAAACAACATTCCTGAGCTTATATGCAAATTATAAGCTGCTATACAGCAAAATAACTGATATCACACTACATGAACAATGACCGACAAAATGCGTTGCTAAACTATTAACAAATGAATTAAAAGGATTGTGTTGAACACATACTGCCAAAAATGCAGAAGGCCTTGATACTAGTCGACAAACAATTATTACGCTGCCAAGCAGTAGCCAAATGCACCATATCTACTACAAATCCTAACAAAATTGGGGAAAACTGAGCATCGCCACCCAGATAGAATATACCTAAATATTAGCCGCTCTAAAACAACTATTAGGAAAAAACATGCAACCCTGTACCCTCCCTACACACCGGCACAACCCCTAAATGAATCAATGATTCTCGCAGTTGAGAGCGGAGATAGCTGGGAGAGCATAGGCATCTAGAACGTGCCAGAAGAAAATAAAAAAACTAGCTGCGAAGTTGCGGGGAGAGCGCGGAGAAATGAAGAAGGAAACACAAACCAGTTGCGCCGCGGCAACTCCCACTGCCTCCTCCACATTATGTTAGTAATAGCAAAATCCAAAAAGATGGCTTAAATATCTGATTATGTTAGTTCATAATTTGGTATATTGTTAACATCAATGGTCCATGAACGAAATAGATCTGGCCCACTGAATAACTATTTTCTTCACATAACTAAGTTATGAGGAGCATATAAGTTCATACCACAAAGTAGCATCAGAATATCTACTTGTTCGTATCAAGGCCTTTTACAATTATGGCAGTATGTGTTCAGAACAATCCGTGGTTTATTCTGCTTTCTCTCTCTCTCTTTTTTTTTCGCAATGGTGAAATTCTTGGTGTTCACCTTATAATTATCACACCTACATTGTGTTTTCATAAAGATGTCAGTAGAAAAGGAAATGTGGAATCCTGACAGATGAATCGCCTAATTTATATGCTGTCAAGAGTGGCATCCTGGAAGGAAACCACCATGACTTAAGACAGAGAGGAATCGACACGGTTCAGTTAACCCGATACGTCTAGCGATCGTCACCGAGCACCGCTGCGTTTGCTTCAGGAACGTGCGTCATACTACAGCTCTAGTTATAACTTATAAGCACAAGCCAGATATTCTACAACATCACTCTTCTTTCGTCATAACGCACAATGCAAAATAAATCCAGACAGACTGAACGAGATGAGCACAGCTGAAACAGTACTGTGGCGGCATCATTACACTCCCACCAGTTCATATTAACCGTAAATCTCCGTTCGGCCGCAGCCGCAGGCCCCAGAGAAACCAAAACTTCTACACTGCCGCATAATCAACTGAATTCGCCCGCAGATATCGATCTAAACAAAAGGAAACAATCCATTGCAGAATTTGGGGCATCAAAGGATAGATTACCTTTGACGGCGAGGGTAAGGTGGGAGGACGGGTGAGACTCGAAAATGAGGGAGTAGTTGGCGAGCACCACCACGTTCGCCTGGATCTCCTCCGACGCGCACTTGGGCACCGTCGTCGGCAAATTGAGCCACACCGCCTGAGCGGGGAGAGATGCGAGGGCGAGCATCAGAGCCGCCGCCGGCGCCTTGACCTCCTCCCAGGCCAATGACGACATTTCCTTCCTTTGCTGGAGGACGGCGCCGGAAACGAAGCGCGAGAGAGCGGCCCCACGGTTCAGATTTCGCCGGCGGAGAGCGCCGCCCCCAATCGCCTCTCCCGTACCCGATTCTCTGGAATGAGCGGGACTATAGGCAAGGAATTAAAAAAAAAATGACAAAACCGGTTCAGAAAATCACGATAGAAAAGAAGCGTTGGAAAAGGGGGGGAAAAAAAAAAACAAAGGCAAATATGAGAGCCCTCCAACACCAAGATTCGCCAGTTCAAAAAAAAACTCCAAGATTCGCCAGTTCAAAAAAAAAACTCCAAGATTCGCATAAGACATACATGGACGGTCCAAGATCTTTCTGATGGGCCAATACGTAAATCGGCTAACTTAATAAAGATAATAAGTGTGTAACAAAATATTGACTCAAGCGAGCTACACGTAGCAACTTAACATACATAACGAGTGTACTTAATCTCCTCCTCTGTGCGTGCATGCTGATTACTTCTCCAGGATCCAAGCGCGAACCTCCTCATCCATATTACTCCATTCGTCCCATATTAGTTGTCACTGAAATATAGGACAAAGGGAGAACTAGTTAACAAGTTTTAGTAGGTTTACATCATTAATGAGTCATATGAGATGTCAATTATTTGTAACACACATGAAAAAAAATGGCCTAATAGGAGGGGCCTGATTATAAAGATCATTTGGTTCAGAAGCAAACTGTATGTTTTTTCACTTAAAATGATAATATATTATTCTTCCGTTTTATTCGGCCATCCAATCAGTAAATTCAACTGTGTTTCCTATTCCGAACCTAGCAGAATAATGACAAGACAACCCTAAGTAAACATGGACATGAGAAAAAATAATATGGAATATCAGCCTTTTAACTTTCATAGCATTATAGGAAAAAGGCGGTTTTGCGATATATTTCATATGTTAGTTCTGGAATCAAACGGTTGCATATTAACTAATTAACCCTTATCGATTACTAGTACAAGGGAAAATGTCATTTGATGAAGATGCATGTAGCTCCTCCACCTGCTTCCCAACTTATTGGGCCAACGACGATAGTCATCCGCAGAGGGCTCCAGAGGTGGCCTAGCCAGGTAAAAAAAAACACATCCTACACCCGGGAGGCATTTCCCGCGGTTGAGGTAATTGGGCTCGAGGTACCCCCTTCACAGAGTTCAGTCTCTCTAACAGGTAGGCCGGCATGCGGCATGCCACTACAGTACAACACCGAGGGATATAGTTAGAGTTCACACATCAGCATCGCATTGGGTAAACTTGCAGTCAATCAGCAGAGTTGGCAGGTTGCCTACCAAGACAGATAGGGTACATGGGTTGTGTGAGTGGGGTTGGTTCGAAGAACTTGATGCAGAGCAGCACTCCCTGGCGATGAGGCACAGTTTGGTCGTCTGTCGAGGCCCTCGTGGTGAGGCGGAAAATTCATATCTTGACCGAACTTCATATCTTGGGCGCACACGGAGATAAGCGACGGCCCCAGGGCCGCGAGGTGGGCATCAGAGATGGGGGCGGAGATGGTTGTACAAGTTTGATCCAGCAAGAGACAATATGTGTTTTCCCGGCGGACACAACTAAGAGTTGGGTGTTCAATAAAGTTGAGTTGGGTTCTTCCACCAAAGACCGACTATCCACCAAGATTTGAAATAGACCATTATCACAAATTTATACTAAACGCTTTTATTTCACCATTGGTAAATTACTTAATTTTGTGTTCATATATCTAACAGTATAGTATCTTAAATTAAGTTGTAGAATTTGAAATCATACAATATGAATGTGCATATTTATTGGTCACACAATTTAATATTTTATTATTTTCACCACTTTTTGGTGTTCAACCGAAAGTGAATTTTGTTATAAGGTAGTTTTTTTTAGTTAGTTAAGGATCTATAACAAAATCTAGTATTGAAATAAATTTAGGTCTAAACATAACAAAACTAGAGGTATGACATGGCACCAGAAATCAATAATAGAATTAATACATTGTAGTTTCTTTAATCATTTACCTTTCCATGATATTCTTAGATACATAAGAAAGTTGGTAGATAGGTTTAGACCATGTGGATGTTTTAAAATCAACAAGATATGTATGTTACATTTTTTTCAGGTGAGGTGGTGGGTTAACCTCTTTTTTTCTCTCTGTTTATTTTCACCCATACGCATCTGCTTGATGTATTGCAAACTATATATGATGTCCGTGTTTCGGCACACCCTCCACGAAAACATGCCTACCATAGTTTGTGACTTGGTTACTCTCTTATATATTTGTGATTCTCTTTGTTAGCTCTATTACATGGTTAATCTCATTCATGCAACGGCCGTACATCCATCTCTATGCCTACGGTATTTTTCATACTGCTTCCCACTCCGTCTACGTTCACCGTTACTATTACTACTACTGTTTTACTGCTACTGTTAATATGAAACTACTGCTTCCATTATATCACTGTTACTACTAATAAATTGTGTGAAGCAAGATACTTTTCAGGTGCAGCTGGACTGAAAACTCAATTGTTAAAACTTATAAATATTATTTGGCCCCCCTTGTGTCGAATCAATAAATTGAGCTATATTTAACTGCGAAGACTGTTGTGACCCCTACACTTGTGGGTCATCACCCAACTTGTTAAGTGATAACTCCACTTCATGGACACAGAAGGTTTCCTCAATACGATGACCTGTACGGTGGACTCACCGTACTGTGCGGCTCATTAAATCAATACTGGACTCTCTGGTTCCGTGATTTTGCACAATACGGTCACTAGTACGGTGGAATTCTACTTTATCGTGACTCGTTAAGTGGTTCTCTCTTGCTTAGCTCGCAGATGGTCTGGCGGGTACGGTGGGTTCTCACCGTACCCTGACTCGTTATTACGTCCCAAAAATGTTGCGTATTGGGATCTGCAAAACAGAAAAATAAAATAATTAAGTCATCAGCACGTTGGTTCGTGTGGCGGAGGTCACCGTAATGTATCTCGGTAAATCATTTTCTTCTGCTCTTTTGATCATTCCTTCTTTTCTTCGTCTTGTTCACTTAAAAAATAATAAGTTCAACTTCCTCTCAACCAAGGTTAACATCTGTAAATAATACTAGCATATAGAATTTGTGAGGTGTTCATACGTCCCAAACGTATCTATAATTTTTTATGCTTCATGCTTGTTTTCTACATGTTTTCCCTGTGTTTTCTTATGTTTTCTATCATTTATTGGAGTAACCTATTAACAAGATGCCCAGTGCCAATTCATGTTTGTTTGTCTGTGCATTGCAGAAATAGGTCAAAAATCAAAGTGCTCAGAAAATTCTGAAAAAATTCCAGTAGTCCTAACTCTCCAGAAAACTCCAGGAGCCAGAAGGGCAGCCCAAGGTGGGGCCCACGCCTCCAGGGGCACCAGCCGTGGCAACCCTTGGCCGCGCGAGCAACCCCCTGGAGAACCCCGACACCGCCTTGCGTCGCCTCTTTGCCTATAAGTTCACCCTTCACCTAAAAAGAGAGGAACCCTGATACGTCCATTTTGCATCACTATTTTATATCGTTATTTTCTGTTATTCATCGATATATTTCATATTATGATACATTACTTATGTTATTTTATCTTATTTTGCATGTTTAATAATTATGGGAGAAGAAACACCGGGACCAGAAATCTGATGGAAAAGGCACCGTCGAGATACCCTATTTCAGAAGATCAGAAGAAGAAGGGGGTATACGAGAATTCTTAGAAGTCCCGAGTAGGAAGCCAGCCAGAAGGGCACCCAGAGGGGGGCCACCAGGGGCCCACACCACCAGGTGGCGCCCTCCCCCCTTGGTCGCGCCTGGGGGTGGTCTGACACCCCCTCCGCCGGCCCACTTCTGGGCGCCCCTTTCGCGTACTTGACCCCGAGGGAACCCTAAGCCCCAATACATCGTCGAGGAAATATTCCGCCGCCGCCTCGGGGCGGAAAACAACAGAGAAAGCAAAGCTCTCTGGCAGGGAGAAATCTGTCGGGGAAATTCCTCCCCGGAGAGGGGAAATTGTCGCCATCGTCACCATCATCACTCTAGGGTTCATCAAGATCATCATCGTCATCATCCTCACCACCAGCACCATCACTATCACCGTCAACCTTCATCCTGCTGTAACAATTAGGGGTCTTTATCGTTGTTTCCCACTACATCTCTCCCCATGTGTGTATTACTTGTTAGTAGTTGATGCTTGTGAGATTTATCGGTGTTTGCACTTTATGACCAGATTGTTATTTACCATTATATCACCTCTGATGATGATCCATATGATGTCTCTGATACGTCTCCAATGTATCTGTAATTTCTGATGCTCCATGATCATATTATGTCAATTGCTACTTGTTTTCTCCCTTATTTATGTAATTTTTATCGATTTTACGGACTAACCTATTGACAAGATGCCAATGAGCCAGTAGCCTGTTTTTTGTTGTTTTTAGTTTCATAAAAGTTGTTCTGGAAATATTCTCGGAATTGGAAAGTTTGAAGCCCAGAAGTCCTATTTTCCCCGGAAGCATCCAGAAGACCGAAGAGGAGTCGAAGAGGGGCAACAGGGGGGCCACACCATAGGGTGGCGCGGGTCCCCCTGGTCGCGCCACCTATGGGTGTGGGGCCCCTGGAGCTCCACCGCCTTTGCCCTTTCGCCTATTTAATCCCCCCAGATGTAAAACCCTAAGCACCTGATCAAAAATCCCTGAAAAGTTCGCAGCCGCCATCACCGTCAACCCTAGATCAGGGGGGTTCTAAAGTTGTTTCCGGCACCCTGCCGGAGAGGATATCATCACCGGAGGCTTCTACATCACCATGCCTGCCTCCGGAGTGATGCGTGAGTAGTTCATCCTTGGACTACGGGTTTGTAGCTATAGCTAGAAGGTTGTCTTCTCCTCATATGCCTCCATGTTTAGATCTCGTGAGCTGCCTATCACGATCGAGATTGATCTTATGTAATTCTATATGTTGTGTTTGCTAGGATCCGATGAATATTGACCTTATGCCAAGTTGATTACAGTTTATATTTGCATATGCTATTTTGTGATCTTGCATGCTTTCCGTTGCTAGTGGTTGCTCTGGCCAAGTAGTTGCTAGTGACTCCAAGAGGGAGTATTTATGCTCGATAGTGGGTTCATGCCTCCTCACCACCTTGCTCGAGTGACAGAAACGTGAAGGGGGATGTGATGTTGCCATTAGGGAGAAAACAACGGTGAGAGTGCCCGCGTGCATAATAATTGCTTACATTACACACTTTGTTTAATGCAGTTATCTGTTGCTTGCAACTTAATACCTAAGGGGGTTCGGATGATAACCTGAGGGTGGATTATTAGTCATAGATGCAGATGGATGTTGGTCTATGTATATTGTTGTAATGCCCGCACTAAATATCATAGTAATCATCATGTTATATTATGCACTACGGTGCAACCTCTATTTGTCAATTGCCCAGTTGTAATTTGTCCACCCAGCATGATATATTTTATGGAGAGACACCACTAGTGAACCTATGAACCCCGGTCCATTTTCTACCCTGTTAAACAAACCACAAACTATTTACTGCTTTCTTTACTTACTGCAAGCATACATCATTTTCCACACTATACGTCTAATCTTCGTTTTCAGCAAGATCGGTGAGATTGACAACCTCACTGTACCGTTGGGACAAAGTATTTTAGTTGTGTTGTGTGCAGGTTCCACGTTGTTGCTTACACCGGTGAAGCGCCAGCACCACCGTCAGTGGCATCAACCTTCATGAGATCCTCTTCCTTCTACTGGATTGATAAACTTGGTTCTTAACTGAGGGAAATTCTTGCCACTTACTCATCACACCCTCCTGTTGGGGTTTCCACGGTCACCATCACGAGCATCAAGAATTTCTGGCGCTGTTTCCGGGGAGGAAGAAGTCTTCTGGCAAAGGGAGTCTCTCACTCTCAACCTCTTTATTTTGTTTATTGTCTTGTTTTTATTTTTGTCTTGTTTTTCTTCTCTTTATCAAAAACATAAAAAAATTAGTTTACTTCATAGCTGTTATTTATTTGCTTGCTTTTATTCTGCTAGAATGAGTTCCTCTGAGAATACTAGATTGTGCGACTTCACTAGCACAAACAACAATGATTTTTTTGCACACCTATTGCTCCACCTGCTCCTACTGCTGCTTTCTATGAGATTAAACCTACTTTATTAAATCTTGTTATGAAAGAGCAATTTTCTGGTATTAGTACTGATGATGTTGCTGCCCACCTTAATAATTTTGTTGAACTATGTGAGATGCAAAAATATAAAGATGTGGATGGAGATATTATTAAACTGAAATTATTTCCTTTCTCTTTGAGAGGGAGAGCTAAAGAATGGTTGCTATCTTTGCCTAGAAATAGTATTGATTCATGGACTAAGTGAAAAGATGCTTTCATTGGAAAATATTATCCTCCTGCTAAGATTATATCCCTGATAAGTGACATAATGAATTTTAAACAATTTGATAATGAACATGTTGCTAAAGCTTGGGAAAGAATGAAAACTATGGTGAAGAATATGCAGGACTGAATTTCTCCTCAAGGAACCTATTGGATTCAGCTGCTGGAGGTACCTTTATGTCCATCACTTTGGTCAATGCAACAAAGCTTCTTGATGATATGATGATAAATTATTCAGAGTGCCACACTGAGAGAGCTCCGCAAGGTAAGAAGGTAAATTCTGTTGAGGAAACCTCCTCTTTAAGTGAAAGGCTTGATGCTATCGTGTCTATGCTTGTTAATGGTAAAGCTCAAGTTGATCCTAATAATGTTCCCTTAGCCTCTTTGGTTGCTCAAGAAGAGCATGTTGATGTAAACTTTATTAGAAATAATAATTTTAACAACAATGCTTATAGAAATAATTTTGGTGGAAACAATTATAAGCCCTAACCTCCTAATAATGGTTATGGTAATTCTTATGGCAACTCCTACAATAGCAATAAAAGCTCTACCTCTCATCTTAAAAACATGCTTAGAGAATTTATTAGCACACAAACTGCTTTTAATAAATCTGTTGAGGAAAAGCTTGGTAAAATAGATGTTCTTGCCTCTAAAGTAGATAACCTTGCTATTGATATTGATTTTCTAAAACTAAAAGTGTTGCCACAAGATGTTAAACAAAGTAAAACTTTGAATGCCATCCAAGTTCGAATTGATGATAATGTTAGGTTGATGGTTGAATTACGTTCTAGGTTGGAAAGAGAGGATGAATGGGCTAAAAAGAATAATATTGCTAGAGTTTGCACTATCACAACTGATGGGGGGATGGTAACCCGGTAGGCTCATGCCCAGGTGAAACCCGGCCCGAAGGGAATCGCACAAGACCCGGCCCAAGGAGGAGGAGTTTCTAGAAGGCCCAAGGGGGGACGTAGGTCTTGTAACCCGCACCTTGGGGGTCACGATTAGGAAACTTAGGGTTGTGTGCGGTTTCCGGGCAGGATTCCGGGTATGTCTTGTATAGGAAGCCAGAGAGCAGGGTAATACATAAACCGGCTCTTGGGACAGTGTCGTGGGATAATCACGGCAGACGTTACCGGGGGTAACTTATCATGGGGCAATTCGACTCTGGTGTTTGGGAGAGGGTTTTGCTCAGGGGAAATCATGGTGGCAAACGATCTGGTAGCCGGCAATCAAGTCGCCGAGTCTCCGATCTAGATTTATTATCTCAACTCTGATATTACAGGGGATACTCGAATAGCTAGTAAAACTCGTGTCTAATCTAACCATAGGGGTCGGCTTATATAATATCCGGCCCCCATGGCCTCCTATCCAAGGCATACTCGGAGTCCTACCTGGGCACCGCTTACAAACCCTAAGTTTCCTTATCGAAATCCACAATCCGGGTTACGAGGCCTACACTCTTGGGCCTTCTAGAAACTCCTTAAGCCGGGTCTTGCGCAGCTCCCTTTGGGCCGAGTTACACCTTGACGTTAGCCTACCGGGTTATCATCCCTCCATCAGTAGTCCCCAGAATAGCTTGGGCTTCACGGGATCCTCCTTGAAGCGCATGCTATTCCCTGCAAAAATAACAAACATACAAGTTCATAAAAAGGCCGGGTTAGGTTGCTTTGATCAACAGCTAGGCCTAACTCTGCTGGTGGTCCATATAACAACCCGGCTTTCTCCGAACCCATCTTCATTTTCTCGGGTCAACGCTCCGAGGAAAACACAGAAGACCCGTCTCACTTTGTTCGCTAATTAGTCCGGATATCACGGAAACGATTCGCTCTAATCTTTTCCGGATATTACGCCCACCCACTTAATCACTTATCCCAAAAAATCTGGGCGGGTATCCTTCTCCGAAATTTTTGGCTCCCGCTCACTAGCCTAGGTTTCCCCACCCGCACCTATAAATAGCTGCCCTAGGGGTAACCCTAAATCAAAAAAGCTCCATTTCCCCATCTCCTTTGTCTCCTTCACCTCCAACCTCTCTCAGCGCTCCTTGCTCAAGCCCAACGCCGCGCCGCCACGGAGCCCGCGGGGGAGCAGCCGGAAGCGAGCCGCCGCCGCCTGCGCTCCTCTTCCGCCCGCGTCGCGCCGCCGTCGACCACCGCCACCGCGCCCTCGAGCTGCACACCGGAGGATCCAAAAGGCCCCCGCAACTGTGCCATCTGCCGCCGCCGTGCTCTCCTTCAAACCCCGCCGGTGAGTCCTCTTCCGCCATGGATCTTGCCTCCAAGCTCACTCGAACTAGATTAGATCTGGTCCATTCTTAGATGATTTTCTTGCTCCGCAACGATTGGGTAGTCCGTGTCCCGTCCCTCTTCAACCAATGTGTAAACTAGATCGATAGCATATCTCCATTACTTGTGGTCTCCAATCTCTCTGTAAATTTCTAGGCTTAGATCCAATCTGTTAAAATTCTCCGTAACTGCTCTTTGATAGTCGGATAATCCATAATTTCCGGATCTTTAAGTTGCTCTTTGGTTATCCGGACAATCAACCATTTTCCGGGTCTTAATTACTTATACTCTGCACCTTTTATCTCCTGTTTTGTAGACTACGCACATGGCACCCAAGGCCAGTAAGACTAAGGGAAAACAACCGACGAAAGCAAGGCCGACTCAGTCCATATCTGCCAACTGGGCAAGGTCCACCGTGACCAAGGCGAAATTAGATGAGCTCGCTGAGTCGGGCGTCCTTCCTTCCCAGGAGGATATCCATTGGCGAGTCCCGGGTGATGAGACTCGGCCCACCCCTGGTCCTAATGAGGTAATCTGTTTTGTTGAGCACGTGATCCGGGGATTTCGTCCCCCGGCTCACTCCTTTTTACCTGAGCTACTCAGCCACTATGGCCTCCGAGTTTTAGACATAGGACCCAATTCTATGTCAAACATCACTCACTTTATCGTTCTCTGCGAGTCGTACCTTTGTCTCCCCCCAAATCTTGCTTTGTTTCTCGAGTTATTCCAATGCAAACCGTGCCGCGAAAGCAGCGACGGGGCCCTCTTGGCTTGTGGCGGAGTATCGATTCAGAGGCGGAAAAACTCATTGATGCCGACTCTGAGTCTCAACTCCCATGTCAAGCATTGGCAGAAAACCTTCTTCTACTGCCGGGATACTTCCCCACCCGGCGAAAAGAAGTTGCCAGGTTTCTCCGAGGGCCTCCTCGATCTATCCGACACTTTCAATGCTTTTGCTTCTGAGTCGTATAGGGAGTCCATCCAACCCCTCTTAGCCAAACTCGATGTCCTTTCCGCCCAGGGTCTCCTTGGGCTTAATTTAGTTAAAACTTGGGTGAATTTCCGAATCCAACCCAACTCCATCCGGCCCAAGCTGATGTCCGAGTATTCTGGGCACGTCACGGATTCGCTCCGCTATTCCTTGAGGAACTATCCGGCTGCTGATACAAACAAGATAATCAAAAGTTTCTTGACTGAGAAAGCAGAAGTGATCCGGACTATAGCCGGCTTAGAGCCATATACCCGCGACCACCCGGCTCCTGCGGTAAGATCCGGCATTGGTTCTTTTGTTCTTGTACTTTTGCCTGATGCAACTACTAACTTTCATCTTTATGCCTTTATCTCAGGAGGGCAGCGCCTTCTGGAACATCGAGACTCCCCCTACCTCCGAAAGCCCGGAAGAGGACGAGGAGCCGGCTGACTCAGAAGAAGGTACCATCCGGGTCTCACCCACCTTAATTTCTGCTAACTTGCCTTTCCATACTTTCTCTTTTTCCGACTGTGTACTGTGCTTCTCAGGAATGGAGGACAAGGAAGACAAAGAAGATAAGGAAGACCCGGAGGATACCGAGAGCGACGAAAGCGAGGCAGAACCGGAAGCTGAAGTTGGGGCCAAGAGGAAACCCCGAGGGGTCATATTCAAGGTTCCATATTCCTCCATGTCCTCCAAACCGTATTCATTTGCTAACATGCGCGAGCTTAATCAACAATTGTTCGACTCACCATTGAAGGATCCCCCTAAGGTCAAGCGCAGGGTAACCCGGAACTCCCCGGGTGAGGATCCCCTCAACCCGGGTATCCCTACGTCCCCAACTCGCCGCGCCGGTACTTCCCAATCTCATCCTTCCAATTCACCCCGAAGATATCCTTCTCCCAATCACCCCCTAGCTGGACAACTCCGAGTCTCACTTTCTCAATCTTTATCAGCCTCGTCCGGATCTAGCAACGAGCTTCCAGCGGACTTCGTGGTGAATACTGGGTAAGTTGTATTTCTTGCTGTCCGATATACTGGCTCTTTCGATAACCTCCACTCATTACTACTGACCATTTCTTTTTCTTTCCTTAGCGTCCATGTCACGATCAGTGACCTGGACAACATGGATCTGGATAACCGGGAAACTGAGGATCCGGTTGATAATGTGAACGCCGCGACTGGCGGCGCTGAAGAAGAAGACCAAGGAAGAGACCCGCTGACAGACCCGGCCAGGCAGGAGTCCGAGTCTCCCAATCCATCAGATGGACCCGGGGATGACGACGTCGAGGTTGTGGGCGTGAGGATGGGTGATCCCAATCCTGACACCCAGGCAACCCAGGTATCCCCCCCGAGGCAGGAAAGGACTCCACCTCCAAGTAACCCGGCCGCCGGCTCTTCCGGTACAAAACCTGATGATATGAGCTTTGCCGAGATGCTTGACGCTCTGCATACCCTGAGAGCTGACGAAGAAGGCATTCTAGAAGCCTTGATAGCCAAGCACGAGGTAAATTCAACTAATACTGCCCATATATTTGTCTAGTCCCCAAGTTCCGAGTGAACTTATGCATAATTTACTTGGAACTTTCATAGCATATTCGACTGATAGTTCTTTTTTGTCCGACTAACACTTCCTTGTGTTTCCACGCAGGCATACGTAACCCACTCTGAGGAAGTGTTGGCTAAAACCACCAAACTCCTCGAGGTGGAGACGAAGCTGCGTGAATCAGTTGAAGCTGATGCCAAGAAACTGGGGAAACTTGCGAGAAAGTATAGAAAGAGATCCCATGCTGCGGAGGATGAACTGACCAAGCTATCTGCCCAGATTGCCGATACTCACCGTGCTTTGATTGGTAATGATTCCCGACTCACTAATCGTAACCCGGATTTTCATTCTGATAAACACTCGGAATTCCTTATTTGCACCTTTCTGTTTTTCTGTAGGGCCAGATGATGAGATTCCGGATGAAGATGACATAGCGAAGCTGAAGACCATAAAGAGCACAATCCGGCAACTCTGTGCTGGCACCAAATGGGTTCTGCAAGCTTTGAAGTGGCCGGGTACTGGACGCGGTGGTTTGAGCACACTCCTTGATGCGTGCTCCACCATCCCCGAGTGGATCGAGCACTGGAAACGCTCGTCGTGCCGGGTTGGAGTAACCCGGGGACTTGCTCTGGCTAAAGCGTACTTTCCCAACCTTGAGCCGGCAAAGCTCATTGGCGGGTTTCCAGAGTTCAACAATGATGGCTCCAAGTTTTCAGCCAAGAACTACAAAGCCATCCAAAAAGAGGTTCGTCACTCGGCTAGTCTGATTGCCGATAGTCTGGATGTCAGTCTGATTGTTCCACCATACGACGCTGAAGATAAGCCAATTTAGTCGGATCTTCCGAAGCCTTATGACATGCTAGCACGGTGGAAGGCGGAAGCTGCTCAAATGAGGGAAGAGGCCGCGAAAAAGAAGGCTGAGGCCGATACTGCGCCTACAACCTCTACGCCGGTTGTTCCTCCTCCCGCGCGCGCCGGTACTGCTGACCCGGACGCTGCTGCCGCGAAGACCGTCGAATAGCAAGTCAAAGACCCGGCTTCCCAGGACAACACTCAAGACTCGACCCAACAGGCCGAGTGAAGTTTCACCTACTGCCTAAAACATTTTTATTCGGCCAAGGGGCCTGTAAAACAATTATTCTTTTGATAGTGCGCCTGTGCACTTTTTGATACTATCACCTTGGTTTGTAATACGTTAAGGACCTTAATTGCTTTCGAGGCCCTTCTGGCCTTTTGCATGATCTTAATATTTCCTATCTTTGAGCTTTTCATTGCTGGTTTTCCGACTTTTCGTTACTTTTTCCTACTGTGAGACTCGGTTTCCGGGTCTCGGGGGTTTTGACAAGTGGACTTTTTCTAAGTCCCCAAGTCCCCAAGACTCGGATTTTTGGGTTTTTGAGCTGAATAGCTAGATAATTTGTTTTCTTTTTTCAAATTCCCAAGTCCCCAAGGCCCGAATTTCCGAGTCTAGGGTGTTGGATTTTTTCAAAAGAACAAATTGTTTCTGCCAAGGCCCGAAACCTAAAGCTGCTCACGTAGGTTTGAAGTTGTGCTTAATATATCTTGAGTTTCCGGCTATTAACCATGTACTCTGCATAACTTGTGGTTTAGATGACCCTTTTGACCTTCTTTTACTATAAGCCGGCTTTCGCGTGGATGATCAATGCTGCTATAGCTGTAGAAAGACAGGGTCAGGCAAGTCCCATTTGGCATCATGACTGATTGTAATTACACGCTAGCAAAGCATGCCACTTTTGTGCGAGTCACATCGAGCTTAAGCAAGAAAAGTCAAGAAAATTTGGCTCTATTTTCCGGTTATAAGCTTGCAGCCCTACTTATTACAAGTAATCGGCCCTTATAACCTAATGACATCGCGGCCGGGTCTTTGAGTTTGTAACTGTGCTATTCAAACAATCAGCCCCCAAGACCTAAATATATGCAATTTACTAGAGAAACTAACATATTAAGAACAACAAATAATACTTACCTGAAAAAGAGATAGAAAACAACAGGAATATAAAGACTTTAACAAAAAACACACAGAAAGGAATATTTTGCTTAACCATCTCTTTATTGATATGAGAAAAGTTAGGTCAGCAAGCCGCCTCATTAAAAACCCTCCAGTCCCCTTAGGTACCCTGGATAGGAAAAGAGTGCGTCTGAAACCTGCTGCCTGTTACATCGTGTAATTCCACTTGTGAATCTGGTCTATTCTAGGTGTAGTAGGGACGCAGCTGAGCCACGTTCCATGGTCTTTCTCTTTCTTGCATAGATGAAGTTGTATGAGCGGTGTCATTGATAGTAGCCGACTCTTCCCTTGCATCTACCAAGTAATACGATCCATTGTGCAGATTCCGGCTTATGATGAACGGTCCTTCCCATGGTGGGGATAGCTTGTGTTTTCCTTCCTTTGACTGTACCAGGCGCAGAACCAGGTCCCCTTCCTAGAAGACCCGGGTTTTAACCCGCCGGCTATGATATCTCCTCAGGTCCTGCTGGTATATGGCTGATCTTTCCAAAGCTTGTTCCCTGTGTTCTTCTAGCATATCCACGACGTCCTGCCGGGTCTTCTCGTTCTCCACCTCGACGTAAGCCGATACTCGAGGCGAATCGTGGATGATGTCACTCGGCAATACTGCCTCTGCACCATAAACCATAAAAAACGGTGTCATCTGAGTAGATCTGTTAGGTGTGGTGTTAATTCCCCAAACCACTGATGGTAACTCCTCAACCCATGCGCCAACAGCTCTGATGCACGGGACTCGCAGCCGTGGTTTTAATCCACGAAGTAACTCCTGATTTGCCCTTTCCACTTGTCCATTAGCTTGTGGATGGGCTACTGAGGCTATGTCAAGCCGGATTCCATTGTTCCCGCAGAATTTCTCCATCTCACCAAGGGACATGTTAGTTCCATTATCTGTTATTATGCTGTGAGGATACCCGAACCTGTAGATGATTCTTTTTAAGAACTTGACTGCCGTGATTGCTTCGCAATTGGTAACTGGCATAACTTCCACCCACTTGGTAAATTTGTCAATAGCCACCAAGAGATGGGTCTTTTTGCAGGGTGACATGTGGAAGGGGCCCACCATGTCCATGCCCCAAACGGCGAACAGCCAGGTTAAAGGAATTGTTTGCAACTCCATAGCCGGCACATGGATTTGGCGAGCGTACCTTTGACACCCATCGCACCTTGCCACCAAGCGTTCTGCGTCAGCTAAGGCTGTGAGCCAGAAGAAACCGTGCCGATATGCTTTGGCCACAAGGGATCTTGTGGATGCGTGATGCCCACAGTCGCCTTCATGGATCTCTTTCAGGATCTGCCGGCCTTCTTCTGGTGCTACGTAGCGCAAAAATACTCCTGCTGCACTCCTTTTATATAACTCGCCATTGATGATAGAATAGCCATTTGCTCGTCTCAGAATTTGCCTTGCTAAAACTTCCTGTTGTGGTAACTTGCCTCGTGATAGGTAAGCCAGAAACGGCTCTGTCCACTCGGGGATAGCACGTATTGTGGCCACGAGCTCCAAATCCGGGTCTTGGTTAGCCACCTCTTCCTCAGACTCGGTTTTGACTGATGGCCGCCATAGCTCGTCCAGGAAAACATTGGGTGGAACCGGCTCTCTGCGCGAGCCGAGTCTTGCGAGTGCATCTGCTGCCTCGTTCTTTCGCCTATCAATATGCTCCACCTCATACCCGGAAAAACACCCGGCAACCCTATCCACCTCCCTGCGATATGCTGCCATAGTTGCATCCTTCCTATCCCAGGTTCCTGAGACCTGCTGCACCACAAGATCTGAATCTCCATAGCATCGTATCCGCCTGATGTTCATCTCCTTGGCTATCCTCAATCTGTGTAATAATGCATCATACTCGGCCACGTTGTTGGAGCAATCGAAGTGAATTTGCAACACGTAGCTCAGTTTATCTCCTTTAGGTGATGTAAGTACCACTCCAGCTCCTGATCCCTTGTATTGCTTAGAACCATCAAAGTGCATTACCCAAGACTCGGGACTTGGTGTCATTGTGGGCATGCTAGTGTGAGTCCAATCGTTAATGAAATCAACTAAAGCTTGAGACTTGATTGCTGACCTGGGCTCGTAGTTGATGTGATAATCTCCCATCTCGATGGCCCACTTGGCTATTCTACCAGTTGCGTCCGAGTTTCTGATGATATCCGATATTGGTATAGAGCTAACCACTGTTATGGGGTGTTCCTGAAAATAGGATTTTAATTTCCGGCTGGCCATGAAGACCCCGAAAACCAACTTCTGCCAATGTGGGTAGCGCTGCTTTGCCTCTGATAACACCTCGCTGACGTAATAAACCGGCCTTTGAACCGGGTGATCCTTCCCATCCTCTTTGCGCTCAACGACAACCACTGCACTAACCGCCCGGGGCCTGGCCGCAATGTATAGTAGCATAGGATCTTTGGGACCCGGGGCTGCTAAAACTGGTGCCTCAGATAACTGCTTCTTTAATACCTCGAACGCCTCATCCGCCTCTTGGTCCCAAACAAACTTATCAGATTTCCTCAAGAGTCGGTACAGTGGTATTGCCTTCTCTCCGAGTCTGGATATAAACCGCCTCAGCGCTGCTATGCACCCTGTAAGCTTCTGAACATGCTTTAGGTTTTCCGTCCTTTTCAGACGCTGGATAGCTTTGATTTTGTCCGGGTTTGCCTCGATTCCTCTCTCGGAAACAATGAACCCGAGTAACTTTCCTGCTGGAACTCCAAACACACACTTTGTAGGGTTAAGTTTCATCTGATACCTTCTCAGATTCTTGAATGTTTCCTTTAGATCATCAATGAATGTTTCCGCTTTCCTGGTCTTGATCACCACATCATCCACTAGGCATGAATGTTGCGCCCAATCTGGTCCTCAAAGCACTTCTGTATGCATCTCTGATAAGTTGCACCAGCATTCTTTAGCCCAAAAGTCATGGTTTTGTAACAGAAAGCCCCAAAGGGGTTTATGAACGATGTTTTCTCCCAATCTTCCTTCTTGAGCTTGATCTAATGATACCCGGAATATGCATCCAGGAAACATAATAGGTCACTTCCAGCCACTGCATCTATGATCTGATCAATCCTTGGAAGGGCAAACGGGTCCTTTGGGCAGTGCTTGTTGAGACTCGTGTAATCTATGCACATCCTCCACTCGTTACTCTTTTTCAGTACTAGAACCGGGTTTGCCAGCCAATCCGGGTGAAATACCTCCATGATGAAGCCAGCTGCCAATAGCCGGGCAATTTTTTCTCCTATACCTTTTCTTCTTTCCTCATTCATTTTCCTTAGGCCTTGCTTCACGGGCCTAGACTTGGGATCAACATGCAAGCTGTGCTCCGCTAACTCGGTAGGGATACCCGGCATATCGCTAGGCGTCCAAGCAAAAACATCTTGATTTGAACGAATAAACTCCACGAGTGCTTTTTCCTGCTGATTGTCCAGGTTAGATCCTATAGCAAACTGCTTAGAGGGATCACCCTCGACGAAAGCTACCATCTTGGTATCTTGTGCTTCTTTGAACTTTGCTCTCTCGTCCTCCGTATTCGGCCTTTTTGACGATGTTCTGTCATCCGGGTCTACTTGAGACCGATAATACTTGAGCTCTTCCTTTCTACAAGCTTGTTCTGCCATTGCCGCGTCTCCTTCGTCACACTCAGCCGCTATAACCCGGCTCCCATGGATGGTGATGGTCTGCTTGGGACCCGGGATTTTTAGCTGTAGGTATACGTAACACGGCCTGGCCATGAACTTGGCGTAAGCCGGCCTTCCAAATAGCGCGTGATAAGGGCTGCGCAACTTTACCACTTCAAACATGAGCCACTCCACCCGGAAATTATCCTTTGATTCTCCAAAAGCAACCTCCAAGGTAATCTTTCCCTCAGGTCACGCCGAGTGACCCGGCACAAACCCGTGAAAAACTGTTGAACTTTTCTGTAGCTGAGACTCATTGAGACCCATGCGTAAGAAAGTTTCCCAATATAAGATGTTTATGCTGCTTCCGCCATCCATTAAGACCTTTTTCAGCTCATAACCATTAACCTCTGGCGCGACCACCAATGCTAAGACTCCCGGGTGTTCTATTCTTTCCGGGTGATCCCTTCTGTTCCATGTCACCTCTTGATCCGACCACCTCAGGTATCTCGGAACAGCCGAGGAAACCGAGTTTACTGCCTTTTTTAGTATCTTTCTATCCTTGTTGGAAGTTCCCGTGGTGTGAACATGGTACTGGCCCAATTGCTTGGGGTTGGCCTGGAAACCTCCAGCTCCTCCCTGATTGTTACCCGGATTACCGCCTCCTGGGTTGCCTGCTGGGGGTGGGCCGTTGCCCGGGTTACCACCCGGACCCGGTCCTGCTCCCCGGCCGGCGCCTCGCATTGCTTTCTGTATTTCCTCGTTCTTCCATCTTTGTAAATCTACGCATTGTTCCAGTGAATGATTTGCCGGTCTACCGTTCCTGCTATGGCGCGGACAGGGCATCCTGAAGGCCTCTATATGGTTAGCCGGCCTTGGAGGTCCTTGGTAATTTCCTCCATTAAAATTTCCTCCATTGAAATTTCCTTCTGCCCTGGGTCTTGCAAACCCGGCTTCTGTGTTGGCGACAAACTCGGAATTTCCCTCGTACGGGCGCTTATTCTGGTTGTTTCCATTATTTCCTCCATTGTTACCCGACGCAGATCCATTGCCGGGTCTTCCACCGTTGTTTGCGTTAGCTTTGGTTTTCTTGTCATCGACATCCTCCTCTGTTGTATCCGTAGCAGCGTGCTTGTTGCACGCGTCCATCAAATCTCCCATAGTAAGCAGTCCGACTAGATTTCATGCGTGTTAGCTTTTGCACTAAAGGTATGTACTTGCATGTCTTTGCCATAGCTTGTAACGCATCCTTTGGCTGAATATCCGTGGATGAGTGAAGTATCTCCATAACCCGGCGCACCCAACTGCGCGCCGATTCTCCCTTCTTCTGGACGCATCGTTCTAGATCATCAATTGTGAATAACTTCCTGCACGTCCCATGGAAGTGCTTGACAAACGCAACTTTCAGCTCATCCCACGAATTGAAAGATTTTTCCGGTAAATTGTTGAACCATAACTTTGCTGCTCCCTCTGACATCATTAAGTACATGAACTTGGCTTGAAGATTTTCAGACGCGTTGCGAATTGACATGGCCATCTCATAACTGCTCAACCAGGTTTCTGGATCCATAGTCGGCCCATAGTTTACCACTTTACCCGGTTCCTTGAACTTATCCAGGTAGGGCTCGGCTCTGATGGCGTCCGATAAACACTTGGGTCCGGCTAAAACCGCCGGTACTGGCCTTACCCGGGAAACATGCGACCCGACGACGGGTGCGGCAGGGGGTGCAACCGCTACCGGCCCTCGTACCGCTGATCCGGCTGCTGCGCGCCTGGCTCTAGAACTATCCACGATAGCTTGCGCGGCTGATACTGCAGGTGTTGCTGGTCTACGGGGAGGAGGCGGCATTTGCTGCTGCTCTGCCCTCCGCCATGCTGAGCTTGTATGGATATTACCGATGTTTCCATTATGCCGGCTTATATACGGCGTTCCATGCATTCCGCTCCTATTATCCGGGTAATTGACTTGCTGAGCCACTGCCGTGCGCAATAAATCTCTCGCCCGCCGGGTCTCCTCCGCATGGGGTGACTCTCTTACGGGGATTCGATCCAATGCCAAGGTCGCTGCATATACATTATCCATGGGGTTGTTGAAGTGACCTGGTGGCGTACGAAATCGTGATGGTGGTGGCGGTGGCACTGTATTGCCAGCAGCAACCCCTGTCTGCAACGTGGGTAACCCGGCTTGTACATTTGTCGGTTGTCCCCCACCAGTCGCGGGCTGATGTACAGTCTCCTGATTCCCAGCCGGAATTGGTTGATCTTGGGGTGTGACGAATAGCGTGGCCGGGTTTAGAGCTCCACCCGTTTCCGGTAGTCTAGTTTGGTATCTCTGATGCATCCTAGTCCTCTCAACCCGGAGCCGGTTCTCCAATGCTTCCAGCTCACGTTGGCGCGTGGCTACTCCTTGCTTCTCTGATTCCACATCTCTCCTTTGCTGCTCCAATGCACGGCGTGCTACATCCAGATCCCTGGCGCGTGCCGCGGCGTTTTTCGGGGTTATCACGGTAGCTAGCACCGTGGGATCCAAGATTAGATTGTTACTGAACAGAGCCGGGTGTTGTGGGTTTGAAGGACCCGCCCCTGGCGTCCTGTTCGCCATGAACCCAAACATATTCGCCTGCAACTCGCTATCCGCCGCTCGGCTAGTGACCGAAGCCGATTCTCCGTCGACCCGGGTCAGAACCGGGTTTCCGTCAACCGGATTTTGCTGCTGGGCCAGCGCTCGCGCCGCTCCAACCGTGGCCGTAGTCACGTCTCCCTGATTGAGATTGGTTGCAGGGGCCGTGTAGACCGCGACCTGGCGCGCGATGCCTGGTGAAGACTCGTATTCCTCCTCATCACAGCTATCCTCCTCGTACCTGTCCTCCAGCAAGTGCAGGATAGACTCGGTATCATCTTATCTCATGACCCGGCCACGCGGGGTCCATGCCGGCTCCTCCGGCTGTTCCCTCTTTGTGGTGGGCTCTTCTATCGGATCCACCGTTCCGACCGATTCTTCTCCATCCGACTGAACGCAGGTTGCTTCTCCTGACACAGAATCACATCCAAAATCATCAGGGATTGAACCGGACGTACGTACCATGCCGACAAAGACGTTGACCCGGCCGATTGTGACGACAGATCCGGATTCGAGCAGATCCGACTCTGGCCCCCAGCCAAAATCGTCCACCATCTTCTTTCCTTCCGGGTTGGTGTAGATCTCGCCGACGACGAGGTTCTTCGTGTTCTCCCGAGCTTCTCCCGTGATGTAAACACCTTTGGACGCAGGCCCCACGGTGGGCGCCAACTGTCGTGGGATAATCACGGTAGACGTTACCGGGGGTAACTTATCATGGGGAAATTCGACTCTGGTGTTTGGGAGAGGGTTTTGCTCAGGGGAAATCATGGTGGCAAACAATCTGGTAGCCGGCAATCAAGTCGCCGAGTCTCCGATCTAGATTTATTATCTCAACTCTGCTATTACAGGGGATACTCGAATAGCTAGTAAAACTCGTGTCTAATCTAACCCTAGGGGTCGGCTTATATAATATCCGGCCCCCATGGCCTCCTATCCAAGGCATACTCGGAGTCCTACCGGGGCACCGCTTACAAACCCTAAGTTTCCTTATCGAAACCCACATTCCGGGTTACGAGGCCTACACTCTTGGGCCTTCTAGAAACTCCTTAAGCCGGGTCTTGCGCAGCTCCCTTTGGGCCGAGTTACACCTTGACGTTAGCCTACCGGGTTATCATCCCTCCATCAGACAGAGAGACCAAGAGATTTTTTACCTGATATTCGAGGATTCTAGTGGTACGAGAGCCGATAGTTGTAACCCTAGATTGGAGACTCGGCGACATTGCAGCCCGAGCTACCAGATCACCTGACAACATGATTTCCCCTGAGCTAAACCCTCTCCCAAACACCAGAGTGGATTTGCCCCAAAGTAAGTTACCCCAGGTAACGTCTGCCGTGATTATCCCACGACAGTTAGCGCCCACCGTGGGGCCTACGTCCAAGTGTGTTTACATCACGGGAGAAGCTCGGGATAGCATGAAGAACATCGTCATCGGCGAGATCATCACCAACCCTGAAGGAGAGAAGATGGTGGACGACTTTAGTTGGGGACCAGAGTCGGATCTACTGGAAACCGGATCTATCGTCACGATCGGCCGGGTCAACGTCTTCGTCGGTATGGTACGTACATCCGGTTCTGTTCCTGATGATATTGAGTATGATTCTGTGTCAGGAGAAGCGACCTGCGTTCATTCGGATGGAGAAGAATCGGTTGGGACAGCCGATCCGGAAGAAGAGCCCACCACGAAGAGGGAACAGCCGGAGGAGCCGGTATGGACCCCGCGTGGCCGGGTTACAAGAGAAGATGATACCGAGTCTATCCTGCACCTGCTTGAAGACCGGTACGAGGAAGATAGCTGTGACCAAGAGGAATACGAATCTTCACCAGGCATCGCGCGCCGGGTCGTGGTCTACACAGCCCCTGCAATCAATCTTAATCAGGGGGATGTGTCGACGGCCGCGGTCGGAGCGGCGCGAGCGCTGGCCCAACAGCAGGCACCGGTTGACGGAAACCCGGTTATAGCCCGGGTCGATGGAGAGTCGGCCTCTGTTACCAGTCATACCGGAGAAAACGAATGGCAAAGGAACATGTTTGGATTCAAAGCAAATAGAACACCGGGTGCGGGAACCTCGGTTCCGTGAAATCCGGCTCTGTTCAACAATAACCTAATCTTAGATCCCACAGTGTTAGCGACGGTGATAACCCCAGAAAATGCGGCGGCACGTGCCCGAGATCTGGATGTGGCTCGCCGCGCATTGGATCAACAAAGGAGAGATGTCGAAGCCGAGAAACAAGGGATGGCCGTGCGCCAGCACGAGTTGGAAGAACTGGAGAATCGTCTTCAAGCTCAGTCGACTAGGATTTACAATCAGAGGCACCAGACGAGGTTACCGGCAACCGGTGGAAATTTACAGCCAGCTACGTTCTTCGTTACCCCTCAGGATCAACCAATCCCGGTTGTGAATCAAGAAACCGAATATCGAGCTGCAACCCTGGGAGGACAGCCGGCAAACGTGCATGCCGGGTTACCTACGCTGCAAACTGGGATCGCTGTTGGCAATACCGCACCACCACCACCGTGATTTCATACTCCACCGGGTCACTTCAATAATCCTATGGATAACGTATATGCAGCAACATTGGCACTTGATCGCATCCCCATAGGAGAGTCACCCCATGTAGTGGAGACCCGGCGGGCGATAGACCTGTTACGCACCGCAGTAGCTCAATAGGCCAATTACCCGGATAATAGGAGTGGCATGCATGGAACACCATATGTTAGTCGGCAGAATGGGAATACCGGTTATATTCAGTCAAACTCGGCACGGCGGAGGGCAGAGCAGCAGCAAATGCCGCCTCCTCCCCATAGACCGGCAACGCCTGCAGCATCAGCGGCGCAAGCCATTGTGGACAGTTCTCGAGCCAGGCGCGCAGCAGCCGGGTCTGCGGTAAGAGGGCCGGTAGCGGTTGCACCCCCCGCCGCGCCAGCTGCAGGATCGCACGTTTCCCGAGTGAGGCCAGTACCGGCAAATCGCCGGGCCTAAGTGTTTATCGGATGCCATCAGGGCTGAGCCTTATCCGGATAAATTCAAGGAACCAGGTAAAGTGGTTAATTATGAGCCGACCATGGACCCAGAGACCTGGTTGAGCAGTTACGAGATGGCTATGTCGATTCGCAACGCATCCGAGAATCTGCAAGCCAAGTTATGTTTCCTGGATGCTTATTCCGCCAAATAAAGCTCAAAAAGGAGGATTGGGAGAAAACTTCGTTCATAACCCCCTTTGGTGCTTTTTGTTATAAGACCATGACCTTTGGGCTGAAAAACGCCGGTGCGACGCATCAGCGGTGCATTCAGAAGTGTTTTGAGGATCAATTTGGATGCAACGTTCATGCCTATGTGGATGATGTGGTGATTAAAACAAGGAAAGCTGAAACTTTCATAGATGACTTAAAGGAGACCTTCAAGAACCTGAGGAGATACCAGATGAAGCTTAACCCGACTAAGTGCGTGTTCGGAGTACCTGCGGGGAAAGTTACTCGGCTTTATTGTTTCTGAGAGAGGAATTGAGGCAAACCCGGAAAAAATTAAGGCCATCTAGAGCCTGAAAAAACCGGAAGGCCTGAAGCACGTTCAGAAGCTCACGAGATGTGTGGCAGCATTGAGCCGGTTTATATCAAGGCTTGGAGAAAAAGCAATACCTCTATACTGACTCTTGAGGAAAATCGACAAATTCGTGTGGGACCAAGAGGCGGACGAGGCATTTGAAGCTCTAAAAAAGCAGTTATCTGAGGCACCAATTCTGGCAGTGCCGGGTCCCAAAGAGCCCATGTTATTATACATCACGGCCGGGCCTCGGGCGGTTAGCGCAGTCCTTGTGGTTGAGCGCAAGGAGGATGGAAAGGATCATCCGGTACAAAGGCCGGTTTACTACGTGAGTGAGGTCTTATCAGAAGCAAAGCAACGTTACCCGCATTGGCAAAAGCTAGTTTTTTGGGTCTTCATGGCCAGCCGGAAATTGAAGCCATACTTTCAGGAACACCCCATAACAGTGGTTAGCTCTATACCCATGGCAGATATTATCAGAAATTCAGATGCGACAGGCAGAATAGCCAAGTGGGCCATTGAGATGGGAGATTATCACATCAACTACGAGCCTCGGTCTGCAATCAAGTCCCAGGCTTTAGTTGATTTTATCAATGATTGGACTCACACAAGCATGCCCACAATGATGCCAAGTTCCGAGTCTTGGGTGATGCACTTTGATGGTTCTAAGCAATACGAGGGATCAGGAGCTGGGGTGGTACTTACATCACCAAAAGGAGATAAGTTGAGTTATGTGTTGCAAATTCATTTTGATTGCTCCAACAATGTGGCCGAGTATGAGGCCCTATTACACGGACTGCGAGTAGCAAAGGAGATGAATATCAGGCGAATAAGGTGCTATGGAGACTCGGATCTTGTGGTACAGCAGATCTCTGGAACCTGGGATAGAAAGGATGCAACAATGACAGTATATCGCAGAGAGGTAGACAGGGTGGCCGGGTCTTTTTCTGGGTATGAGGTAGAACATATTGACAGGCGAAAGAACGAGGCAGCAGATGCGCTCGCAAGACTCGATTCGCGCCGCGAGCCGGTTCCGCCCAATGTCTTTCTGGACGAGTTATGGCGGCCCTCTGTCAAAATCGAATCTGAAGAAGAGGTGGCTAATCAAGACCCGGATTTGGAGCTTGTGGCCGCTGTACGCGCTATTCCCGAGTGGACGGAGCCGTTTCTGGCCTACCTGTCACGGGGCGAGTTACCACCACAGGAAGTTTTAGCCAGGCAAATCCTGAGACGAGCAAAGGGTTATTCTATCATCAATGGCGAGTTGTATAAGAGAAGTGCCGCAGGAGCCTTTTTGCGCTGTGTAACACCAGAGGAGGGCCGACAGATTTTGAGGGAGATCCATGAAGGTGATTGTGGGCATCATGCATCCACAAGATCCCTTGTGGCTAAAGCATATCGACACGGTTTCTTCTGGCTCACGGCTTTGGCGGACGCGGAGCGCTTGGTGGCAAGGTGTGATGGATGTCAAAGGTATGCTGGCCAAACCCATGTGCCGGCTATGGAGTTGCGAAAAATCCCGCTGACCTGGCCGTTTGCAGTTTGGGGTATGGATATGGTGGGCCCCTTTCACATGTCGCCTTGCAAAAAGACTCATCTTTTAGTGGCTATTGATAAGTTTACTAAGTGGGTTGAAGTTATGCCAGACACCAATTGTGAAGCAGTCACAGCAGTCAAGTTCCTCAAAAGGATCATCTATCGGTTTGGATACCCTCATAGCATAATAACAGACAACGGGACCAACATGTCCTTAGGAGAGATGGAGAAGTTTTGTGGAAACAATGGCATCCGCCTTGACGTAGCCTCGGTAGCCCATCCACAAGCTAATGGACAGGTGGAGAGGGCAAATCAGGAGTTGCTTCGTGGGTTGAAACCACGGCTACGAGTCCCGTGCCTCAGAGCTGCTGGAGCGTGGGTTGAGGAGTTACCATCAGTGGTTTGGGGAATTTACACTACACCTAACAGATCTACCCAGATGACTCCGTTTTTTATGGTTTATGGTGCAGAGGCAGTTCTTCCGAGTGACATTATCCATGACTCGCCCCGAGTGGCGGCTTATGTTGAGGTGGAAAACGAGAAGACCCGGCAGGATGCCGTGGACATGTTAGAAGAGCATAGGGACCAAGCTTTGGAGAGATCAGTTATATATCAACAGGATTTGAGGCCATACCACAGTCGGCGAGTCAAAACCCGGGTCTTCCAGGAAGGAGACCTGGTATTACGCCTAGTACAGTCAAAGGAAGGAAAGCACAAACTATCTCCACCATGGGAAGGCCCGTTCATCATAAGCCGGAATTTGCACAATGGATCATACTACTTAATAGATGCAAGGGAAGAGTCGGATACTGTCAATAACACCACCCATACCACTTCATCTATGCAAGAGCGGGAAAGACCATGGAACGTGGCTCAGCTACGTCCCTACTACACTTAGCATAGGCTAGGTTTACAAGTTGAATTGCACGATGTAACAGGCAGCAGGTTTCAGACACACTCTTTTCCTATCCAGGGTATCTAAGGGGACTGGAGGGTTTTTAATGAGGCGGCTTGCTGACCTAACTTTTCTCATATCAATAAAGAGATGGTTAAATTATGATATTGTTTCTTTTTTATTTTCTGTTAGTTTGTTCTTAATTTTTCTATTTTACTTTATTCCATATCAGGTAAGTATTTATTGTTTAGTTACAACGAACTAGGTTTAAAATTTCATAGATTGCATATATAGGTCTTGGGGGCTGATTGCTTGAATAGCACAGCTATAATCTCAAGACCCGGCCACGATACCATTAAGTTATGAGGACCGATTACTTGCAATAAGTACGGTTACAATCTTATAACTGGACAATAGAGCCAAACTTTCTTGATTTCTCTTGTTTAAGCTTGATGTGACTCGCAAATGTGGCTTGTCTTGCTAACGTATAATCACAATCAGTCATGATGCCCACTGGGACTTGCCTGACCCTGTTTTTGTACAATTATAGCAGCACTGAATGTCCACGCGAAAGTCGGCTTACAACAAAGAGGATCAAAAGGGTCATCCAAACCACAAGCTATGCGGAGTAAAAGGCTACAGCCGGAAACTCACAATGTATTAAGCATAGCTTCAAAATTTATATGGGTAGCTATATACTTTGGGCCCTGGCAAAAACAGGAAGCTCTTTCTTAAAAACTACAGATCCCTAGACTCGGAAATTTGGGTCTTGGGGACTTGGGAATTTGAGAAAAGCAACAAACTGTTTAGCTATCGAGCTTAAAACCCAAAAATCCGAGTCTTGGGGACTTGGGGACTTAAGAAGAAAAAGTTCACTCAGTCAAAAATCCTGAGACCCGGAAACCGAGTGTCATAGCTGAGGAAAAAGAAGAAAGTGCAGAAAAGCAAAATTATCCAAATTCAAGGCTGAAAAGGGCATATCAAGGTGGATGGCCAAAAGGGCCATCAAAGCCATAAAGGTTTAAGTGTGTTACAAACCAAGGGAATAGTATCAAAAGTGCACACGCGCACTATTAAACAAATAATTGTATCAGGCATATTACAAACATGCCTATTGGCCGAATGAGTGTTTGTGGACAAACATTACTCGGCATTCATAGCCGAGTCTTCAGCAGCAGCCTTGGTTGCCGGGTCTTCAGTGTTTTCTTCTGTAGCCTTCCCTGCCTCCGTATCCGGATCAACCACTGTATCAGCGCGAGCTGGAGGAGGGATGACTGGAGTGGATAACGCTGGTACAGAGCCGGCCTCGGCCTTCCTCTTGGCAACTTCCTCCTTCCACCGGGCTAGCATATCAAAGGGAGCCGGAAAATCAGAAGGTACCGGCTTATCTTCAGCATTGTACGGAGGGGTAAGCTTGCTCACGTCAAGTTTATCGACTATCAAGCTTGCCGAGTGACGTATCTGAGTATGGATAGCCTTGTAGTCCTTTGCCGAGAATCGAGAGCCGTCTGTGTTGAATTCGGGGAACCCATTCACAAGCGTTGCCGGCTCAAGCTTAGGAAAGTAGGCTTTGGCCAACGCAAGGCCACGGGTCACCCGAACCCAGCACGCCAAGCACTTCCAGTGGTCAATCCAAGCAGGGACCGTTGAGCACGCATCGAGCATTTGGGATACACCGCCATAACCACCAGGCCACCTTATGGCTTCAAGGGTCCACTTGGTCCCCGCAGAAAATTGCCGGATAACCGCCTTCAAGGTCTTCAATTTCTCTATATCATCTTCATCGTCAACTTTGTCACCCGGACCTGCAGAATAAAAGGAAAAGTAAAGTGGTAAGGTCCGGGTCATAGACCCTATCAAATGAGAAACCCGAGTCTTAGTCAGGAAGTTAAGTTTTTTACCAATTATGGAGTTGTATGTATCGGCAACAGAGGTCGATAATTTCTTCAGCAAATTCTCAACATGGTGGACCTTTTTCTTGTATTTCTTGCAATCCTTGGAAAGGTCCTTCACCTCGACCTCCAGCTCCTCTCAAAGTTTGGTCTCCACTCAGAGGAGTTCGTTGGTTTTCGCCAACATTTCTTCCGACCGGGTCACATAAGCCTGAAAAATAGACAAGGAGATATTAGTCGGTTGCAGCATAAAAACCGAGTCTGGAAGGTTATGTAGCTATGGAAGTACCGAGTAAACTATGTATAGTTCACCCGGAACTTGGGGACTAGGTGAGTGCGCTGGTAGAGTTACCTGATGCTCAACTGCTAGGGATTTGAGAATATCTCTTTCATTGGTCTTTAGAGAAAAAAGTTCATCTAGCATCCCTTCAAAGTCAAGGCCACTCAGATTTGGCCTGGAGGATCTAGGGTTCTAGTTACCCGGTGGAGGGGTCCTTTCCTGCTTCATCGGGTCGACTCTGGCCGCCTGGGTGTTAGGAGCAGGGGCATCCCTCTGTGTTCCCAGAAACTCGACATCAGCGTCAGCCGGTTGATGAGTTGGCAGGGGAAACCCGGTATCTGGGACAATAGGGTCGTTCAGATATTCCTCTTCACCGCCAGACGCGGGCTTGGTAGCACTCTCCGGGTCTTCCATGGTCGGGTTATCAACGTGCATATCCTCCGGGTCACTAAGTGTAACCTAGGCTCTGAGAAAGAAAAGCAAAAAGTTAGTAAGTAGTAGACGGAAGACAAGGAAGATAAAGGTGTATTGGTTAATAAGGGAAGCATGTTACCCGGTATTCACGATGAAGTCGGCTGGGAGATCGTTGCTGGACCCGGAATATGCTGATAATGAATCGGAAAGTGAGACCCGGAGTTGTCCGGCTAAGGGATGATTCAGAGATGGAAATTGTCGAGGTATATGGGTTTGATAAGTTGGAGGAGTACCGGCTCGGCGAGCGGGCGACATGGGAATACCCGGGTTAAGAGGATCGTCACCCGGAGAGGTCTGGGTTGCCCGTCGTTTGGCTGGAGTTGATTCCTTCAGAGATGGTGAAGTGGTTAGATGCCTGTTAAGTTCGCACATATTGGCATAGGAGTATGGCTTGGAGGTCATGGAAGAATATGGCACCTTGAAAACAACTCTCTGGCTCTTCCTCTTCGCCCCAACCTCAGTCTCCGGCTCTGCTTCACTCTCTTCCGACTGAGTGTCGTCCTTGTCCTCTAGCGCTGGTGAGTGAGGAGCATTGTCGGAAGAAGGAGAAGTTTGGTCTAATAAGCTAACAAAGTAATTATTAAGAAGAGACCCGGAATTACCTTCATCGCCATCAGTCGGCTCCTCCTCCTCCTCTTCCTCCTCTGAGTTTTCAGAGGGGGGAGGGGTGACAATATTCCAGATTGCGTCAGTTTCCTGAGTAAAAAACACAGAGATAAAAGTTAGTATCTATGCATAAGAAGTGTCAGTCGGAATAAAGAGTGATAGCCGGTTCTTACTGGAGGAGCCGGCTTAGCGCGTGTAAAAGGGGCAAGCCCGGCGATGCTCTTGATAACATCGACTCTCTCAGCCAAGAAAGTCTTCATGATTTTATTTACATCTGCGACCGGGTAAGTTTTCTCCGAGTATCGGAGAGAGTCGGTGACGTGCCCGAAGTAATCGCACATAAGCTTGGGCCGGATGCTGTTTGGTTGGATCCCGGCAGCTGACCCAGGTTTTTATCAGGTTAAGCCCAATAAGCCCTTGGGCTGAAAGCACAACGAGTTTGTGGAGAAGAGGCTTGATAGACTGTCTATCGGCCTCAGATGCAAAAGAGTTTAGGTTATCAGAAAGAGAAAGGGTATTATCAGAGAAACCCGGCAAAGGCTTTTCGCCGGGTAAAGATGTGTCTCGGCAGTAGAAAAATGTTTTCTGCCAGTGCTTCACATGAGAGTGAAGGCTAAGAGTCGGCATCAGAGAGTTTTTACGTCTGTGAATCGAGCCCCCCCCCCCCACAAACTAAGAGGGCCCCGTCCGTGCTCTCCCGGCAGGGTTTGCATTGGAACAATTCTAAGAATAAAGCCAAGTTTGGAGGAATGCATAAATAAGCCTCACACAAGACTATGAAGTGGCAGATATTTAACATGGAGTTTGGGCCGATATCAAATACCCGGAGTTTATAGTGGTCTAGAAGATCTCGGAAGAAAGGGTGACCCGGGGGGCGGAAACCCCAGATCACATGCTCGAGGAAGACGACTACCTCACCCGGGCCTGGTGTAGGCCGGGTCTCCTCACCCGGCGTCCTCCACTGGATGTCCTGCTCAGCGGGCAGGACATCCAACTCGGCCAGCTCGTCAAGCTTGGCCTTGGTGACAGTCGATTTCGCCCAATTGGCGGAAATCGACTGACCCGGCTTTTGCTTCCCAGCCGGGTTTTTGCCCTTCAACTTGGCACTAGCCTTAGGAGCCATGGAGTGTAGATCTAAAAGGAGGTAAAATGAGAGCTCGATTTGGGGCTCGTGGGCGCGGAGGTGGAGTGAACGGAAGAAGAAGAAGGGGAAATGGCCGGTGAGATTTTGGGTTGACCCCGGGGGCCAATTTATAGGGCGTGGGGGAAAGGACCTAGGGTAGTGATATGAATGCCGGGTCTTGTTACGTTTTCCTTGGAGTGTTGACCCGGGAAATGATGCCCTGACTTGAAAAACAAAACCGGGTTATTATATGGACCGCCCAAAAAGCAGGCCTAGCTATGATAAAAGCACTCTAACCCTGTATATTATGAATTTGAATGTTTATTGTTTTGCAGGGAATAGCATGCGCTTCGTGGTCATCCCGAGAAGCCCAAGCTATTCTGGGGACTATTGATGGGGGGATGGTAACCCGGTAGACTCATGCCCAGGTGAAACCTGGCCCGAAAGGAATCGCACAAGACCCGGCCCAAGGAGGAGGAGTTTCTAGAAGGCCCAAGGGGGAACGTAGGTCTTGTAACCTGCACCTTGGGGGTCACGATTAGGAAACTTAGGGTTGTGTGCGGTTTCCGGGCAGGATTCCGGGTATGTCTTGTATAGGAAGCCAGAGAGCCAGGTAATACATAAACCGGCTCCTGGGACAGAGAGACCAAGAGAGTTTTTACTTGATATTCGAGGATTCTAGTGGTACGAGAGCTGATAGTTGTAACCCTAGATTGGAGACTCGGCGACATTGCAGACAGAGCTACCAGATCACCTGACAACATGATTTCCCCTGAGATAAACCCTCTCCCAAACACCAGAGTCGATTTGCCCCAAAGTAAGTTACCCCAGGTAACGTCTGCCGTGATTATCCCACGACAACAACCACTAGTAAAACTGAAGCTCCAAGTGCTAGTAAACCTCCTACTATCAATGGTAAATTAATTGGTGTTAATAAAGTCCCTACTCCTTTGGTGAAACATGCTAAATTGCCTCAAACTGCTAAAATTGCTTCTGATAAAAGTGCTGAAATTTTTAGAGGTATGGGAGATAATGGTTCCATTACTTTTGTTGATAATAATATTGATTTTTATGATTGCAATATCTCTGAAGTTATTATGTTTCTACAAAATCTTGCTAGAACTCCCAATGCTAGTGCCATGAATATGGCCTTTACTAAACATATTACCAATGCTCTCGTGAAAGTTAGGGAAGAAAAGCTGAAACTTGAGACATCTATCCCTAGGAAATTAGATGATGGTTGGGATCCTATCATTAAGATAAAAGTAAATGATTTTTATTGCAATTCTTTGTGTGATCTTGGTGCTAGTATCTCTGTTATGCCTCAAAAGCTTTACAATATGCTTGATTTACCACCGTTGGAACACTGTTATTTGGATGTTCATCTTGCTGATAATGCTAAGAAGAAACCTCTTGGTAGAATTGATGATGTTCTTATTATGGTTAATAATAACCTTGTCCCTATTGATTTTGTTGTTATGAACATTGAATGCAATGCTTCTTGTCCTATTGTTTTGGGAAGACCTTTTCTTAGAACTGTTGGTGCTTTTATTGATATGAAAGAGGGGAGTATTAAATATCAATTCGCCATCAAGAAAGGTTTGGAACACTTTCCTAGAAAGAAGATGAAGATAACTTTTGACTCTATTATTAGATCAAGATACAATGTTGATTCTTCTTCACTTGAAAAATAGTTGAGTTTCCCTTTTATGCCTAGCTGAAAGGCGTTAAAGAAAAGCGCTACCCGGAGACAACCCGTTTTTTTCGTTTTCTTTGGTGTGCTTTGCACGTCGGTGTTTTCTATTTCCTTAGAAACCTCTCTGTATCTTTTCTTTTGAGTTTTTGTTGAGCCAAGTAAAGCCTATAGTGGAAAGTTGAGCCCATATTTCGGATTTTTGCGCAGGAAACAAATTTCTGCTGTCCAGTGTTAATTCCGTTAAAAATCACAGAAAAAGTCAAAATGACCTGAGTTTTTTTGTGCTTAATCTTGAGTTATATACACAACTTTTCTTAGTTGACCACTTTTTGATTTGATCAACAGAAGATTTTTTCAAATATCGATTTTTACAAGTTGTTCTGTTTTGACAATTTTCTGCCATTTATCGCATTTGCATCTTAATCTCTTTCTTTTGGTATTCTTTTGAGAAAAAGAGTTTTAAAAGAAGTTGTGATAGTAGCTAATGTGTTTTTTAGTTTTTGACTTGTGTTTAAACTGAACCATGTGAATTTATTATTTCAATTGCACTAACGTTGCTAATGAAGATTGTGAGAATTTTGGTGTGAAGGAAGTTTTCAAGGGTCAAGAGAAGAGGATGATATGATGTGATCAAGAAGAGTGAAAAGACTAAGCTTGGGGATGCCCCGGTGGTACATCCCAGAAAATTCCAAGAATACTCAAGCGTCTAAGCTTGGGGATGCCCAAGGCACCCCCTTCTTCATCAACAAATTATCAGGTCACTTCTAGTGAAACTATATTTTTATTCGGTCGCATCTTATGTGCTTTACTTGGAGCGTCTTTTATTTTTGTTTTCAGTTTGCTTTTCTTTTTTTGCTTTCAGTTTGTTTTTACTTTTTCAATAAGCTTGGTTGGACCCCAGCATTCTTTTATTGGAGAGTGACACGCTCCGCTTTTTCATGAGAATACGTTGTCTTCTTAATCTCTTTCTAGCTGCTGCATTTATTTAGCTCATGTTTTGCATGCATCTCTTATTAGAGCTGATAGTTTTACTAGCGTTATGTGAGTACTCTCGTGTTTGCTTTCTGTATCATAAAGATTATTTTTGTTAAAGCATGTTTTGTTTGGTGCTTGTTGGGAGAAGAAAATTGTTGCTTGAAGCAGAATTTATAACAGTGTTAGTAGAAGCTTGTATAGATTGTGGCTAGAACTTTTTCATGCCATGCTAAATGTTATTTTAGTTTTAAATCCTAGTGGTTGTTGAATAGCATTATTAGCCTCAAATAGCTGAGAGTGCTTAATATGTCTTGAAAGATTCATGAGTTGTTTTTGTCATAGTAAAGCATCAATATATGGTATTCTCTTTCGAATGTTTTATTTGGTTGACTTGGCGCATGCTCACACCATGTTTATGACTACAAACCAGTCATGAATAGCCTCCATGACCACTTAGTTTTTGAACTTGTGATATTTTTTATGTTTCAATTAATGATACTTATGTCGCTATGCATGATTATGGCTCTTATGCTATCTTGATTTGTCACTCCCAGTCTTTTGCTAGCCTCCACCTGTACTGAGTATGAGCTCTACTCGTGCATCCAAAATATCTTAAACCAAAGTTTTTCCCATTGTGTACATCATACCTACCTACATGTGGTATTTAACTGCCACTCCAAAGTAAATTGCTCATGTGTTACCTTTAAAACCTTCAAAATTACTCCTGCTTTATTTTCCTGTTTTTGCTCATGAGGACGTAAATAGAGAATCTTTATCTCACTTGTTGATTGGATTTCACACCCTAGACTAGTGGCTTCATCCGTTTATCCAAATGATAGAAGAGCTGGCAGCGGGGTGCCCAGCCCCAAATTAATGCAAACAAATTCTCTTCACTATTTTTGCCCCTGATTTATCAGTCAAAGCATAATTGTGTAAACAAAAGAGAAAGAGGGATGACCTTCTACACCAGTTGCGTCCTTCACCATGGGAGCCGCTCTTGTGAATCCAGTTGGCTTGTGACGTACTGTATTTTCTGTTTACCATTCGTTGACATTAGCATATCCCAAAATATAGATACTCCTCCACGGTATGTGATTGTTGGCAGGCACCCGAGGATTCGGTTAGACATGGTTTGTGAAAGATGGATGGGAGGAGTGTCAAACTTTTAATACCTCTGTTTAATAAAATAAAAGCTCTAGCACATGAGTGATCCCTGCTTCCCTCTACGAAGGGCCTTTCTTTTACTTTTATGTTGAGTCTCCATCTTCTAGCTTTATGCACAGTTGAGAGAGCATTTTTTCCATTCTGAGTTCTATGTGCATTTGTCCCATAAGCATCAATAATTACTTCATGATGTGATATTATTTGTTCTTAAATTATTTGTTCTATTCTTCCTCATGAACTTTGAAGGTGTCCTGGCATTTATGTTTTGCCCCACTCTTAAGGACTATCGAAATATCACTTTGCCATGCTTTCTCTATATCTAAAACAAACGTTTACCTTTCTTTGAATTATTTTTCATGATCCTTTATTTGAGTTACTCTTCGTGATGCAAAGTAATTGCTATGCTTTATTATTAAAGTTTTATTTATCATGTCTGTGTTTAAAGTTCTATGATCTCAGCGTGCATATGCTTTTACATTAGATTGATCAAGTTTATGTTAGTATCATGTCACCTCAGAAATTTGTTTTATTGTTTACCTACTCGAGGACGAGTAGGAACTAAGCTTGGGGATTCTTGATACGTCGCCAACGTATCTATAAGTTATGATGCTCCATGATCATATAATGTCAATTGCTACTTGTTTTCTCCCTTATTTATGTCATTTTTATCGATTTTCCGGACTAACCTATTGACAAGATGCCACAGAGCCAGTTCCCTGTTTTCTGCTGTTTTTAGTTTCAGAAAAGTTGTTCTGGAAATATTTTCTCGGAATTGGAAAGTTCGAAGCTCGGAAGTCCTATTTTCCCCGGAAGCATCCAGAAGACCGAAGAGGAGTCGAAGAGGGGCAAGAGGGGGCCACACCATAGGGTTGCGTAGGTCCCCCTGGCCGCGCCACCTATGGGTGTGGGGCCCCTGGAGCTCCACCGCATTTTCCCTTTCACCTATTTAATCCCCCCGGATGGAAAACCCTAAGCACCTGATCAAAAATCCCCGAAAAGTTCCGCAGCCGCCGTCACCGTCAACCCTAGATCAGGGGGGTTCTGAAGCTGTTTCCGACACCGTGCCGGAGAGGAGATCATCACCGGAGGCTTCTACATCACCATGCCTGCCTCCGGAGTGATGCGTGAGTAGTTCATCCTTGGACTACGGGTCCGTAGCTGTAGCTAGATGGTTGTATTCTCCTCATATGCCTCCATGTTTAGATCTCGTGAGCTGCCTATCATGATCGAGATTGATCTTATGTAATTCTATATGTTGTGTTTGCTAGGATCCGATGAATATTGACCTTATGCCAAGTTGATTACACTCTTTATTTGCATATGCTATTTGTGATCTTGCATGCTTTCCGTTGCTAGTGGTTGCTCTGGCCAAGTAGTTGCTAGTGACTCCAAGAGGGAGTATTTATGCTCGATAGTGGGTTCATGCCTCCTCACCACCTTGCTCGAGTGACAGAAACGTGAAGGGGGATGTGTTGTTGCCATTAGGGAGAAAAAAGCGGTAAGAGTGCCCGCGTGCATAATCATTGCTTACATTACACACTTTGTTTAATGCAGTTATTTGTTGCTTGCAACTTAATACCTAAGGGGGTTCGGATGATAACCTGAGGGTGGATTATTAGTCATAGATGCAGATGGATGTCGGCCTATGCATATTGTTGTAATGCCCACACTAAATATCATAGTAATCATCATGTTATATTGTGCACTACGGTGCAACCTCTATTTGTCAATTGCCCAGCTGTAATTTGTTCACCCAGCATGCTATCTTTTATGGAGAGACACCACTAGTGAACCTATGAACCCCGGTCCATTTTCCACCCTGTTAAACAAACCACAAACTATTTACTGCTTTCTTTACTAACTGCAAGCATACATCATTTTCCACACTATACGTCTGATCTTTGTTTTCAGCAAGACCGGTGAGATTGACAACCTCACTGTACCGTTGGGACAAAGTATTTTGGTTGTGTTGTGTGCAGGTTCCACGTTGTCGCTGACATCGGTGAAGCACCAGCACCACCGTTAGTGGCATCAACCTTCCTGAGATCCTCTTCCTCCTACTGGATTCATAACCTTGGTTCTTAACTGAGTGAAATTCTTGCCGTTTACTCATCACACCCTCCTCTTGGGGTTTCCACGGTCACCATCACGAGCATCAGTCTCGTGGGTAGTTTGTTTAGTTATTGAGGACATGGGAAAAGTCATGATGTTAGTAGTGAAGTTATGTTGAAGTAATATCTATATGGTTTGATATTTAAGTTGTGGTGTTATTCTTCTAGTGGTGTCATGTGAACGTCGACTACATGACACTTCACCTTTATGGGTCTCGGAGGATGCATTGTGTATTTGGCTACTAGTTGTGGGGTTGCCAGACTGACAGAAGCCTAAACCCCCGTTAGGACACCGATGCACGAGGGAGCTAGGATCCCAGAGTTTAAGGTTGTGGTTAGATTTATCTTAATTACTTCTTGTATTTGCGGATGCTTGTGATGGCCTTATGGACTTGTTGGTAAACCCCAAGAGAAAGGTTGTGAAGAGTGTAGCAGCAAGTTTTCGCTCAGAAAAGAAACCAAGGTTGAATCGACCAGTCGGAGGACAAGAAATCTCTAAAGGATGATGCAGCTGAGGTGGCAGGGCGCACTACCGGTTCAGCAGCAACATGGAACCTACACAACACAATCAAATCACTCTGTCCCAACGAAGCAGTGATGTTTTCAATCTCACCGGTTTTGCTGAACACAAAGAGATTAAACCTATGGTGTGGAAAACAATAGGAAAACGGTAGTAACAGTATGAGAGCAGTATGAAAGCAGTAGGTGTTTTATCAGTATGAGGAAAACAGGACCGGGGTCCACATTGCACTAGTGGTGTCTCTCCGAGAAAGATAAATAACATGTGTGGTGAACAAATTACAGCTGGGCAATTGATAGAATGAAGGTTGCACCGTAGTGCATATGCAATACATAAAGATTGCTATGTGATTCATGCGGGCATTACAACAAGATACATAGAACGTTATCCAACTGCATCTATGACTGAAAATCCACCCTTCGAATATCATCCAAATAAACATTGGGAATTAATTTGCAAGCAACAGATAATCGCAGTAAGCAAACTATGCAATGTAAACAATAACATCGTCCTTAGACAAAACATTGTTGTTTTCTCCCTAATGGCAACAACACATCCTCCATCTGTCACGTTTCTGTCACTCGAGCACAGATGAAAAGGAGGCATGAACCCACTATCGAGCATAAATACTCCCTCTTGGAGTTACTAGCATCTACTTGGCCAGAGCATCTACTAATAACGGAGAGCGTGCAAGATCATATATAACATAATCATGAATATAACATGATAGATTGATAATCAGAAGACATAGCATTCAACATTCATCAGATCCCAGCAAACACAACATGTAGCATTACATAAAGATGATCTTGATCATGTTAGGCAGGTAACAAGATCTAAACATGAGGTACAAAGTGGAGATAACAACCATCTAGCTACTGCTATGGACCCGTAGTCCACAGATGAACTACTCACGCATCAGTTCAGAGGAGGGCATGGTGGTGTAGACCCCTCCGGTGATGATTTCCCCCTCCGGCAGGGTGCCAGGGAGAGCTCCAGAACCCTCCCGATCTCGGGATGACGGTGAAGGCGGACTCGGGTGTTTGTCGGGTAAAAGTGGGATCTCTCTAGGGTTTACGTCTCGGGGGATTATATAGGCTAAAGGGCAAAGGCGGTGGAGGCCTGGGGGCCCCACGCCACCCCCTAGTGCGGCCAAGGGGGCACCGCGCCACCCTATGGTGTGGGGCCCCTGTGCCCCCCCTCCGGGTCTCTTCAGGACTCCGTTGAACCTTATGGAATTCTAATACTTCCGGGCTTTTTTCCAATTCCGAGAATATTTCTAGAACAACTTTTGTGAAATTAAAAACAGCAGAAAGCAGGGAACTGGCTTTGTGGCATCTTGTCAATAGGTTAGTCCAGAAAATCGATAAAAATGACATAAAGTGTATAGAAAACATGTGGGAAACAATAAGAAAACAACATGGAACATCAGAAATTAAGGATACGTTTATGACGTATCAACATCCCCAAGCTTAGTTCCTACTCGTCCTCGAGTAGTTAAACGATAAAAAACACAATAATTTCTGAGGTGACATGCTACCAACATAACTTGATCATCATAATAGTGTAAAGCATGTAAACTAGAATCAAATGAATAAAGGCTATGGTTTATAGTTGATATCAAAGAGTAATGTATGAACCATTAGGAATAACAAAGTAAAACTTTTCAATGAATCAATACTAAAAGACAATCCACTGTGCAAAGTATATTAGAGATGTTTTAAGTTTCAAGAAAAACAATATAATCATCCAAGGCACCAAACTCTCACAACAAACCCTGTTAGGATCAAGTCAAGTGACAACAATATGCACATAGGAAAATCATTCAAATAATTGTGCACTTAAAACAAGCAAGTGTTCTGTATTGGTCCCTAGCACCAGGATGTTATGGCTAAACTAACATAATGGGGGGTTTGGATGGTCAATGGAAGAAAGTCTCACACCACTGAAAGTGATCATTAGACAAGAGGAAGTCTTATAATCGAAGTTATGCAAGGAGTAGTGATTGCCACACAACGGATGCACGTAGAGCTATAAGTGTATGAAAGCTCTCCAATGGAACTAGTGGGGGTGCATCCAACTTTCTTGCTCACGAAGACCTAGAGCTCTTTTGAGGAGACTCGTCATTGGAATATACAAGCCAAGTTATGTAATGTAAGTTCCCCACATAGTTATGAAGTCATAATATGAAAACTCTCTCCAAACTGAAGTAATGATGCCAACCAAGCACAAGTGTGGAATCCTATATAGCTAAGTAGATGATCCCCACTAACTCATTTCTCTAATCATGCAACCTATCCACCTCAGCTATATGCCAGGTCAGCAATTTCGATTAGTTACATGCAACCTTCCACTCGATGAAGCATCCTGACCCGTACCATCTTATTTCCTTTCTTTTATGACCGTAGAACACCAACAGTCCAGCCCATCAGGTGAGGCCTCATCTAGCCCATGACTCTTAGCTCTCACGTGTGACCGAAGAAACCGGCCCACCGTGCAACCACCGAAGAGCCCCTCCGCAATTCTACATTAATGATTAATCTTGGCGGCGCCGCTTTCTCTTCCTCTCTCTCATGATTTCCACAAGAAACTGGTGAAGGCATACTAGAAGTTCGTACATACCGTTTCCGTTTAAATTATGAGCTCTGCCTCGGTCCATTTTCTCACACTCCCTTCCGTTTATGATCTTCCTGACCAGCGCGACGCGTACCACCTTCATGCTCTAGCGCCCTACAAGCCACACATTAGACCGGCACCAGCCCCTTCACTAGTTTGGTTGCGCCACCGTGTTGCAGCCATGGCTCAGATGGGATGTACATTTGGTGCCTAGAAATATATTGCCTGAGTAAGTACCCATCTCCTATGAGTTGTTAGCTTTCTGCTTTGTTCCGGTATGTAGATCATTGCTACAGCGGTCCAGCTGTCGGCTGGCATGCATGGAGGCGATCATCAAGTACATGCAGAAACAGGGGTGCATCTGCCAATGTCGGATTGCTTTTGTGCATAACTTTCTATTCTTACAGAACTTCATGTTCTCTTGGTTCATAGTTTTCTATGATTTCCTTGGTAATAAACTAATTCCATGTCTGCAGACCCTACTCTTTTGTTTGATATTAGGTTACAACTTACAAGAATGCTTAACCAAGCTTGTGATTATCTCAGGATGGTACTTTCTTGATATTTAAGGCATTAGTTCAAGCCACATGTTGTTGCATACTATTCATGATACTTATTATTTTGGTTGGTGAAAAACTTTGCAGTACATATAGTGTGTTACCCGAGCCTTTTCCTTCATGAGTCCTCCTAATATATGACTTCAAAAGTCCTACTAATCTACCACTTTAGGAGGTGGTCACTGAAATGTGCCCACCATTTTAAGACGGAAGGAGACTTCAGAAGGTAAGAACCTCTACTCCTTTTATTTTAATATATATTTATAAGATGGTTATTCATTTGTTTAAACTATCATTATTGTTGTTCAAATGGTTCATATGGCAAAAAATAAAATAGTAGTTGCTATATGTGTGCGGACTACATCATCAGCTTCAGAATCTAAATATTGAGCAGAAGGACCAGGCAGAGCAAAATCATGTCGGTATATTTGTAATCCTTTTACACAAGCTGATGCACAACATATTTTGGGTTCTATGTAAATACTTCAACGTTTAATACAACTTTCCATTCTAAATGCTTCCATATTATATTTTTATAAGAAACAGGTTGTGCATTCCTCTTCCCATTATGGAAAAAACAATTATAATAACACAATCTTTTTTCTGTTGATTTCTTAAGATAACATGATTAAGTTATACTATTGTTGCTTATTCAGTTTTTTGCAAGTCATGCTATTCTAACTAGACTCTTGAAAGCCATTTTTACCCATATGCCTTCTCCCCTAGAAAATCTCACGGACCGAAGGATATTTGTTCAACACTTATTTTTGCTCATACGCTTTCTCCCCTAGAAAATCTCACCGGTCAGAGAAGATTTATTCAAAATTATTTTTGCTCGTATGCCTTCTCCCCTAAAAAATCTCACCGATTGATGGCTCCCAAGTGCAGGAGATCAATTGTAGTACTTTTCGAATTAGAAAGTTTGTCGAACCCACGAGGAGCAGAAGGAACTGGTAAGTAGAATAACAAAGGAATAATAAAAGCAACAGGTGTTTTTGTGTTTTAATTGTGTAGTGCAAGTAAAGTAAAATGCGGAAAGTAAATTGCAGCAAGTAGTAGGTCTCAATGAGAGACAAAGCCCAATCCTCTAATGCGCAAGAGGACAAGCTCAAGTGTGTGTTTGTGTCTTATATGTGGAAAACGTTCCCGAGGGCTGCACGGATTTAGCTGGCATAGTGATTCATTGCATAACATGTTTGTATATCTTGTCTAGTTTTAATCTTCTTCGGACGAAGCCACAAATAGGAATAGCTAAATAAATAAACTATCACCCCTTATGATGGATCACGTGGCCAATTAAATGACAGCACGAGAATTATTAAGACATGATGTCCCACCATAGCCTTATGCTCTAAGGTCCCCGATACAAGTACCCTCATAATGCAATTCAACGACTCTGTATCAAGTTCCTGTCACCTAAAGACATCATCACGTCACTACACTACGGTGTTCTCCTATGAGCCCATGTAGGTGAAGTGTTGTACAGTCGACGTTCGTACAACACCATCATAGAATCAGATAAAAGATAAATACTAGACCAAATAACAACTCATCTCATGTAACAAATCATTGCCAATTCATCCTATGCCCTCAGGAACATGCGGGAACTACTCACAACGTGCAAACATGATCATGTATGGTGACATATGTGGTACAACACAATCTGAAACAATGGATCCACCACCAAATAATGACAAGTACTCAATCGCAAACATGCAACTGAGTACAATAACACGTATCTAGGGTGTAGCAATGATCAAACTATGAGGGGAACGGAGTGGATCACGGTGATGGTGATGGTGGAGATGCAGGTGCTGGTGAGGATGGTGATGGAGATGCCTCCTCCCACGCCAAGGAGGATATGGGGATGAAGATGGGGATGATTCCCCCCTTCTCCGGAGCTCCGGAGCAGCAGGATCTGTCTCCCCCGCGGAGAGTTTCGAGAGTTTTTCCGCCCTGGCGGCTCCGTCTCGTCTCGGGAAAATTAGGGTGTTCGTTTTCGGGGAAGACGGAGTCGTCAGCAAAAAGACCTCGGGGAGGAGGTGCTGTGGGCCCATTTGGGGGCCCCACACACAGCCAGGCCGCGTGGGCTACCCCCTTTTGGGCCTCCTGGCCCTCCTCCTTTGTGTCTTGTGCCCACGGCCTTTCTCCCGAAGAAAAACGGACAGGGTTTCTTTCCTTTCGCAATTTGGATACCTGTAGCTCCTGAAACATCAAAAACATGAAAACAGGTGTTTTCTGACAACCAGAAATTAAATACCAAAAATAGGGACTTTGTAGGAAAGTCCCATAAAATCATCTAAAACATGCAAAACAATGACATAACATTGATAAAACATACCAATAATGCCTATATGGAGGGTATAAATGATGATATAAAATGCACGTATCAACTCCCCCAAGCTTAAACCTTTGCTCGTCCTCGAGTAAATAAGGACATAGATCATTACATGCATCAATGGACTTATGGTTGATAAATAAATACGGGCATTGTATCATCATCATGTTCAGTTATAATGCAAGATGAATGAATAGAACTCATACACATAAGGATAACATATTCGAAGCTCTAGCAAACACCCCATACTTTTGAAAGCAAATAACCATTGTATGTTGGACAATCGAATTATACTCTTTAATTTGGAGAAAGATAAATGAGTAGACGTAAAACATGATCAAGTCTCATTTAGTTTCCAAACTATTCAGCTTAAATTACTAATTGTAATGTGGAATCCATTGTGCTAAGACTCTCATTGCCCCTTTATCATTAGCATCTTAATTTATGAATGTTGAAGTAATGTGGTTGACAAGGTGTTGGTTGAATGTCTCATGCCCCGTGAGTGTGAAAACCTACTCCATGATTACTCAACTTAAGATTCCTAATAAGCTTTGTACAATCATAATAAGTATTAATGACATCATAGAGAATTGCAAAGAGGTACCTCTTGCCCCATGACATAGAAACCAGACCATGTCACAATAACAAGATGAACAAACGGAGTAGACTCATCATCCTTTTTTTATTTCATTCACTATATGCATAGCTTCTTATTTTATTGTAGGATGTGTTTGTAGAGTCCACTCTAGCTGTAAGTAAATTTCCACCATGATCAAGCATGGCTTGGGTTAGCGGCCCAATGCAATTTCTCTAGTCATATATACTTACTCATCAAAACTTACTATTCCTTAGGCTCAATCTTCTCCTCTCTGAATTTTTCATCTTCATGTTTTTGCAGTCTCTTCTTGACTCCCTCGCAGCCATTGGCAGTCGCGTCATTTCGGCTGAGACAGATTGCGTGACCCTTCAGGCAAATCGCGATCGACTCATCTCGGAAGGCCAGCTTCTCCGGGGTAAGTAGATCTACTCCTTCTATTCAATCTTTCCAATCATGCGAATTCCTTTGTGTTTTAAACTTATTGCTGTGTAGCTCAAGCCGAAGTGCTGAAGGCCGAAAAGATGGATGCTGTCACTCGGGTAAGCACCCTGGAGGCTCAGTTGGAGGCTGCTCGAAAGGAACTTGAATCCTCTCGCAAGCAGTCGACTGACTTCGAGGAAAAGCTCGCTGATGCCCAGGATTCCCTAAAGAAATTGGAGGAGGCTGGCACCAAGCAGAACAACAATCTCGTTGACTTCCTTTGCCCTCTGGCCCAAAGTTTCGCAGGTAAGTTGCACTTATCCTTTGTCGTTTCTCGACTGGCTGGTATGTTCTTTGTAATCAAAGTTCTCTTTGCAGATCTTCTTGGCGTTGCGCTGGAGCTGCCCTGGGTTCAGCGGGTGGACGCCTTGACAGATTCTTGCGCTCAGCTTCGAATGCATGCAAGTGGGATTTGCTCCCTCATTGGCAATGCTACTCGAGTGTTGACGCAACTCCACGGGCGTCTTCTGGTCGACGTTGCGGTTCCGCCCACGTTGGATGGTCTCCTGAAGGTTTTCCTGGAGGGCGATCTCCTTCAGGCCTACTCGGTCGCTCAGTCGGAGTCCGGGGCGAAGACTGCTATCCAGTTTGCACTGGCGCACGGAGTCGCAGGCTTGGACGAGGCGTACTTGAACCTTCCCGTCGATGCTACTATGGGAAGAAAGGTAGCGCTTCGTCCTTTCGGTGATCCGGTTGGAGTCCTTGCCCGGAAGTTATCTGATTTGATTTCCCGTGCTAGTCGCAGGGGGCAATCTGCCGCGAGTGGCAGCACTTCTGTAGTTCCTTAGGATAGTCTTTACGTAGTTTGTGCTTCCGATGTAATGAACCTTGGGATGTATTCCCGTATTCTATCTTTAATCGAAATGTTCTTTTGATATCTGAGATGCTTCCTGCGATTGATTGCCATGAGTTCCTCCCGATGGGAGTAGCCCCCGAGCACCTGTCGAATAGGTGGTTTATTTCTCGAATGGAGTGTCTTGAATTATTCCTTAACTTTTCTTATCTTCCTCCAGGTAACAGGCGCTGTTGCGGAGTCTTCGAGTGGATCTGCTGCACAAGCATATCCTCTTGTTGCTGTTGTTGGTATTTTTGCCGGCCTCCGTGACCGTGTCGCGGATAGTGAGCGCAAGCTAAAGGCTTTGCGTGGAGTGGCTGATGTAGCTAAGTCCAAACGGAGACTTGCGGTTGAACGTGAGCAGTTTGTGATGGAAGAATTGGCAGTTGTTGCCAAAGATATGCTTTGTAAGTACTTCAGCCCCCTAGCACTCTGTGTCTTCTTTCTTTCTTTGACTCTCTGTAGCTTTCTTTGCAGTTGTTCATCCTGACGAACGGTGTGAAAAACATTGGATAGAAAACCATATTCTTCACGAAGCCAGCAGTTCTAAACCACATGCAAGTAACTTCTGGTCTGACCGTAGTCGAGGCTTTATTCTGGCCACTCTGAAGTATCGGGTGGGCCAGGCGAAGATACTGGTTGACAGTTGTCACGAGGCCTTGATAGCTTTGAATGGCGCTTTTTATCCGTTGGAAAGGGGTCCAGAAGATTTGAGCCAACTACTCAGAACTTTTGGTCGAGTAGGCGAGATTCGGGAGTGCGTCCGTCAGCAGTTGATCTGCGGGTCTTTAGTAGCACTCTCGTTTGTTCGATTATGGCGTCCTGAGGTCAATTTCAACTCCGTGGCCAAGCTCCCAAATGCTCCAGTCGATATGACATCTCATTATACAGTCATTCGTCCTGCTGCAAAGGAGATTATTCGACTGAGCTCTGATGAGGTTAATCGGGTTTTAGCCGAGGAAACTGCTCTCCGCCATATGTAATTGTAGGATGTATGTATCATGTTGTTTTTTATAATCGTCTTGAAACTTTATAAGGTGCTAACCTTGTTTGTACTCTTATATTTGTAAATGATGCTAAGTTAGGCGTAACCCCCGTGTGTTTGGGGTGTATACCTGTTATTTAGCGTGTAAATATCAATGATTGGAGAAACTATGGTTGAGAAACCATGTATTTTATTAATATGACTGAGAAGCCACGTATTTTCTTCGAGCTACAGTATGGCTAGTATAGCCTTATTTCCACGAGTAGAATAATCCTAAGGATAGAATTTGCGGAGGTGCGCAACATTCCACGGATTAGAGTAGATGCCACCGGTCTCAGGGTTCTTCAGTCGATAAGCGCCTCCAGGGATAACTTCGTGTATTATGAAGGGTCCTTCCCACGGTGGCTCGAGCTTGTGTCATTCCTTCTGCTTGAGTCGCAGCACCAAATCTCCTACCACGAAGGCTCTGTGGCGTATACGGCGGCTGTGGTAGTTGCGCAACGACTGTTGATATACCGCGGATCTTGCGAGTGCAATGTCGCGTATCTCGTCGAGTGCATCCACGTCTTCCGCGAGTGCCCTGTTAGAGGTTTTCTTCGCTGTAAGCGACGACTCGTGGGGCGCTGAACTTGACATCTTCGGGAAGGACTGCTTCAGCTCCGTATACCATGAAAATGGCGTGTATTTTGTTGATCGATTCGGGGTCGTGCGGAGGCTCCATAGTACGGAGGGTAACTCCTCTGCCCAGTGCCCTGCCGCTGGGTGTAGGCGATCTAGTAGCCGTTTCTTTATTCCAGCCGAGACCAACCCGTTGGATCGCTCAACTTGACCATTGGTTTGCGGGTGAGCCACAGAGGCGAAACTGAGGGTGATGCCCTTTTCCTCGCAGAACTGCTCTGTTTCCTTTGCTGTAAAATTGGTTCCATTGTCGGTGATTATGTTGTGTGGTATCCCAAATCTGCACACGATGGAGTCGAGGAATTTAACGGCGCATTGAGCGCTAGCCGAGGTGACTGGCATGGCTTCAATCCACTTTGTAAATTTGTCGACTGCAACTAGCAAGTGCGTGTAACCTCCGGGTGTTGATTTTTTCAGTGGTCCTACCATGTCTAGCCCTCATTGTGCAAAGGGCCAGGCGATTGGGATCATGTGAATCTCAGTGGCAGGGGTGTGCGGCTTGGGCGCAAATCTTTGACATGCGTTGCATTTGTCGACTAGGTCCTTTGCATCCATGACTGCTGTGAGCCAGTAGAACCCTGCGCGAAAAGCTTTACCCACGATTGCCTTCCAGCTAGCATGGTGTCCGCAATCTCCTTGGTGTATATCTAGTAGTAGTTCCTTGCCGTCCTCGGGCGCTATGCATCTTTGCAATATTTCTGATATGCTCTGCTTGTATAGTTCTCCATTGAGTACTCGAAAAGCTTTGCTGCGTCGTACTATTTGTCGAGCCTCGCGAACATCTGCTGGGAGCTGCTTTTTGGACAAGTAGTCGAGTTATTTCTGCGTCCAGACTGGCTCGACCAGAAAAACTTGTCTTGAGATGTTGTGGGTGAGCTCAATCATAGCAGTTTGCGCGCTGACCTCCGTCTCCAATGTCGCAAGTGCTTCTGCTGATTTTTTGACTTTGACTGAGCGCTTGATCATCCTTTCGAAGTATATTCCAGGCGGTATGGGTGTGTTTGTAGAACCCATGTTTGCCAATTTATCTACTTATTCGTTGCTGGATCGCGCAATATGCTTTAGTTCGCACCCTTGGAAACTTCCTTCGAGTAGATTGTACATATCTCGATAAGCAACCATGTTTTCTGCAATGGCGTCGCACTCTTTCATTGTCTGCTGTACTGTGAGGTTTGAATCTCCATAGATCGTTAGTCGGGTTGCTCCACAGGTAATCGCCATCTTCATGCCATGGAGGAGGCCCTCGTACTCTGCGTCATTATTTGACGCCGGGTCGTCGGGTGGAAAGTCCAATCGCAGGACGTATTGTAACTTGTCACCTCTCGGGGATATCAGGACTACCCCAGCTCCGGCTCCTTCGTTTCTCTTTGATCCATCGAAATACATTATCCAGTTGCTTGTATACTCTGGAGGGCCTGGCGTTTGTAGTTCTGTCCACTCGCTCAGGAACTCCACGAGCACTTGTGATTTGATAGATTTGCGACCTGCGTATATGATGTCCCAGGCGCCGAGCTCGATACTCCGCTTCGTAATTCTTCCGGATGCCATTGGGTTATTCATGATAGTATCCAGTGATGCGTCGTTTACCAGTGGGACGGTGTGTTCCTGGAAGTAATGTTTGAGCTTTCGGGCTATGAGCACCACACCGTACGCGAGCTTCTGGTAATGGGGATATCGCTGTTTGCAAGGCGAAAGCACATCGCTGATATAATATATTGGCCTTTGGATGCCATACGCCTTGCCGTCTTCCGCCCGTTCGACCACAATTGCTGTGCTGATGACCTGATTTGTCGCGGCTAGGTATAGGTACAGTGGCTCCCGTTCCTGTGGTGTTGCCAGGACGCGCCTGCTCTGCAATGCTCGCTTGAGGTCCGCGAATGCCTTCTGTGCTTCAGGTGTCCACTCGAACTTATCCGTTTTCTTCAGTAACTTGTAGAAAGGTAATGCTTGCTCGCCTAGCCTCGCAATGAATCTGCTTAGGGTGGCTAGTCGTCCTGCGAGCTGCTGCGCACCACGGAGATTAGTTGGCTCCTTCATTGTCAGGATTGCTTGGATTTTCTCCGGGTTAGCTTCAATCCCTCGAGCGGAGACCAGGTATCCGAGAAGTTGTCCTGCAGGGACGCCAAAGACACACTTGGTCGGGTTGAGCTTGATTCGGTATGCGTTCAACGCGTCGAATGTTTCTCTGATATCATTGAGAAGCGTATCTTCCACTCGAGTCTTGATGACGATGTCGTCAACGTACACTTGTACGTTCTTGCCAATGAGCTTGGCGAGGCATTTTTGCATGCAGTGCTGATATGTTGCGCCTGCGTTCTTTAGCCCAAAGGGCATTTTCGTATAGCAGTAAACACCGTGGGGTGTTATAAACGCCGTCTTCTCCTCGTCCTCATTTTTCATACTGATCTGATTATAGCCCGAATAGGCATCCAAGAAAGAGAGGCATTGGCAACCTGTTGTAGAGTCCACGATCTGGTCAATCCGTGGCAGGGGAAAGTTATCCTTGGGGCAGTGTTTATTCAACGACATGTAGTCGATGCACACGCGAAGGATGTTAGTATTTTTCTTCGGGACCAGCACCGGGTTTGCTAACCAGGTGGAAATTTTTATCTCGCGAATGAATTTTGCTGCGAGTAGTCTGTTTACTTCTCCTCCGAGCGCTTTTTGTTTGGGCTCTAAGAACCTTCGGGTGGTCTGCTTGATAGGCTTGGCGTCCTTGAAGACTTCGAGTGAGTGCTCGGCGAACTCCCTGGGTATCCCTGGCATATCTGAAGGCTGCCAGGCGAAAATTTCCCAGTACTCACGGAGGAGCTCGACGAGCGCGTCTTCCTATGCTAGCGAGAGGGTGGTGGACACCATCGCCGTCTTCGCAGAATCCGTCGGGTGCACTTGATGCTTGCGGGTACCGATGTTTGTGTTGAACTCGAGCTCTGGAGTGTTCTTCTTGGTGAGAGGCATCACGGAGTGATCTGTGGTTTTTGCTATCTCCTCTAGTTCTTCCTGCACCCCGAAGGATTGGGCGATCTCGTTGAATTCGATGTCGCATTTGTTGGACTTCTGGAAATCACCGTCGATGGTGATTGCGCCATATTCTCCAGGCAACTTGAGCTTCAAGTATGCGTAGTGCGGTACTGCCATGAATCTGGCGAACGTCGTTCGACCGAGAATGGCGTGGTACTGTGAGGGTCAATCGACGACTTCGAAATCAAGAAATTCTCGCGTGTAATTACTTCGGTTGCCTAGCACCACCTCCAGGTTGATTGTTCCGAGTGGACGGATTGCTTTCCCTGGAACTATCCCGTGGAAGGATGTCTCTGATTCCGCGAGTCCATCCAAATTCTTGTTCATACGACGGAGCGTGTCTGCGTAGATGATGTTGATGCCGCTGCCTCCGTCCATGAACACGCGAGCCAGCTCGTAATTGCCAATTTGCGCCTGTATGACTAGTGCGGCATGTCCTGGTCGATAGACTCGCGGAGGGTGGTCTTCCTTGGAGAAAGTTATTGGTTCTTCCGCCATCTTCAGGTACTCGGTTCTCGTAGGTGGGGTTTGCACAGCCATGCATAATTGTCGTGTGTTTGTCTTCTGAACCCTGCGTGATGGACAGACCTTTTGTATCATGCCTAAGAGTCCCGCTGGGTTCGGGTATCCATTGGCTCCCTGATTTGAGGCGGGTGGCGCTGGTAGCGCAACTAGCACCGTGTTTTGGTTTCCTGCTGGGGGCAGGGCTTGCGGCTGTTGAAATCCTTGAGCTCCTCCTCCAGGAAGCTACGGGTAACCCTGATTAATTGCCGCCCTATTTTTCTTCGAGAAGGCCTCGTGGATATCAATGAACTTTCGGCAATCCTTGAGAAGGTGTGTTGCCTTAGTTATGCTGGTGCGCTTATCTGTAAATAGATGTAGCGTGCAGTAACTGTCGAGGTCCTCCTCGGGGGTTTTGTCTTCTGGTTTTGGCTTCCACTCGCGTTTTCCACGATATCCGCTGTCGCAGTTTTTTGTGAACTCCGCTGCCACAAATTCTTCTCGATCATCATGGTCGTAATTCTTTCTTCTTTTCTTTCGACTATGGCGATCGTCATCGCATGCTGGGGATGGGTATTTCTCATTGCGCACTGCGTCTTCGCCGTTTGCCCATCTGTCGGCTATGGCCATCAATTCTCCCATGGTTTTGGGTGCGAGTCGTCCCAGTTCTTCCCTGAAAGAGGTTCGCCGTGCTCCTTTGGCGAATGCTTCAGCCGCGACTTCTTTTGATATATTTCCCGATGTATTCCTTAGTGTGGTCCATCGCTGAATATATTCGCGAGTAGACTCTCCACTTTTCTGCTTGCAAGCTCGTAGCTCCTCGATGGTCGCCGGTCTTTTGTATGTTGCCTGGAAATTTTTGCAGAAATCGAGGTTCAGATCGTCCAAAGACCTGTAGCATGCCTTCGGCCGTCCTTCGAGCCAGCTGTGGGCAGCGCCGACTAAATGTAAGTTGAGGTACTGCATAGCCGTATTTTTGTTCCCACGTTGGCATTTTACTGCCCTGAGGTAATCTGACAACCAGGCCTGAGGCTCTTGCGAACCATCATATTTCTGTACTTCCGTGGATAGCTTAAATCTCTTGGGTAGCGGCGCCTCGCGGAAGCTGCGGGCAAAGCATAGGGCTCTGCAGACTTCGTCGTTGGAGGATGTAGATGGGGAGCGCGCACGGTTTCTGGCCGCCCGACCTTTATCAACCTTGCGCTGGGCGATGTCCGATCGTGCGTTGTACCCGGGTTCATCGCGATTGACGTCTCCTCTCGGCTCCTTGCTGCGATGTCGCGAGCGGCTGCTGTCTCGATCTCTTCGCGGGTTGCGATCTCGATCCTTCCGCGGGCTGCGATCTCGATCCCTCCGCGGGCTGCGATCTCGATCCTTCCGCGGGCTGCGATCCCGACTTCTTCGCGGGCTGCGGCTACGGTCTCGACCCCTCGGGCTGCTATCGCTGCCACTCGGGCTATCTCCACGTCGTCGAGCTTCTTTCCCTCGTGCCCGACGAGGTGATTTTTCCTTGCCAGGTGATGTGCCCCTATGTCCACGGGGTGCTTCTTTGTCCTTCTGTGCGGCTGCTTTCCTGCGATCGTAGGAGGCAAGTTTTGCGGCTGCCATGCCTAATCCTTTCTGCACTTTCTTGTATTGTTCCGCGCGGGGGTCGTTTTCCCCTGGTTGATTTATCTGCATGTAGGTGGCTGCGGCTAGCACCGCGGCTATGGGAGTTTGCGGATGGATGTTTCCATCCTTTCTTCGGGGGGCAGTTCCCGACAGAAGGTGTCGTGGATAACGCGGCCCGGCGCTGGCTCGACGCATCCGCTAGCTTCTTTCGCTCGGCTAGGTCTATCCGAGCTTCCTTTATTGCAGTGGCCGCTCTCACTAGATGATAGTGGTAGGCGGTCATGTCCTCGTGGGGGGCCCCTTGTTGCAGTGGTGTGCTTATGCGGATGACCTCCTTTGCTTGATTCCAAGCAGCTCGAGAGACGCCGATGGTAGTGCGCTCCTTTGCGTTGTTTTCAGTTTCTTCGGGTGGGGCTGCTGACCCTGCCATGCAGACCTGAGCCAGATATGGCTCGCGAGTCCTAGGCGCAGTTAGGCAGGCTTTCCTGACCCGAGAAGGTTCCTCTGTGGAGAGGGTATGGAAGTTGCCCGTGTTAAGGCGGACGGATTCACCACTTTTCGCCAAGTCACGATCCGCGTAGCGGGTCGTGAGTTGACAGCTTCCGGGCTAGAGATTGACACAGATTCCGATCCTTCGAGATCGATTTTCTCGGGGAAGCGTAGAATTCTGTCTTTGTTGGTGTAGAACTGGAAGCTTCCGAACGTCAGCGTAATGCTCTTCTCCAAGTCGCTAAATACCGGGCGTGATTCCGGCGAGTGAGGGGCGACGATGACCGACCCGATTCGGATCGGATTGGTTGAAGTCGAAGTCCTGGGGTTCCAGCGTGAGTTGGTTGTCGATGAAGCCGAAGATGCCGGAGATCCAGCGCCCGCCATTCCCACAGACGGCGCCAATTGTCGAATCTGCATCTCAACAAGTCCCTCGGGTGAACCCATAGGGTTTCGATTAGGAGAACGTGTAGGTGCTGGTGACAATCGTCGGCTAGACAGGGGGCACGATTTATCCAGGTTCGGGGTCCTCGTAGAGGTAAAACCCTTACTACTGCCTCTGTCGATTTGTATTAACGAGTAGATCGGTTACAATGGTGGTTGCTCAAGTCGAGAGTATGATCTCGATCTCAAGGCTTGGTGGTGCGGTATTGCTTGGTCCCTCTCATGTGGTTCTCCTGGCCTTATATAGGTGGCCAGGTCTTAAACCGTACCCGGAGAGGACTCGAACCCTAACCTAGAGTCGGTTACAAGTTTCCTAACTTGACCCGCAAGGCTTTGCGGGTGGGCTCCAATTGGGCCTTCTAGAGTAATCCATGACGCCTCCTCTAGGGCTTGGGCCGTGGGACTGAGACCTGGTAGGCTCACCCGACAGGCCTAGGATCCATCCCTTCGTCAGCCTATGAGCGCGAGCTGATCGGGCTGGTCCAGGCGGTGCGCCACTAGCGGCCTTATCTTTGGGGCCGGATGTTTTGTGTGCGTACGGACCACTACAGCCCGAAGTTCTTTCTGGATCAGCGCCTCTCCACTGTGCCTCAGCATCAGTGGATCACCAAGCTCTTCGGCTTTGACTTCACTGTCGAGTACCGCCCCGGACGTCTCAACACGGTCACCAACGCCCTGTCCCGCCGCGACACTGAGGACGTGTCCGACATCGCCACGGCCGGCGTGGTCTTGTGCATCCGCTCCGGTACGTCCTTCACCTTCCTCGACGACATCCGTCGTGCTACTTCGACGACCGCGGACGCACAGCGCCTGGCCGATGGCGAGCTGGCCGCCCCATGGCGCATGGACGAGGGTCTGCTCCTCCATGGCCGCCGCATCTTCGTGCCTGATCAGGACGACCTACGCCACCAGGTCTTGACCTTGGCTCACTCTGCAGGACACGAGGGCGTGCCGAAGACCCTTCACCGTCTCCGCGTTGATTTTTACATTCCTGGGGATGGCCCCCTGGTGCGCGACTGGGCTCTTCCTCCTACTTCAGATGGGCACCTCATGCCAGCTCCAGCGACAGTGGAGCGGGTGCAGGCGCAGCAGCGCCGGGGCGTGTGGCATGTCTTGGTGCATTGGACAGGCATGCCGGAGGAAGAGGCTACTTGGGAGAAGCTTGATGATCTCCGCCAGCAGTTTCCAGAAGTTCAGCTCGAGGACGAGCTGTTTGAGAAGGCGTGGAGAGATGTTATGGTCGGTATTACATATGCGCGCAAGAGGCCCACTAGTGGCTAGTTATGGGCTTAGTCCAATAGTATCTAGGGTTTAGAGGAGTTGTCCTCCTATATAAACACATGTACCCCTTCGTGATAATTAAGCAATAAAGATATATCTTATTGCCGACTCCTGGAGGAGTCGGCCTTAACCCTAGCCGTCGCCCTCCTCCCTAGCCGCCGGCGATAGCAGCCCGAGCTCCTCCGCGCTCACTTCCACCCCTACAACCTACGTTCGAGGACTGGTAGAACCCTAGCGTCTACCAACTTGTGTCTAGCTATATTATCGTTTTTTTATGTTCATTGTTTGATATCTCAGGAAGTGACTGCATTTTGTATTAGTAGTAAATATTCTAAGAAGCTAAATTATTCTTGCTCAAGTGTTATTGCATTTTATCCTGGGAATTGGTTTTATCAAGCTGCTAATTCATTTAGTACTGTTTTTTCCTGATAATGTGCTTTGGTGTTTCAAGCTTAACGCCGGCAAGAGATTTGTAGTATAAAATATCCCAGCCGGCACAGAATGTTGATCCTTCTACTTTGAGAACCGAAATATCTCTCGATATGGCTGCATGTCCATATGACAGGAGAAGCTCTTTCTCTCGTCGCATGTTCGAAATGTCTTCAACAAGCCAACAATATTTGGACAGTATCCATATGTCCAGAAAATAGTTTAAAACTTTGTGTTCAACTTCTGCACAAGAAAAATATTTTACTCATTCTATTCAGAAAAATAAGTAAAATGAAAACATATTATGTCATGCATTTGTGCCCCGAAAATTCTCCATACGATTACAGGAGGCTCATAATAAGGTCAAAGCTCGAGATAATTTATTAAAAACTCTAAATAAAATTAATTCAATAATCAGGGTTTTGTTGACTTGATCAATTATATTAATCCATAAATCCTATATAAATATGTTGGATCCATTTCTTTTCCCTAAGACCATATATGACCAAAATCCATTGTCTCTATTTCAAAAGTTGAGAGCTTGTCTAGATTTAAAATTTGGTCAAATCTAGATTTAGCATTATAACCATATAGTTATATGCTGAACCCATTTTTTTTCTTTAAGACACCAAATTTCACATGTGTACGGTGGTTTATGGGATTCAAGTTTAATTCCAAGTATGTGTACAGACCTTCTCTAAATTTCCCTCGGTAAAAACCCTAGCAACCACTCAATACCCGATTCCACTATTTCTCCCAAATAAACATGAATGTGCTGTCAATCATCTCTTTTGCATCATCTAGTACTCAAGAATCTTCTCTTCGTTTGGTCGGCGTTTGGTTCAGATGTTTTGTTGATGTACGTCATGATTTACAAATACTGCAATTCATAGGGTAGTCATGCAGAAGACAGTCATCTGGAATGGGACGACTTAAGTAAAACAAGACCAAATTTAATACGGCAATTGTACGGCTGAGAAAGGGTGCAGATGATCATCAAGATCAGTGATATGCTCTCAAAGAACCATATGAATTGATGCACTGATCACGAAAACATTGTCTCGAATTTACTTAGGTACAACAAGATTGAGTAATTTTCGATTTCATGGAATTACTTTCAACTGGTTTTGATTACACAAGACGTTGCGGTTATAAAAGCAGATGAAACAAAAACAAAAAGCAAGCCACAAGTCGTAAGCGTGCAAGCATCACGCCGACCGGATCATTTTATCTAGACAAGTACTCCAACCGGCTGAAAAGGCTTCAGCTATCTTTTCCAGGACACACTACGTCACTACCTCAACCTTGCAGAATGATCAGCCCTCATTCTAGCATGTGACTTGATGCCCTGGGCATTAGCCTCCTCATTGAACATATATGCTTCTTTGACAGTGGAATCGTAATTGGCTTGAGAAGCTTCATGTGTTTGCACTTCGTACATGCCAGCCTCCGATGAAGCTAAATTAATTGCCACCCTAGCTTGGAGTTTGATCGATGAAGGAAAAGGATGATTCAGATCTAACCCAGTCCCTAACACAACTGAAGAAGCACAATCCATCTATCCGCCAGCATATTTGTGCTACCATTTGCGCATGATGGTGCAGTTATTATACAGAAAAAAATTAAGCATCTGGACCTGGAAGAATTAAGCACCCAAGTTACTCATGAGGTTCTTTCTGCATCATCACATGATGCGCTCAACTGATGCACAAACACAAATACCAAACACACATAACTGGATAAAATATCCAATAGTACAGCTCTACAAACAAATTTACAAGGGGATTCTTAAATTCATCAAAATGAATTGCAACAGATCGACAATTACTTTCGACTCGTTTTTTTTATCACATCAAACAACCAAAACCCCACAACAAGTGTGCACCGGTTGGACCGTTTTACTTCCTAAAAAGCCTTCAGCTGTCTTCTCCTCAGCGAGGCAGTAACCTTTCATCATGATAATCATACAGTTCAGCAGACTTCAGAAGGTGAATCCTGGCACGTGACTCCATTCCCTGGGTAATTAGCTTCTTCATCGAAGCCCTTTTCTTTATTGACCAGAGAAACGTAGATGGTTTACAGGTTCTACGCAAAACTTACATGCCAGTCTATCATACAGGTACACGTCCTTTAGATTCACCGCTGCTTTCATAATACGCTTGACATGACTCACCATGCAAGGGTCAAAGCAGAAGATGATGAGACTTGTAAGATGGTGGTGCTTGAAATTCGAACTGGGTGATTCCCACTCTAGGCCCTTCTCCTCGCTAAAGAGGTCCTCCCTCCTCCTCTCCATGTCCATTTCCATCTCACAAGGATGATCAATTACCTGCATTCCAGAACCATAGGAGATAAGTAAATGGAACAGGTTAATTCTGCCGGAGACATCTCTACTCCAAGTGAAAGCACAGGCAAGGGAAATAATAGAGCAACAGCTGTAACAAAAAAAGAACACAACAACCTTTAGGTACCAACATACCATAATGTAGAGCTCCTCCAGTGATAGCGCAGCTTCCAGAATGAACATTGTCCATGTGAGATCATACCCTTCAGGAATGGAAACTAGATTGACAATTCTTAGTCGGTCGAACACAGATGCCATTCTTTTTGTCAGACGCTCTGGTTCGACCCAAATCTGCAACAATAAACACAAGATACGATGAGTACAGAACAAGTGAAGCCAGAAGAAAGCAACCATCCCCAACTTACCTTTTCACTTTTGAAGTCCAAGGTCAGGTCCCGTACAGATGTCTCAAAAAGCAACGTGCTTAACTTGACCATTTTTTGCCAACTAAGAGCAGTATTTGTAAGCCTCAGAATGTCAAGCAATGGGACATGGCCAAATGACAGTGGTAGTTCTACAAAGCGCATCCAATTCTCAAAGGTTGTCCGGGTGAGTCTTGGGAGCCACTTGAGCTCGACTTTGCCAAAACGGCATTGAACAAAACAGAGCTCGTTCAGTTGTGCATGCTCAACTTGGAGTGTCGTCCAACTCTCTGCTTCGCAATAGCAAAAACCTAAATGTTTTAATTGCTTGCAAGTGCTGAGGATGTTGGAAACGAAGTCAGATTTAGCAAATCTCAAATTCTCCAGGTGGAGGCGTGTCAGACCAGTAAATGCATCAGGACACTCATTAAAAAATGACAGAAACTGTGCTCCATAGTTCAGCATATCATCATCAGAGCTCTGCATGTATTCCTTCTGTGTCAAAACTGTGAATTCGACTTTCTCAATATTATGTGTCGCCATGGCATTGGAAACGGCATGCCCAATGAATATGGGAACATCATCTCTCAAATAGAACGTCGTAGACAACAGGCAGATGGTATATTCACCTGGACTTCTGCGTGCGAGGATACTCTTTGTCGCTTCAACAGCAGCAGCATTCACCCGAACCAAGTTATCATCAGAGATGTTGACATTTGGCACGCCCTCGGGCAGGAAGTCCTGAGCATTTATAATGAGCCGAGGGAGCTTGACGGAGAGCTGACTCCACCGTCTGGAGAGGATGCTGGTTCTTGCAGCGTGGCGGACATCGAGTCGGTCAAGAATGTTGACCAGAATGTCATCAGGCAATGCACTGAGCCTATCACCTCTATCGCATTTTTTCTGCATTTGGCATGGAGACCAGACTAAGAGTTGGTTACTTGGTTTCCCACAAGTCGGAAAGATGCAGTTTCGATACGATCACAGCAATGTAACTAAGATGTAGCAGTACATTGCAATTATGAAGGAAGCCAATTGGTTCAGTCTCAGAGATACAATTTACATATAGTTGGTTCAGATGTTAAAGAAGCAACTTGGATTAGAAAGGGAAGTCAAGGACAATGAACTCACCAGTATGGTCGAGACGGATGGTTTGGCGGACGATCTAGCAGCCGGTCGCCGGTTCGCCATGGCCGTCGATCTAGCTTTCTGATGCCCCGGTTCAAGTTTCAAAGAAGCAGCTTCGGAGATTGTATAACGGTAGCAACTCGGAGATTGAAGTGGAGAAGGATTCCAACTCCTTTTGGAACTGGAACGCTCGCTACCACATACGCGGTATTATGTACTGTACCACACTCGACCGATCTAGGCGGCGGCGGCAGCTGATCAAGGACTTGTCCGACAAGGAGAGCGCCCTACTCGCAGGGCTGAATTCGATTCAATGGGTGGCGAGTCTTCCATGCGCAAGGAATCCGAGGAAAGAGATCTCAGATGCAGCAGCACGCCGAGTTGCCGCCTGAATGTCGGGAGAAACTGATGGAACGTAACACAGAGAGGCCGGCGGCAATGAATGCTTCGATGTTCAGTCACGAGAAGCTTTCAGAGAGCACATCGGCAAAGAGCTCATTAGAGATGACGGGCAACACCCCTGAGACACGGCTGTATGAGGAGATAGACAGAACTTTGTTCCACATCCAAGACAAGTTCTCCAACAAGAAGAAGAGGATGAAGAAGGGTAAGGAGATCTTGCGGCTGCTCAATGATGTGTCCAACATGTTGGATCAAGATGGCGATGAAGACGAAAAGGATGTGATAGCTGCAGATGCCAGTGCCACCAATTCAATGACCATCCAAGAGGGGAGCTCGCAGCAGATGGTCAAAGACTTCTCCGATTCAATGATGAGCACGCCAGCCATACAGGAGCACGCGCCTATGCTCGGATCAGACAAGCTGTTAGTCCAACCTGCAGATCCCAGCTCCACCGATTCAATGAACAGACTGGGACCGTACTCTCTCCAGGATGATCTCGATTATGACAAGATGTCAGACGAGGAGATGCCAAACGAGGAGGCGTCAGTAGACAAGAAGATGGCCTATGAGGCAAAGAAGTTTGCTGACTACCGTAGGTCTTGGGAAGCTACATGGCGCGAAAGCTGCGGTTCCTTTGAACACATGAGTGAGTAAACATACTGCCTGCTGCTTATGTCACTAGCTTTTTCTTATTACCTACTGGTGCTTCAATACTTTACTTTTTCTACATGGAAATTAGAGATTTATTGTTCTGCCTAGTTAGCTAGTAGTAATTCATGTCAGATTTCTAACACACGCTTCTTAACTTGGGTGCTGCAGCGGCATTGAGTTCCATGCAATTTACATGCTACGCACCTGCACACAGGGCACTCAACGTGTCCACTCCGGACACCTTGCAGATATTCTCCATCAAGCTCGCGGAACTATCTGGTGGTCTTGGATGGCCGTTGTCTGTGTACGGTGTGGTTGCCGTCCGAGACGTCGTGGATCGCAATCGCAACTACCTCTTCTACTGTGATAGGAACAATTCGCAAGAACTAACAGAAAATGTATGTATTTCTATTGATTTTATATTCATGCATTCTCTTGTGAACAAGTGGTTGATTAATAACAAGGTTCTATCGTCAATGCTTGCAGGATCCTTTCTTGCGCTTGATTGGGCCGTCTCGTGCTGTTGTACATGAAGACACGGTCAACTTTGAAATCCAACTAAGAGTAAAAGGCAAAACAAGGTCTCAAGATAAAGCATTGATCACCGAAGGGCGCAAGTGCCGGAAAATATTTGACAATGGTGCATGTACCGTCTGCATTGAGAATTGTTTCTGCAAGATAGAGTTATGTGTGCAGATGGTTAGAAGAACAACCCAGGCCACTATCTTGGGTGTCCAGGTGGTCAACCCAACCCAATGGCCTTTCAAGTACGGCGGCCGAGTTGCTTGCTCCTCATTACCGGGGAAAATTCATGTCACTGAAGATAATCAAGTCACTTTTGTTACTTACCCCGCATCTGGGGAGCTCGTGATGGTCGATTCAAAAGATGGAGCAAAGCTGAAAGGCGGCGATGGTTACTTATATCTTTCAAGGAATGTTGTTTCCGTAGAAGATGGAGGAAGGTTGGATGTCGGCATACAAACCTACTCCAAATCTGGTGGTATTGCTGCACAACGTGTCGTCAGTTTCCCACCCGAATATAGCAAAATAACCATGAAAGAATGCTTCTTCGGCCACGTTAAGGTGGTGGTTACCATTGCTTGGTCCCTAGTCGCCACCGACAAGCTTGACGTTATGTCACATGGAGCCTTGGTTCAAGCTTGCGGCTCCTGACGTCCATGTGGGTTATTGGAGTTTTAATGTTATGCAGTATATCTGTACTATATAATTGGTCCAGCTGTTGTTGTGTATTATTGTTGACTGTAACTTTCAGCTATTTGAGTATCGATCTTGACAATGTGTGTACCAATGTAATCGTATCTGAATTCAGTTATCGTGCTCAAAATATTGTTACAAAAATGCATCAAACAGTTTAGGCCTCCCGTAATCGCAACTTCGCCTCCACACTTCTTGCTGTTCTCCCGGAATAGCAGCACATGTTCTGCTGAGCCTTGAAGCATGGCATTTGTCTCCCTAGTGTGTTCTCTGCGCACAGGCGAACTAAAAAATTGTTGCCAGCGGAGGGCTGGCGAACAAAAGCGCTTCGTGCCTAGAAGTTCCAAAAAATGCGGTTCGTGCCTAAAAGCTACTGACAGTAAAATCTACTCCAAGCAAATTTACTGACAGGCAACTGAATTTATTTGGACAGCCAACTGAATTTATTTTGCTAGCTAGGAGTACATTCAGTTCTGACAGCCAAGTTAAGCAAGATTACAGTTTCACTTTCAGTACTCTTCTCCCAAGTTACTCCATTTTACAGTTAGCAATTCCTGCAAAGTACTCATGCAAAATTCGTGCAAGTAGCAATACATGCAAAATTCTTATTGTAGATGTGCAGCAACCAAAGAAAACAAGGAACTCGCTCAATGACCAGCAGAGATATTAATTTTATATTGAATTAATAATCAGTTAAGCTAGAACAAAGCCCAATTAATATTCATTTAAATTCATTCAAGCTACTCAAGTGGACAATTGGCAATAGCAATTGAAATCTCCTACTGCTAGCAATATCAAGCAGTTCCTACTGCCGGAAACAATATCTACTTCAAGCAAGGCAAATGCCAAGTACCAACTTGAAGCAATATCAAGCAACTACTGCCAGAGTGTTCAACCAATATCAGTACAGTATCCAAGCAATATAAAGCAAGAGTACAGAAACAATATCTACAGAGGGAGGGGTAGAGTACCTGATGCCCGGAGCCGAGAGGACGACTTGACGCTTCTCTGGTACACAGAGGTCTTCATTTTGTAACTTGCCTTCTTTTCTTCTTTGCCTTCTTGTTTCGATTTCTACAGCTCCTGCTTTCAATGATCAACATGAGAGAGAGAGAGAGAGAGAGAGAGAGAGAGAGAGAGAGACCTCAATTCATATGCCCAGTCCAAATCAAAGCTGTGCTATGCCACTAACTTCTTGAAGGCAAGCAGACTGTATTTTATTCTCATAAGAAAGTACTGCAAATGGAAGCAACAGGGGAATTATTTGACCTGCTTAGACATGTGCGACTGCTTCAGGGACAGGCATGACCCCACTGCTGCTCAGGCTTCGTAAACTTTCATGCGGACGAAGATTGTAGTCAAACATAGAAAAGAAGTGCAGATTATGAACTGAACTTTAACCACAGTGATCAATTCAAAATTTAATTTGATTTTTTGCAGGATCAATTCAAGATATCAAAGTCTAGAGAGATGAACTGTGCAGTTAAACAAGAGTGTAATATGTAAGTAAAACTGGAACAGGAAGGAGTATCAGTCACATGCACATGCTGTATGTAAGAACCGCATTTTCTTTGTGATTAGACAGCACGTACATGATGAAAATATCTAATCTAACTGGCGAAGCATGGTCTCTTGTAGGCTGTAGCATTCGCATGGCTACTAGGAGTACTTTATGCAATGGAGTGTGCTATTTTTGTCAAAGCGTGCTATAAATTCTAGAGAAATTTTTTCTGAATTTCTCTCGGAGTAAAAGCTACAAGAAAGCTCTTCTTCCACCTTGTGTGTGCATTGTGGAAATCCAACAAGAAATCCTATATTGGGCAAAGCTGTCATCAAATCGGACCAAGTTTTCACATACAGTGATCTATGGAATTTTAATAGGCTAGCATTGGAGTAACAAAATACTTTCACAAAGTAATTTTACAAATAATTACTCCAATATTTCAAGTGTATATTCAGTTAAGTTTCACACAGATATTGCAAACAGTGCAAGCAATCGGTTAGGACAAGCAAGCTACAAAGTTTCAAGACAGAAGCAAGCAAGCAGTGCAATCACCATGTAATCCATTCCCTACCTGCTACTCCATAGCTTCAACAAAGCCATTTCATCCTTGACAGAACAAAAATAAAATCTGAATATATGCAGGAATGTTGACAGACTTATTCGCTTGTTTCCTAGCCCTTCACTTGTTTTACTTATGACATTTGCGTCTAGCTGTCTAGTGGACGATGGCGTGCAAATATTGTACGACCTGGCAGCCACGTCAGCTATAACCGAATATGGCTTTATGTTTATAGTAACCGAATATGGATGAACATTGAATAAAAAATCTTTCAAACTGAAAAAAGTGCAGTAAGTGAACCAGACATTGAGCAAAATATCCTTGGAACTAAAAAAAAGTGCAGTAATAGAATACACTCTGAACATTGAGATGGGGATGTACTGCTTCTCCACCAGATAGAATGAGACAGAGTGCCAGGCACTCGAGGTTCAGTCACAGCATCCTTACTGAATGTAAGATCCAGGTAGAGAGAAAGGAAAGCAACATAGTTGCCTACAAAAGGCTATTACTCCGGACACAACAACTGACAAACTAGGAGATCAAAGGATCATGGCGACACTGCCCAGTTAGTGTAGAGAAGCAGGTTTCTGCGGCGCTCCTCGTCCGCCAGAGCCTTTGAGTAAAAGAATAAAACCATTACTCCTAAATATTTTTGCTACTCCAAGCAAATCTTACTCCTGATTCAGTGACATTTGTACACAAGATCAAGATTTTAATTAAATTTCGATACTACTCCTGATTTGTTCCAACAGCAAGCAAGGAGCAAGATCAAGCAAGCACGGTTCAGTACCAACAAGAAAGTATTTGGTCATAAACTTGCAAGAATTAACACAAGTCAGAGCGGGCTATGCTATTATGGATCGACTTGCAGAAGAGTACCATAAACTAAGCAAGCGGTCACATGAATTTGAACTGCAAGAAATTTGAGTTAATTTAAACGGCAAGTACTGATTGGGGTAATTATAAACACAGAAAGAATTTCAACTGCTCCAATAAAATGGAGTATCTAATGGCAGCCGGCACGATTGTACATGCTGAGGAATATACAGTGGAGGCCAGAACTTGATGCTCTAAGTATATATGCCGGCATAACCTACAAAGCTAAGACGTGTAATTACAGCATGTACAGCGTTGCACTTCCCTACAGTTTATATTCAGAGAAGCACATGATAAATTACAGCATGTACACCATGTTTATTCTGCACAATGGGCAAAACGGTGCAAAACTGGGAGTACACACATCAGTTTAAAATGGGTGTAAGAACCACTTCGAATTTGAATTGCTAGAACCGTTGCTGCTGCATTGCATAAATCTGAATATATGCAGGAAATTTGACAGATTTATTCACTTGTTTCCTAGCCCACTTGTTTTACTTATGAAAATTGCGTCTTGATGTCTACTGGATGATGACGTGCAAATACTATATGATCTGGCAGCCACGTCAGCTGTAACCGAATATGGCTTTATGTTTATAGTAACCGAATATGGCTGAACACTGAACGAAAAATCTTTGAAACTGAAAAGAGATGCAGTAAGTAATCCAGTGTTTTGTTTTCCTGCCTAACTATTTAATCCAGTTCAATGCTACTCTGAACATTGAACAGATGGGGATGTGCTGCTGCTCCACTAAATAGAATGAAACAGAGTGCCAGGCACTTGTCACAGCATCCAGGATCTTACTGAATGTAGCTCCAGGAAGAGAGAAAGTAAAGCTACATAGTTGCCTAGAATTAAAGGCTATTATTCCAGACGCAACAACTTACAAACTGGGAGATCAACAGATCATGGCCACACTGCCCAGTTAGTGTAGAGAATCAGGTTTCTGCGGGCCTCCTCGTCCGTCCGTCAGAGCCTGTAAGTAAAAGAATAAAACCATTAATCCTACCAAGCATGAATGCTTTTGCTATTCCAAGCAAATCCTACTCCTGATTCAGTGACATTTGTACACAAGATCAAGATTTTCATTAAATTTCGATAGTAGTCCTGATCTGTTCCAACAGCAAGCAAGCAAGGAGCAAGATCAAGCAAGCACGGTTCAGTACCAACAAGAAAGTATTTGACCATAAACTTGCAAGAATTACCACAAGCCAGAGTGGGTAATGGTATTATGGATCGACTTGCAGAGAGCACCAAAACGGACACATGAATTTAAACTGCAAGCAATTTCAGTTAATTTAAACTGCAAGCACAGAATCTGACAAAATGAGTGCACTGAATTTAAACTGCAAGCCCTGCAAGCAATTTCAGTTAATTTAAACTGCAAGCACAGAATCTGACAAAATGAGTGCACTCAATTTAAATTGCAAGCACTGCATGTTTATTCTGCACAATGGGCGAAACAGTGCAAAATTGGGAGTACAGACATGAGTTTAAAATGGGTGCAAGAACCACTCGAATTTGAATCACAGTGAAGAGTAAACGCATTGGAAGCAAATACTGAAGGCTGAGTATTGTGATACCCAGCTCACACCGCGACTGATTCGGTGATGGGCACATGGATGGAGCACAAGTGCGATGGTTTGGTCTTGAGCATGTGTACAAACCTGGGCGTCATCAGTCACGGTAGGTGCAGACATTGGCGCCGGGGCTGAAGATGACCTCGCCGTTGCCGGCCTTGCCCCTGGCGTGGTGGCCTGCAGCAGCAAGTCAGCGAAGTGGCCGGCCGACCGCAGGAGCAGCCGCTCGGGGAAGCAGCAGGTCGGCGAACTGGCCGGCCGACCGCAGGAGCAGCGGCTCGGGGAGGCGGCAGGTCGGGGTGGCCTTCCGTCCACGGCTCCAGTTACGGGCACTGCCACCGGTCGGGCAGAGTAGAGAAGAGGACGGCGGAGGCGCTGGAGAGTAGTACGCAGCGCGCGTGGGTTATGGAACGCGGCGAGCCGCCCGCCGCCAGCGAGAGCGGGTTGTCCAGGCGGACGTGCCGTGCGACAGGTGTGGTACGGTCGCCTGCATCTACGTCCAGCCGACGGAGCAGGCGCCGGAGCAGGAGGTGGTGCCCGTGCGGTGCAGCGCTCGTGCGCATTGCAGAACGGGGCGAGCCGCCTGCCCGCCGGCGATGGCAGGCTTGTCGAGATGGACGTGCCGGACGCGCGCGACCCTCGCGACTGCGGCACGCTTCGACGTCCAGCCGGAGGAGCAGGCGCCCGAGCACGAGGTGGTGCCTCCGAGTGGCGGCGGCGGCAGAGCACGCATCCGTGTGGCGTCGACTCTGTCGGTCGGCACAACCGCACAAGCGCTACCCTCCGCCGGCGCGTGCGCCTGGCATGAGCGAGGGTCTCTGCCTCTCCGGGCTGGGCTCCAGCACGAGGTCGCCGAGCAGGGCGACTCATCCATGGTGTCTTCTTCCTTGATGCTGGAGCTTGGATCCATGGCGTCTTCTTCCTTGATCCTTAAGGGCATCTCTAGTCGTTGCAACCCCAGCACAAGAAAATCAACACAAATAGTACAAACGGCGCAAAATCAAAACCTGGGGCATGGTCATTTACCAGTCGTAGCTCACCCAACCAGCCAAAATGGGGAGCTTTTGCATGAAAAGTGGGGCAAAATTGGAGATAGAGTCATCTTTGCATGCAAAGTGGGGCAAAAGTAGGAGAAAGATTCCTTTTTGCATGCAAAGCGGCGCATTTTGCCCCCCCAGTCCAAACCCAAGGGGCTGGTTTTAGCTTGGGTGCGCCGACGCAAAAACGGCGCTTTTTCAGCTCTGGGGGCTGACTGGTGGAATTCGGCGCTAAAACGGCGCTTTTTGGGTCAAAAACACCGCTTGGGGTCTCTGGGGAGACGACTGGAGATGCCCTAAGTTGTGCATGAGATCCACCTTCACGAGCCCAATATCTATCTCCTGAAACTGCAGTTGGTCAAGTTTCTTGATATTCAATCAAGTGGGGCCCCGGGCTCGCGCTCGCCCCAAGCTGCCGGCGTCGTCGTCGCCGGCACCGGCAGTTGGACCCAAAAAGGAAAAGTAACATCTCCTTAGTAAACTATTGTTCCTCCCTCGCTCGTTCCCCATCGCTGACCACCTGAACGCCGGTGAGCTTGAGGATGGCGTCAATTCCCGTTGATAAAATACGTTGATAAGTTGGCCCATTCACAGTCGCGGACTCGTAGTAGCGGCATAGCATGAGGGGGCATGGATTGCAGATAGAGGTAGCTGCGAGTTGCGATAAGCTGGCTACTCGCTCTATCTGTTTCTGGTCCGACAGAGGTGATGGATGGATGGCTCGTACCACAAAATTCGAGCCGTAATCCTTTCGCTGTCTGTCGAGCACACACCCAATTACTACGTCTCGGATGGATCCACGATTAATCTCGTTGCCATCGGGCGCGCGCGAGAGAGTGAAATACGTTGATAAGTTGGCCCATTAATTCACAGTCGCGGTCACGAGTCCCTACCGTCCAACCTTGGAAGCGGCAGCTGCTGTGGGAGGAAACGTTTCAGTAACGGAATTGATTTGAGTAGGAACATTTCCGTCCGACCTTGTATACGACAATTGCTCTGTTCGCCCCCTTGACGGACGCTTCTATTCGCTCAAGACCTAGTCGCTCTCGAGCGATCTAGGGTTTCCCTTCCTCCTCGCCCGGAACTCCGCCGGAGGGGAGTCCTCTTTCGTTCGCTGTCTCCGACTAGGGTTGGGGGGTGATTCTCTTCCCTCGCGTCAGCCTGGGTTGGAGTTTTTTCGCTCGGTTCGATCTCGTTTCGCTCTGCATCCGCGCGGACTCCTGCGTTGAAGGTCTCTGTTTCCCGATCGGGTTCGATCTTGTGTCTCTGCAGCGTTGGAGTTCGCTGTACTCGAGCAGTTTCGATCTTGTGTCTCTGCAGCGTTTGGAGTTCTCTGTACTCGATCGTTGTCGATATTGTGTCTCTGCATCCGCGCCGATTCCTGGGTTCTCGGACAGTACGTACAGAATTCCCTAGTCTTGACCAGAGGGCGATCAAAAACTGCGAAGGAATATGTCTGCTGCGTCTGATTCCAGTAGAGCGGATTCTGCGGTTGATAGAGGTCCAGAACACATCGATGACCTACTTCTTCGGCTGGGAATAGACGAGGAAGAACTTGATGATCTTGTACTGGAAGATGAATTGGAGAATCCGATAAAAGGAATTAAATGGATGGCACTTGCCCGGGTTCATACAGAGAATACGTTTAGTCCCCAATCTTTTGAGCAACACATGAGGATAGCCTGGAGCCCGGCTAAGGAGATCATCTTCACACCACTTGAAGCAAATCTGTTTACTATACAATGTTTCTGTCTGGGGGACTGGATCAAGGTGAAGGAAGGGGGACCTTGGCACTTTCGGCAGAACGCTGTTATCATTGAGGAGTATGATGGGCTAGTTCCTACGGAAACAATGGATCTGAATTATATTGAGGTATGGCTACAGATTCACAAATTACCTGTGGGTTACCGCGATCAAAATCTCATCAAAAATCTTGTGGAGAAAAGAGTGGGGACAGTTCTTATGGTGGAAACATCGGTACAAGGAATTGGAAATTTTGTCCGAGCTAGGGTCAGGCTTGATGTTCGCAAAGTCCTTGCCAGGATTGTTACCCTCTCACGTGGAGGACAACGTGAGGCGTTCCAAATCAAATATGAGAAAATTCCTAAATTTTGTGGAGCCTGTGGGAAATTTGGTCATACCCACCTTGAGTGTGGCACAGGGGAACATGAGGAAGCAAGTCTGGGCTGGGGAGATTTTCTTAAAGCGGACTGGGAGACGTGGCATGGGAGAAGACAGATTGGACTCCGCGGTGGTGCCCGTGGTAGGGGTGTTTTCAACACAGGTGGAAGAGATACAATGGGTCGTGGAAGAGGGCAAACACCCAATACTGATGAGTATGTAAGCTGGAGACATAATGCTTTAGCAACAACTATACCACACAAGCAGCCCGCTGATGATGACCTTCGGGATACTGCTACTAGTCCTCTAAAACCTACGGATGTGGACATGCTAGACAAAGATCAAGAGATTAATGTAAGGAAGAGACTAGCGTTTGATAAAGGTATTGGAGGAGATACTAATGCTCAAGCTCAGACAACGACTGTGGCTACTGATAGAGAGGGCTCTCTTTCTGGAAAGGCTGGATCAAATGGTTCTTCTAAATCAAAAAAATCAAAGACGGCAGGAGCTATCTCCCCGTCACTCGGATCGGCGGGCTCCCATGAGGGGTCTGTCCGGGCGCAATGAAACTTTGTGGAGCCAACTGCCGGGGGTTGCAAAAATCACCGGCAGTTCGTTCGCTCTTGGGAGTGCAAGAGCGAGTAAAGGCAGATATTCTTTTCCTTTCTGAAACACATTTATCCTTGGCAAAGGCAGAAAATCTCAAACGAAGGCTCTCTTTTGACCACATGATAGTTTCAGAGAGTAATGGAAGGAGTGGTGGTCTAATCATGCTTTGGAAGGATACTATAAATGTCACTAATTCTAGCATTCATGATAATTATTTGGATATTGTTATTGATGGGGGCACTGATAATGTTTGGAGATTTACAGGAATATATGGAGAGCCTAGTGGTGACCGAAAACACCTCACTTGGAATTATATCCGCAATCTGCACACTATGGGGGATACACCGTGGGTGATGCTCGGCGACTTCAACGAAATTTTAAGCAACTCTGAAAAAGAAGGGGGAGCGGTCAGATCACAACGGTGTATGCAAGGTTTTAGTGATTCTTTATCTGACTGTAGTCTTTTTGATCTAGGCTATTCGGGTGATATTTTCACTTGGACAAGAGGGCATATACGCGAGAGGCTCGATCGAGCTGTGGCTAATCAACGATGGATGGATCGCTTCTCCCATGCAGGTGTCATTAACGAGGATTTCTTCAAATCAGATCACAGACCCGTGACAGTTGATACTTGTTTCTTTCAAGAATCCCAGAATCCGAGAGGGAGTACTCGGAAACAATTCGAAGCCAAATGGTTACTTGAGCAGAACGTAAACGAAATTGTCTCGGAGGCTTGGATTTCGGCCCAGCAGGCAGGCCCAGTGGGGGTCGCTCAAAAGCTTGCCCGCGTCCATGCGGCCCTCCATGCATGGGACATGCAGGAATTGAGGGAACCACGTCGATCCATCCAACATTTGCAACGAGAGCTGAATATGGTTCTTTCGGGGCCCCTCTCTGATGAAGCTACAGCAAAACAACAAGATCTACAGTTGCGGATCGAACAAGAACAAGAGAAGGAGGAGACTAAATGGATTCAACGAAGCAGGGTTAATTGGCTGTCTAATGGTGATCGAAATACAAATTTTTTCCACCGATATGCTTCGGAAAGGAAGAGGAAGAACGTGATAAAAGTGTTGAAGGATGATAACGGCAATTATTTTGAGGGCATTGGGCTTTCTAATCATATACAGAATTATTTTGCAGGGCTTTTCTCCTCGGAGGTAGCCACACCGAGCCAAGAGATAATTTCAAAAATCAAACGAAAGGTGACGAGGGCGATGAACACGACTCTCACAGGCCCTTATTCTAGGGAGGAGGTAAAAAGGCTCTGTTCAATATCGGGGATCTCAAAGCCCCTGGACCCGACGAGCTTCATGCTATTTTCTTCAAGCGGTACTGGGATTTGATTGGTGTTAAGGTTATTGACGAAGTTCTTAATGCTATTAATACTGCAACTATACCAGAAGGATGGAATTCTACCACAATCGTTTTGATCCCAAAGATCAATATTCCAGAAAAGGTAACTCAGTTTAGACCCATCAGTTTGTGCAATGTTACTTACAAAATTATTTCCAAAGTAATTACAGCTAGGCTTAAGGGAATTCTTCCAGAAATTATCTCACAGACCCAGAGTGCCTTTGTCCCGGGAAGGCTAATTACAGATAATGTCTTAGTTGCTTATGAATCTTATCACACTATTAAGAAGAAGAGACAAGGAAAGTATGGTTTGTGTGCTATAAAACTTGATATGCATAAAGCATATGATCGTGTGGAATGGACGTTTCTGGAAAGGGTGCTGGTTCAATTGGGTTTTGACAATGACTGGATTAAATTGGTAATGGCTTGTGTCACTTCTGTCAACTATCAAGTTAGAATCAATGGAAGTGAGACCGAAGAGTTCAAACCCACGAGGGGCCTTCGGCAGGGAGATCCCCTCTCCCCGTACCTGTTTTTGTTTTGTGCAGAGGCCCTTACATGCTTATTGCAAGATGCCGAGGAGAAGGGAGAGATTATTGGTGTCAAAGTTTGCCGCAATGCCCCTGCCGTATCACATTTATTATTTGCGGACGACTCTCTTATTCTGATGAGAGCGGATATTGCAAATGCTACAGCTTTGAGGAATATCTTACAAGGTTATTGTGATGCATCGGGGCAATTGGTAAGTGAAGCAAAATCCAGCATATTTTTGAGTCCATGCACACGGGTGGAAATTAGAGCAGAAATTTGTACTTTGTTGAATATTCTCACAGAGGCTATTACTGATTCGTATCTGGGACTCCCTACCCAAGTGGGAATTGATCGATCAGATTGTTTTGTTCATATCATTGATAGGATAGTAAAGAGACTGAGAGGTTATAAAGAGAAGATGCTATCCTATGGGGGAAAAGAGGTGTTGTTGAAAGCGGTGGCCCAAGCCATCCCTACATATGCTATGTCAGTGTTCAAGCTGCCTAAACTAGTTATCAAAGGGATCACAGATGCTATGACCCGATACGGGTGGGGAGATGACGATGTACAGAAACATATGCACTGGTTTGCTTGGTGGAAACTCTGTGTTCCGAAGAAGAGGGGTGGAATGGGTTTTCGTGATCTACACTGTTTTAATCTGGCTATGCTGGCTAGACAGGTTTCGAGATTTATCAATGAACCAGATTCTCTTTGCGCAAGGGTGTTACAAGCAAAATATTATTCATCGGGGGACATTATCAATGCAAAACTTACGAAGGGGTCTTCTTTTACTTGGCAGAGCATCTGGGCAGGGATACAAACATTCAAAAAAGGTTTTATATGGAGAGTAGGAAAGGGTAACATGATAAACATTTGGGAGGACCCCTGGGTGCCCTCTAGCCCTTCTAGGAAGGTTATTTCGGAGAGGGGCATGGCGTAAATTGCCCATGTGTCTGACTTGATTGATGAAGAAGGACGGTGTTGGAACGAAGGGGTTCTTCGAAATAACTTTTTATCTGTTGATGTCCATAGGATACTGAGGATACCACTTTATTTCGGAGACATGGAAGATTTTATTGCATGGAATCATACAAAAAACGGAATCTTTACTGTCAGATCTGCCTACCATTGCGAATGGGATTTTCAACATGGTAGGAAACTTATTCGGACAAGTGGACCGGGTACGTCAGATATTAATCCAGTTTGGTTAAGGCTCTGGAAACTGAGAGTCCCAGCTAAAGTGAAAATTTTTGCATGGCGCCTACTTCATGGAACTATACCATGCAAAAGCGTTCTTGCAAATAGACACATCACAACAGATGTCGTGTGCCCCATCTGTAAAGTGGGTTGTGAGGATACCAAACACACTTTTTTCATGTGCCCAAGAGTGAAAGAGATGTGGGAAAATCTTGGCTTATGGACTGCTATTTCATCTGGTTTGGATGTGGATAGAGAGGGCTCGGGAATTTTAGAGTGGTTGCTGCGGCATGACAGTCTTCCCTACCCGGAAAATGAGGATATCAAAGTCCATGAACTCATAGTCACTGCATGTTGGTTCATTTGGTGGGAACGAAGGAAGATAGCACACGATGAGAAAGTTTCAAAACCAGCTTCTTCCTCGCACACAATACTGGCCATCACAATGAACTATATCAGAGCAAGCAAAAAGAATGCAAAGCCCCGAGTTCAGGGATGGGTAAGACCAAGACCTGACTATGTTAAACTGAATTTTGATGCAGCTTTCAATTTACAGGAATGTCGAGGAGCTTCTGGTGTCGTTATTCGAGATGAGAGGGGCATATTCCTGGCAGGAAGTAACAGGGGTATCCCTTGTGTGGCTGATGTGATTATGGCGGAAGCATGGGCACCTAGAGATAGGATAATTCTCGCGGGGCAACTAGGATGCAACAGAATCGAAGTTAACGGTGATTTCATGGATATTATCACAACAATGAACGAGGGGGGCTGTCCCTTGGCCCGGCGGCATCGATTTTCGAGGAGTGTGCTTTCCTGGCACACAATTTTATTCATGTTACTTTTAGTCATTGTCCGAGAGATAGTAATAGGGTAGCTCACCTCTTAGCTAGCAAGGCGGGGTACCAGGAGTCTACTTGCTGGTTTGAAGACCCCCCCGATTTCTTGAGTAAGCCCCTGGCAAATGATGTAAACCTCTTTGAGGAAACAATGTAATTGGTTTTGGCTGCAAGTTTTCAGACGCACTCTTTTCCTTTCAGGGTACCTAAGGGGACTGGAAGGTTTTTAATGAGGCGGGCTTGCTAGCTATTTTTATTAAGGGAAAATTTCAAAAAAAAAAAAGACAATTGCTCTGTACCGTGAGAGGTGCTAGCGAGCCGTTCGCTTTACTTATTTCATTTTATAGCCCTCGGTTGGATACATACAGCTGTTACGACACCACAACGTGCCCACCCCGCCTTGCTTCTCAAGTTTTTACATTTGTTTTTTTGCATTTGAGTACACAGGCATGCCGCTATTGAATCCAATGCATTTTTGACTCGCGCGGAGCTGAAAGGGCTAAAAGCTAATGGTCATCCATCTTAACAAAGAAGAAGAAAAATATTGAAACCATGTCAATGCAGCCAATTGCTAAGAGCAACTCTAGCAGTACCCTTAAAATGGCTGGAACTGAGAAAATCCGGTGCTTTTAGGTGATGTGTTCGGTTCCGAGGCCATAGCAGAGCCCGAAACTCGGTACGGCCTGAAAACGCGATAGCGTCCCCCCCTCCCCCTCCCCCCCCCAAATCCCCCTCCTAGCTGCTACTTATTCCGCATCGCAAGCCATTCTCAGGTCCAACCCCCTCCCGAACCCTAGCCGCCTCCGCCGTGATTTCTCACCGCCGCCTCCCTCGCCGGCGAGCGATTACAGCAGATCATAGCTAGATCTCCCCCCACTGCCGCCTCCCCCGCATGATGGAGCCACATGCCAACAACGTCGGTGCCTCCAACGTCAGGATTGCGTCTCCTCCTCGTCGCGCACCACCCACGGCCACCGTGGGTGAGGCCGTGCCTCGCGTGGACGAGTATGGCCTCATCCACGGGCAGTTGTCCCAGCGCGTGGTTCGGGGGGCCTTCCACAGGGCCAGTACGACGTCGTACCCCCGGTCGCCGCGACGCTACCAGGTGTCCTGGCGGAGGACATCGCCGACAACGACGGCCCTCTCCAGTTCGTGGAGACCGACGAGGACCTCCTCCAGCTCGGGGTCCGGAAGAGCCTCCACCACGCGCACCGTCAGGCGATTTGACTGCGCCACTACCAGGCGCACGTCGGAGACTTCAACGACCGTCAGCTCCAGCGCGGCCTCCACATGGACGAGGAGACGCAGGTGAAGAAGCGGGAGTGGGAGGAAATTGCGGCGGCTCAGTTCCAGCCGGCCGCCTCCTCCAGCTGCTCCTCCAGCAACTCTAGCGGGAAGGACTGAGGACGGCGCGGCGGAGCGAAGAAGAAGAAGCGGCCCCGGCGAAGAAGAAGCCGGGCATTTTGGCCCTACTAGCTGTAGGTGCGGCGATGAATCCTAGTTCATCGCCGTCTTTTGGTGTAATTAGTGTGTATTCTACAAATCTGGTGGGGAACAGCGAGTTCGTCCGTATGTATTCCTAGCCAATCTATGAAAATGTGAATTTTGAGTTCTGGTTTACGGGCACTGCTACGACGCATACTTTCGCGGGCGGTTGAATAGGGGAAAAGGCGAACTGTTTTCAGTTTACGGGCACCGCTAGAGTTGCTCTAAGGACAAACCCAACTGCCCCCCCCCCCCCACACACACACACACAGTTTGAGATCCCCAGTGCCTTGATGGAGGCGAAGCAGTATCATGCCTTGCCCCTACTTTCAATTCGTTGGATCAAGAATTGATGGGCAGATGACACTGCTACAGTACCATCCAAACAGTACCTCTGCTACAACGTTTCATCCACTCAACCTGCTACATCTTTTATTTACGGTCTAACCATAGTACCTATGCTACGGTATTTAATCTGGTCCGTCCATTTTCAATCCAACGGCCAAATAGGTAAGGCACAGATCTGTTCATACGTGACTCGCCTCTAGCAAGTCTCCGGATCTCGGTCCCCCCCCCCCCCCCACACACACACCCCAAACTGTCAGTTTTGATCCCGCGGACCAATTTAGATAAAAACATCCCAATGGACCCCTCAAACGGACCAGGGGGGACATGTCGTGTTTCCCCCAAACGTGGACCAAAGACGTGGGCTGCGTCCTACTTGGCAGCCGCACGCCGCCCTTCACTCTCCCCTCTGGCCCACCAGTCCGCGACCCACGTCGCTTCGACTGGTCCTTTTTAATGGGCCGCGTGGATGCCAGAGTGCGCATCCCCACTCCCCCGTCCCCACTATCCCCTGAATCCTAACTCGTCGGGGCCATGGTGAAGAAGGAGCTCCATGGCGAGGCGGAGCCGTCCGGCGTCCCCAAGCGCCCCCGCAAACGCAAGCGGGTGAGTTGGGACCACGCCCAATACCTCTGGGCGCGGAACCAGCCGATGTCGTGGCCGGATTTCAAGCTCCCGGAGTAATGGCATCTGAGCCCAAGGCGCGTCCCCGTCCCCTCGTGCCCGCGTATTGACCTGCGCGGCGGAGGGAGATCCAGTGGCAACGCACGCTCGTCCCCGAGAAGCTCCATGTGGACCTGCGCTTTCTAGATGACAGCGGTTTCTGGGACCGCTGGTTCATCCCGGCCAGATCCCGGACGCGCGCATCCGCGCCCTCCTCGCCTTGCGAGGGTGCCCCCACCCGTCGAAGCGCCCGATGAGGGCATGGGAGAGGTGAGGATGGAGGAGACGGAGGAGAAGGAGGCGGTAACCTTGCCCGCGGCGCACCTCGTGCTGCAGACGGAGGAGGAGGAAGAGGGGGAGCAGCAGCTCTGCCTCGCCATCGAGGAGTCCGAGCTGCACGAGCTTGGGAAATGGGTGGGCCTGGTGTCGGCCCTCCACGACTCCTCCCACGCCCACGCCGCATGCCAAGGCGCCCTAGCCCCAGCGTAGCCGGTGATAACGGCGCACTCTAGGGCGCCTCTACAGCCACTAGCAGCGCCAGAGGACGGCGGGCCCTGGCGCACCTCTACGAGGTCCCGTACTACATCATCCTGGAGTAGCGGCGCACTCCCGGTGGCGCGGCGACAAAGACCGGCGAAGCCCCTCCACTGGGGCTTTTTTTACTTATAATTATGTAAAGGGGCTAGGCCCCTACTGAAAATGCGCAAATATGCGCTTATTTTGTAATTATTTCGAACCTAAATCTAGTTAAATTCCAGTTTGAGTTTCTATCGGTCCAAATAAAAAAAAGTTTCCGGGGATGCTTTGGTCCCAAATCGGGGGTCCGGGCCAGCGCGGGTCCATGCCCTAAGAGCAACTCCAATGCGCCCACCCATTTGGGTCCAGACGTGGTCCGTTTTTCTCTGTTTGGGCCAGGAATCGGATGGTCATCCGGCCCATGTCAGACCTCCCCACGCCAGTAAACCCAACGCGCCGACCTATTTGGTCCGCCTGCGTCAGATTTTTTTTATCAGTACCCAATTGCATCAAAACACAGATCAAATGGACGAAATTGATGCAACATTTCCATAGTACAAAAAGAATAGAATGCCCATTGACATTCTACAAAGTGCCCAAAAGAATTGTGCCGTGCAAGGCTCCATGTGTGACATGGCCAATGTTCATGCAACATATCGTGGAAGTATGCGTGGAAACTATTCCAAAAGACGGTCCCTTTCTGCTCGGACCCGGTTATTGGACATGTGATCAATTCCTTCCAAACTTTTCATAGGACGACGTCCTCGGCCTTGGTGAATCCCTTAGTTCTCTGGGAGAACCTCTTGGCGGTGGCAGCAGTGGCACCACGCATGCGCCTCCTCTGTGAAGATGATTGACGATTGAGCTCCTCCTCGAATAATGGCTCGGTCTTGATGCCAGGACATATTGGGTCTCCTCTGTATCTTCGCGGTACCCTGGTCCATCAGCCGCTTCAGCGAGGACAGGCCCAAGAAATCACCCCCACTGTCCTCCGGGTCCTCACCCTGCCCTTGGTCTTCCTCAAAGTACATGTAATCCTCCGCACACATTTCGTCGACCAGGTTGCGCGCTCTCGGGAGATCTGCCTCCGGGATCACCAGCGGCGGCTTTCTCCCGCCACACCAATCGCCCTAGGGAAATAAGTGGACTGTGGGTCTGCGTTGAGGTCAAGGGGAGGCAAGATCACCCGCGACCGGCCCAGCCGGCTCCCGGCAAGTTTTATGCCGCCGGACAGATATCTATAGCGAGGCGGGGATGGAGAGATGCTCGATGTCCTTGGAGGCTTGTGAACCGATGAGCTCGAGCTCGCGGCCATGGCGTTGGCGGCCGCCGCCGCAACAGCTTCCGGCTCGGCGATGATGCCCAGCATGCGGAGCGTTGGCAGGGTGCCAGCTTGCAAAGCTTTGAAGGCGATGGCCGCTTCCTCCGCTCACCGCACGGGCCCGGCAGCTGCTTCAATGGCCTGAGCAGCCTTCGTAGCGACCTGCCTCCTCCTCCGGTCGCGGCGCTTCTAGGACTCCGACGCCATCTCCGTCGGGGTGAGATGTTTTTCGGCTTCTTTTTAGACGCGGCCATCTGTCCGGATTCTTTAAATGGATCGCGCGCGTTGGGCCGTGGTTTTATCCTACCTGGATGGATTCGGACGCAAACGGGTCGGAGTTGCTCGAAAGCTCACCACAAAACACGAAATCACCGGGCTGCTATGTCTATGTGCACTGCTTTTCCTTAAAAGACGGCGCAACAAATTTTGAATTTTGATGCTGTGGGGACCGTGGGGCTAGCCTCTGAGGCTGTGATCGACCAGCTAGCGCATTCGACCTATACCTTTGGTGGTATCCCATGAATACGATTGTCGGGAGAGGACCTTCTTTATTTCTTGGTACCCCGTACTCGGCAAGCTTTGCCATGAGTTGTCTGTGTCCTTCATGTAAACGTGAGTTTTCTTTTTTTCTTGACAATCAATACCATGAGCCGTTTCGAAGCAGACATGCTCTGGACCTAGGCGACTAGGGTTTTTGGCTCCTTCGGAGGCGATCTCGTCTCCGGGGTGAGATCGTGTTCATCTACTGCAAGTCTGAGACAGGATTTGACTCCTACCAGGAAAGATCAACGGTGTTCTTTTCCTTCCCGGCCCCCGTTTGCTCTCGCACGAGTAACTAGGCTTTGGTCTCCTGGGAACTCATGTTTTGCGCTGACAACGGATCTGATGGCTACCATCGGGGAGAGTAGTGGTGCGAAGAAGAGCGGAGGCGACGACGCTCTTTCGAGAGCCATGCAAAACCTCAAGCTCAGAGAAGGCGAACTGGGTGATGTCTTCATTGGTGGTGTTGAAGATTTGAAAGAACTTCAAAAGCAATCTGGATGGCTCGCCGTTGCAAAATTAACACAACAAAATCAGTGTCAGCAACGGCCGTGTTTGACACGCTGAGAGGAGAGAGGTGGATGATAACTTGTTGACCTTAAAATTCTTTTGCCTCGATGATTGGAATAAGGTAATGCATCAGGGATCGTGGCCGTTTAAGAAATTCGTGGTGATGATTTCGAAATACGACGGCTTATGCAATCCAAAGGAAGTGAAGTTAGATCGCATGAATGTATGGGCGCAGATTCATTCAATTCCTGAATTGTATCGAGTGGAGAGGGCTCATGATATAAACTAGTTTTCTAGTATTGTATTCATATTTTCTTTTCACAATTTTAAAGTTGAATAATGTGTGTCATGCCCGATAAATTATGTGTCAAACTGCATGATCTTGGGTGGCAGCAGATTTGATTTGTCACACCTGATACTTCCTTCGCTGTAACAGTGTGACATAGGTAGCAGTAGCGGTGGGCCTTGGGCCTGGAGTGTGGGCAGGTGCCCGGTGTGCTGGCTGGTAGGTTATAAACCCGTCCAGGTCTCTGTTTGGAAGAATCGAAGAAATAGAAAGTGAATCACGCATCTCATCTTCCGTGCGTATCCCACCTACTGCTTGCTTCTCCTCACCCGTCTCTCCAATTCCCCAACCTCCCTTAGATCTAAACCATTGTCGGTGATTAGGTCGTCACAAATTGGTATCCAGAGCCATAATTCCTACCGAAATTTTCCCCGCCGATTCGTTGCACTCTCAATCACTTGGCATCGATTCGTGATTCCGAGCAAAAGGTGCGGATCACCTCGGTCGGATCTGCTCGGGGCGAGTCACGACGGCGCCGGCGAAACCCTCGGCGCAGACCCAGCGCGTTCTGGTGACTATGGAGATGAACACGGGTCAACTGAAGTCGGTCCTCGACGACATCGTCAAGAGGTTGGACGCACAGGCCTTGGTTAATGACAAGCGCCACGGGGAGAAGACAACGTTCAACACTCAGGTCGCCGCGGATCTGACGAAGATGCAGAAGCAACTCGAGTTGACGTAGAACGAGGTCGATGAGACTCGGAAGACACTCTCAGCTTCGTCCGATTCTGCAACAACCGCTGCGACCACACCGGAAGAAGGAGGTGCGCAACCGCAAGCGCGTCTCGCGAACAACGGCGCCCCGCTCATGACGAATCCTCTAGATGCGACACGCCTGCCGTTTCCATCGCGCCTCCATCTGCAGCAAGGCCAGCCGACCAGAAATGGGGGCCGCGAGGAACGTCGAGAGGACCGTGAAGAGCGCCGCGAGGATCGCGGAGAAGAAGGGGGCTACGTCAGATCGCTGAAGCACAATTTTCCCCGGTTTGAGGGCGAGCTGTCCAATCTATGATTGGATCGTTGTATCACATACTTCGAGCTGTACCGAGTACAACCAGCAAGTGGGTTACTACGGCGGCGCTCTACATGGAGGGGCACGCCGCGCTGTGGCTGCAAGCATTCCGTCAGTTACATCGTGATGTTTCGTGGGAGGTGTTCTGTTGCGCAGTGATAGAAGAGTTTGGGCCGGATGAGTTCGAGGGGCAGATGACAAAACTGCTGTAACTCCGTCAGACGGGTCTAGTGGCAGAGTATCGCCGGGAGTTTGAAACATACATGTATCATCTGCTGCCTATGGATGCGACATTGAGCACAAAGTTCTTCTTCACACAATTTCTGTTGGGTTTGAAAGACGAAATTCGAGCGGCAGTACGCATTCAGGCTCCGACGAGCATCACACGCGCCACTGTGTTTGCTAAGATTCAGGAAGAGGAAATGGAGCTCACGCGCCCCAAACACAGAATCACGCAACAAGGGCGACCTCCTCCAGTATTGGCTACGGCAGCACGTCCACAGCTCATTCCTCGAGCTGCAGGCGATGAATTTGCTAGAGAACGGCAATTGAGGGATTTCAGATGCGTCAATGGATTGTGTTTCAAGTGTGGCGACAAATACTCGCGTGACCATCAGTGCAAAAAAGCAGGGTGTGCAGCTCTTAACCATTCAGGTGGGCGACTACGGGGAAGTACTCACTGATGATGCAGTCCGTGCACTAGAACTCTTAGAGGAACCAACTACAGCAGCAACGGAATGTTGTCTGCTATCTTCTCAGGCCACTAGTGGGACAGAGTCTCCTACGTGTATCAGGTTACATGCTCAGGGTGGGAACACAGACAATGTTGCTGCTATTGGACTCCGGGAGCTCGCACCGTTTTCTCGATGCATCCTTTGTGAGGTGAATTGGGGTGACAGTAACAACAATCACAACAGTACCAGTGAAAGTGGCAAATGGGCAACGGTTAACTTGCGACAGTATCATAACCAGTTTAGAGTGGGGTGGCCAAGGACACACTTTCACCTATGATTAGTGTGTGCTCGACCTTGGAGCATATGATGGAGTGATAGGAATGGATTGGCTCAGCAGCAACAGCCCAATGCAGTGCGATTGCAAGGCGAAAACAATAACATTCACACATCAGGGACAATTACTTTGCAAGGAATCAGCAACAATTCTCAGAAGGGACCTGAACCCTTGGATTTTTGGATGTTACAGCAGTGGGAAGATCACAACAAGATATGGGCTATGGCCATACTGGAACACACATTAGGAGAGACCGTAATATCTGAGACTGTGCTAGCTCAAGAAATTCAAGTAATTCTAACAGAATTTGAGGATGTCTTCGCCGAACCTCAAGGGCTACCCCCATCTCGCCAATATGACCATCCTATCACACTTGAGGAAGGAGTCCGCCCACCCAATTCCAAGCCTTACCGCTATTCTCCACAACAGAAAGATGAAATTGAACGACAGGTTCGGGAAATGTTGAAAGCAGGCAGAATTGTCCATAGTATGAGTCTGTTTGCAGCTCCAGTACTATTGGTGAAGAAAAAGGATGGGAGTTGGCGGTTTTGTGTCGATTACAGACGTCTGAACTTAGCGACAGTGAAAAACAAGTTCCCACTGCCAATTGTCGACGAATTGCTTGACGAATTGGTCGGCGCCGCCTACTTCTCCAAGTTGGATCTGCTCGCCGGCTACCATCAGATCCGGATGCGACCGGAGGACGAGGAGAAGACTGCCTTTAAGACACGGCACGACCATTTCCATTTTCCCGTGATGCCTTTCGGCTTGACGAATGCGCCTGCAACATTTCAGTGACTAATCAATACACTGTTCACCGATTATACACGTAAGTTCATCATCATATTCCTGGATGATATTCTGGTATACAGCTCCACTCTACAGGACCATCGCAAGCATCTCCACCTCATCCTCACTATCCTGCGCAAGAACCAGTTATTTGCTAAGGCATCAAAATGTTCATTTGCTCAAGCTCGCATCGAGTACCTTGGTCATGTGATTTCACATGACGGTGTGGCTACTGATTCATCCAAGACTCAAGCCATGAAGGATTGGCCAGTGCCCACTTCTGCCACAGAACAGAGGGGATTTCTGGGATTGACATGATATTATCGGAAATTTGTACCTCGATATGGAATCATCGCCAAGCCGCTTACTCTACAGTTGACCAAGAAGGAATTTCACTGGAACGAGCAAGCCCAACAAGCATTTTATGAACTACGTCAGGCTATGATGAAGACTCACGTTTTGTCGCTGCCCAATTTCAACCGACCCTTCGCTATTGAGACAGACGCGCGCGATACAGGCATTGGCGTAGTCCTCACGCAAGAAGGACACCCAATCGCATACTTCAGCAAGGCCCTGGGAGCTCGCAATCAGAAACTTTCAACATACGAGAAGGAATTTGTCTCCGTCATGATGGCCGTGGACCGTTGGCGCGCGTATTTACAGAGAGGGCCATTCACAATAGTAACTGATCACAAGAGTTTGTGTAATTTGGGGGACCAACAACTGGACACGGATATGTAGCGCAAGGCTATGGCGAAGCTAGTGGGATTACAGTTCAAGTTCCAGTATCGCAAAGGCCCAGACAACGGTGTGGCTGATGCTCTCTCGTGCGTGGGACATCTTTTATCAGTCAATGCTCTATCTCTTTGTCAGTCCAATTGGGTACAAGAGGTGATGAACTCTTACGAAAATGATGCAGATGCTCATCAGTTGATGCAACAACTAGCCATAACAAGCCCCAATGACAGTGGATTCTCACTACACCAGGGTGTGATCAGACGCAATGGTCGCATGTGGATTGGCGCCAATTCTGCACTTCACACGAAGCTAACCAGTGCTCTCCATGACAGCGCCCTGGGAGGTCACTCAGGTCTTAACGCAACATATCAGCGCGTCAAGAAACTGTTTGCCTGGAAGGGATTGAAGTCGGCTGTCGAAGACTATGTTCGTAAATGCAGTATCTGTCAATAAAGCAAACATCAAAATAGCAGACCTGCAGGGAAATTGCAGCCTTTACCTATTCCAGAGGCATCGTGGCAGGATATATCCATGGATTTTGTCGAAGGACTTCCAAAATCTGAAGGGTACGATTCCATTTTGGTTGTGGTGGATCGCTTCACGAAGCTTGCACATTTCATTCCCCTGCGTCACCCCTTCTCAGCAGTACAAGTGGCCAGGGCCCTATAGGATAATGTGATCAAGCTCCACGGGGTTCCTCTTTTAGTTGTCTCAGATTGTGACAAGATTTTCACAAGCACAATTTGGAGGGAAATGTTTGCATCAGCTGACACCAAACTGCTCTACTCAACTGCTTATCACCCGCAGACGGATGGTCAAACTGAGAGAGTTAATCTGTGTGTTGAGATGTACCTGCGCAGCGCAATCCACGATTCTCCCCGACAATGGCGTCGTTGGCTACCCACAGCTGAGTTCTGGTACAATTCTAACCACCATTCGTCCCTGGGCTGTTCTCCATTCAAAGCACTCTATGGTCGTGAGCCAAACATGGGTGGCCTGTTGCAAAACACAAATGACACTTCCACAGATTCAGAGTTTGACTGGCTGTCGCACACTAAAGCCTTACGTACACACCTCACGCGGGACAGTCGAGAATCAAGAGGAAAGCTGACAAAAACAGAACGGAACGATCCTTCCAAGTGGGAGATCAAGTGTTGCTGAAGTTACAGCCGTATGCTAAATCATCAGTGGTGAATCGACCCTGTGCAAAGTTGGCATACAAATTCTTTGGCCGATTCAAGATTGAAGAGAAATTCGGCAATTTGGCTTACAAATCGGCCCTACCCCCTTCCAGTCGCATTCACCCAATGTTCAATGTCTCTCAGCTCAAGCCTTTCACACCAAACTACACATCGGTGTTTGCTGAGCTGCCCAAGGTACCGGATCTGACAGTCGCTGATAACGAACCAGTGGAGATTCTTCAAAGACGGATGGTGAAACGGGGAACAGAAGCTGACGTCCAGCTACAGGTTCGATGGAATACTACCTTGCCGATTGCTACGACCTGGGAAGACTACGAGGTCCTTCGTCGACGTTAACCGACAGCAGCAATTTGGGAGGAGCCTCAAGCTCAAGGGGAGGACAATGTCACACCTGATGCTTCCTTCGCTGTAACAGTGTGACATAGGTAGCAGTAGCGGTGGGCCTTGGGCCAGGGTGTTAGGCCTTGGGCCTGGAGTGTGGGCAAGTGCCCGGTGTGCTGGCTGGTAGGTTATAAACCAGTCCAGGTCTCTGTTTGGAAGTATCGAAGAAATAGAAAGTGAAACACGCATCTCATCTTCCGTGTGTATCCCACCTACTGCTTGCTTCTCCTCACCCTTCTCTCCAATTCCCCAACCTCCGTTCGATCTAAACCACTGCCGGTGATTAGGTCGTCACATGATTGTGCAGAACATGCGGAATTATATATCATTTAGGTGACAGCAATTAGACTTGGAGCTGATGGAACTTATGACCGTTCAACGCTAACTGTGGGGTGTAACAGAAGGAGACATGGTGAGGGGATTTTGGTGATAGGGTGGGGATCACCCAACCCCCGGGTGGTTCCGTTCCTTGTGGGGATTAGTTCAACCGAACGAAGCCTAAACGGGTGGTTCCGTTCCTTTTTGATTTAGAGTACTGATGGAACTAATTTTTGGTACAGGTTAATTCTGATGGGTTCCTGCGCGTGCGTGCGAGAGAGAGCAAAGAGGCCAGCCCCGTTTTGGGTTAGACGCAGACGCACGTACGTACCGACTAGGGGCAGGGCGTCGTGATGTAATCCGGTACTCGGACTCAACCAGGCCTTAGTTGGATTCTGTATTATCGAGTGGGGGCCAAAATCCGATTTTGGTACGTGACCCAGAATTTTTGACAGATGAGACCACCTCAAAATGTAAAATGGCAGAAAGGACCACCTACGAGTGGAAATGGCAAATCTACCGTGGCGGTAGGCTGGCCAGCCGACACGTGGCACATGTCGCCACGGTCGGAGGCGGCAGGCCCTGCCGCCACGGGCCCAGGCGGCACGCCTTGCTCCTCTGCCGCGCGACGGAAAGGGTGCAAACGATTTGAACCTGCCGCCTACTCCCGAGGCGGCACCCTGCGGAGAGGAGATAACGCGCGCGTGACGGGGTGCTGATTACGAGGCCGCCTAGCCTGCCGCCTCTGTCTCCGACACCAGTTCCTGTGCATTCGACGCGCTCATTTTCACGAAGAAAAGCGACAAAGTGCTTTCGGTGGAGACAAACTGCACTGATTTTGAGGCACTGATTTTGAGGTGCACAGTGAGATTCTTTGGCGCGTGAACGATTCGAGGTAGCAGCAGCATTATTTTTTCCCGGGGCTGATTGTGAGGAGTTAATTGCCCAAACTTGCACGCGTACAGTACGATAATTGAGCAGATTCGCACGCAGCAGACAAAATTCGCTGATTTCCAAGCCGCACTTAACTTCTCCGTGCATGCATGCAGCTCACCGTGTCCAGTCTTGCCTATATATATGCAGCTGCTCTCCTCTAACTGCATGCATACTGCCTTCATTCCCTCTCTCACACCACACCAGCTCTCTCACTCACACGAACTCTCTCACAGCAGCTGCCTCTATTCTTTCTCTCACACCACACCAGCTCTCTCACACGAACTCTCTCACAGCAGCTGCTGCTCTCTCGCTCTCGGAGGCACGCATCAGACTGCCGCTCTCTCTCACAGCAGTTGCAGAAGGTCTCAAACATTTTTTCGCGATCTTTGAACTAAGAGGTTCAACAACAAGGTACATGATTTAGAGTGTGTTTACTTGTTTTGGCATGCAGTTATAATTATAATATTTAGAATGTAGAAATTATTGTAAATCAGTTTGTTTTATAGCTCGTAGGTAGCCATGTTGTTGTAATTGTTGTTGGAATTTGGGTGACTTAGATATAGATGTTATAGTGCTAGCTCTATCTAGTTGTGGTACCATGTTGTTCGCGCTATCTTTAAATTATAATTACTATAGTCGGTTATTGTTTTCAAATGTGTATACACATATTAGATAATCGGAAATATTTATGGATATCGTATTTGCACGGTAGCCGCGAGGCAGCTAGAAAATAATATGAATCGGGTCAGCTACATTAAAAATGTGATAATGAAAGAATTGCATGCAATATAAAATTTAGGAAATACATTTGTACAAAATAATGAAGCGAAGATTAAGTCATAATTATTACGGTCAGTTAAGGATTGCATGGTCAGTTATAATTATGATGGTCAGTAAATACATTTGTACAAAATTTAGTAAATACGTTTGTACAAAATTTAGTAATTAAAATTTAGTAAATACATTTGTACTAATTTTGTTCGCACTAACATTAAGTCATAATTATTACGATCAATTATGGATTGCATGGGAAATACTCCCTCCGTCCGGGATTACTGGGCTTCTACTGTCAGGCATTGCGACCAAGGCATGAGGCTACTGGTCGGCGAAATTTGAGGGATTAACCAATCAGTAGACAGTTTCCTAAATTTTCAATTAAATGCTAATTAATACTGGCAGGCAAACACCACGCATGCAGCACGTTCCCACTCCACCGAATGGAAACGGATTTTTTAATTAAATGCTAATTTTTCACACTCCACGCATGCATTGGGCAGCACGCTCACACTCCACGGAATGGAAACAGATGAGAGAGAGAAATGCGGCTGCTGAGTGGGATTAAGCAATAACTACTATAGAGTAATTAATTATTTGGGGCCTTGTGGGGGGCTAATTGTTGGACAAATATTTTCCACTAGCAGCCCAGTAATCCCGGACGGAGGGACTAATTAAGAATATGTATACTCACATTACTAACCGAAAATATTTATGGATTGCATGGGAGCCGTGTCGAAGCTAGAAAATAATCTCAGTCAGGTCACCTATATTAAAAATGTGATAATAAAATAAATGCACATGCAATATAAAATTAAATAAGTAAAACAGTATGAAATAATTATGATGCGAGTATTTATGGATATTTAAATAAAATAAATGCACATGCAATATAAAATTTAATAAGTAAAATTGTAAAAATGTGACAGCTACACTATAATTTTAGTCGGGTCAGCTATATTAAAAATGTGATAATGAAATAATTGAATGCAATATTAATTTTGTTCTTCTAAATATGGTCGTTCGGTAGGTACAATGGAAATATTGAAAGTGTTCTATGGGGACATCGCACGCGATGATATATCTGGTGTCGATGTGTCAAACTATGACTCGTTAAGTATAGTAGTTAAAGATATGGTCAATAAAGATTTTGGGGATGTCCGAAAACGCATCCGCGGATTCTTTAAGCACGAGCATGGAAACACGATGAGGGTTGAGGCCTTCATCATGGTAGAAGGGAATGATGGGGTTCCCCGATGGGGACTGAAGGAGGTGAAATCGGAAGGGAACTGGAGGATGTACATGAGCTTCGCAACCACTGCTGGTTCCGCCATGTATGGAGAGCCGATGGTGTATGTCCAGTTTTTTCCTCGCGATGATGGTGTCGGATGCAGTAGCGGCGCTGGTGAGGTCGAGCTGGCCATCACCACAGCTGCCAGCACCGGCCCATCGGAGGCAACATGCGGCCATAATGTGTCTGAGGGTGTCCTTCACCCAGGATACTGGTCAGCTGTCGTTGACATCAGCGAACATGTGGCGGGTCTGCCGTAGGCGCTAGACCATGACGATGATGAACATTCTTCATCGTCACCATCCTCGGATGAAGAAGGGCCTGGTCCTTCTCGGAGGACGGTAGCAGCACCGCTGGACCATCAGTTTTTGACGACAATGACCATGAACAATGAATTTCACTCGGTTCCGGGCCTGGGAGAGGACAGTCTGCAGGAAGGGCATACTTTTCCAGACAAGGCCTCTGCTGACACCGCAATCAAGAGGTATGCACTCGGCATATCTCGCCATCATAAAGTGAAGCAGTCCGATAGAACTGTGTTGAAGGTCGTATGCATCTTTTTGGCTGATGGTTGCAAGGGAAGAGTGATCGCTCGCCAGAGCACTGGGGTATGTCAGCCTTGGCATATCTCAAAAATAGTTCCCCATAGCTGCGAGCTAGTAGGGACTCTTGCGGAGCACCGCAATGTGACTACTAAATATGTGGGAGAAATCATGTTAGCGGCGGTGACAACAGATATAAATATGAGTATTAAGACGCTGCAAACAACTGCGGCCGATCTGATTGGCTTCCCCGTCAGCCATGGTTAGGCTAGACGAGCCAAAGAGGCCATTTTCAGAAATTGTATGGCATTTATGAGGAGGCCTATGACCTGGCCCCCAAACTGTTACGGCAGATAGCAGATGTTAACCCTGGGACTCAAACATTCATGAAAACTCGTGGACACCCAACGGATGAAAATTCAATTATCCTTGACCGTATATTCTGGGCATTCCCCCAGACTATACAAGCATTCCGTCATTGTCGTCCGGTACTATCAATTGATGGGACCTTTCTCACTGGAAAGTACAAGGGGACACTCCTGGTGGCGATTGCGGCAGATGCAAATAACCAGCTCCTTCCTATTGCATATGCTTTGGTAGAGAGTGAGAACAGAGATAGCTGGTTGTGGTTCCTGAGTTGTGTCAAGATGAGAGTCGTGCAAGATCGTGCCGATGTTTGCATCGTCTCTGATCGAAACACGGGCCTATTGAGCGTGCTCGATGCAATCAAGCAGTCAACGGACCCTGTTTGGGGGTGGCCCGATCTAAAGACAAGATGGTGTATGCGGCATTTGGCCGCTAATTTTTACTCGAAGTTCAAGAACAAGGATTGGTTCAAGCAATTCAAGAGGATGTGCATGCAGAAAACAACTGTGAAGATGAATGCAATCTGGGCAGCAATAAATGCACAGATCGAGATTGCTGCAGTAGAAGACCGGAGGGGTAGTAGGCCGGCAATGAATTTGTCCCAGTGGATTGGTGAGAATTGTCCTCTGTTACATAAGTGGCACTGGCTCACGACACTGTGGCTCGCTACGGCATAATGACAAGCAACATGTCAGAGGTATACAACGGCGTGCTTAAAGGTGTTCGAGCCCTCCCAATCACCACCCTTATTGAAGAAACTTGGAACCGGACTATGTCATACTTTGGAGACAGAGTCATGGTCGCCAATGTACAAGTTGCAATGAGCAAGGCATGGTCTGAAAAGATTCAACGCCATCTGAATGAGAAGATAGAGAAATCTCGAAGCCATGGTTGCACGCGAGTGGATGCTCTTAAGCATAAGTGGCAAATCAACGTACGAGCAAAGTGGGTGAAAGGCATAAGCCTCGTCTGAAAATTGTATCAGGTCGCTAGTAGTTGAGATAGACAATCCCCGAAGCCCCGACTCAATCCTTTTTAGCTCACATACTCTCTGTCATTTATGACGCCACCTCATTAGTTCGTCCCTAATTTCATCGGTGGATCTAGGCGGGAGCTGATATCTGGCTAAATTTTCCCCCAGAGCAACAGCGTGGTACCGCTCACTCATTATATCCCTAAAACTAATTGCCGCTCTACCCTCCCTCCTATTGGCGCAAGAACCTTTTGCCGCATGATATAGAATACACGATGAGCTATATGGATCGAGACCACCACTACCACTATCTGCCATCACTCTAATGGATGTACTCTCTCTCTCTCTATTTCGTGCTGACTTGGTGACACACAAACTGCACGGAGCAATGAGAGCAGCGGGAGTATTTGGCAGAGCAGCAGCGGGAGCGAGAGAGCAGCACTAAGCGGGCAGTGTGCATTACACGGACGTTCTGCGGGTATAAATAGAACCATTAGATGAGTCGAGTGAGCTGCACTCCACGAGCTGAATCAACTTTCGGCGCATAAAATAACAAACAACGGGAATCTAGCAATCAGATCACGCGTGGAAATTAGTGCATGTCGGAACAAAGAAACGAGCCGCAGAGCACCTTTCATCCCCGTAATCAGTGCAGCGTCGGACAAAATATTCAGCGTGCAGCACGCTGTCGGTGGAATCGGCGCGAGCACGCTGCAGCCAGGGTGCTGCCACCACCCGAGGCGGCATGCCCTTTCTTCTGCACAGCCAGGGAATCAGCGCCGGGGTGCTGTCGGCTGCAGAGGGTGCCGCCACCCACCGAGGCGGCATGGCCCACCACGGTACACGCCGGCGCAGAGGAGCAAGATGTGTCGTCTGGGCCCGTGGTGGCAGGGCATGCCGCCTCCGACCGTGGCAGCATGTGCCACGTGTCGGCTGGCCTGCCGCCACGGTAGATTTGCCATTTCCACGCGCAGATGGTCCTTTCTGCCATTTTACTTTTTGAGGTGGTCTCATCTGTCAAAAATCCCGTGACGCAGGTACGTACGGGATCCAAACTCGGTACGTTCCTTCTTTTGTGGCGATTTTCGAAAATCCACCCCTTCCTTGTGGGGATTAGGGCATCTCCAGTCGTCCCCCTAGAGCCCCCCCCCAGGACGCAAATTAGCGCCGTTTTGCGCGAAAAGCGCCGTTTTTTCACCAGTCGCCCCCCACAGGACCTGAAAAAGCGCCGTTTCGGCGGAAATTAGCGCCGCCGCCCCCAGGCGGAACCCAGCCCGTTGGGTTCGGCCTGGGGGGGCGGCGAAAGGAAAAGCGCGCGTGGGCCAGCGCTATCGGCGAGGGATCTCTATTTGCCCACTTTCCCCACCCCCGACTCGTCTTTTCTGCTCGCCCGCCTCGCCGTCGCCACCCCCGCCAGCCGCACTCCACGCCGCCGTTGTCGGCCACCATCGCACAAGATCGACGAGACAAACCACCGCCGGCTAGTCCACCACATCGTCGCCGCCGTTCGACCGCGTCTCGCCGCGGAGGAGGTTGTGCCCGGTGAGCCGCGTCCACCGCCCGCAAGGTGTTCGACGCTCTGTCCGAGCCATGGACTCCGACGCCGAGGAGATGCTCGCCGAGCTATTCGACGAGGAAGATCAGGCCGCCATCGACGACGAGGAGCACCTACTCGTCCTGAGCTGCCTGGCCGGATTGCAGGCCCAGGACGCCGCGCCGCGCCGCACTGGATCGAAGCCCGGTCGCCGCAAGAGCAGGCCGAGGCAGCGGTACGAGGGCTACTGCATCCTCTACTCCGAGTACTTCGCCGAGGATCCCACCAACGGCGAGAAGGTGTTCCGGCGTCGTTTCAGGATGAAACGCACGCTCTTCCTCAAGATCGTGCATGCCATCCGGGAGTTCGACACCTACTTCAAGTTGAAGAAGGACTGCACCGGCACGGTAGGGTTTACCTCTATCCAAAAGTGCACGATGGCCATGAGGTTGCTTGCATACGGTGCTCCCGCAGATGCACAAGATGACTACCTGCGCATGAGCGAGTCCACGGCTCTCGAGTGCTTGAACAAGTTCTGCCGGCAGTGGTTGCAGTTTTTGGCCCAATATACCTGCGATCACCCAATGCGCAAGACACTGCTCGTCTCCTCGCAGAGAATGAAGCAAGAGGGTTTCCTGGGATGCTTGGCAGTATCGACTGTATGCACTGGGCATGGAAGAACTGCCCATTTGACTAGCAGGGGATGTACAAGGGAAAGGAAGGAGAGTGCTCGGTGGTTCTCGAGGCCGTGGCTTCGTACGATTTATGGATTTGGCATTCATTCTTTGGTATGCCTGGAAGTCACAACGACATCAATGTCTTGTAGTGCTCGAATGTCTTTGTCGATCTTGTCGAAGGCCATGCCCCCCCTGTGAACTATGAGATCAATGGACACCAGTATACAAAGGGGTACTATCTTGCAGATGGCATCTACCCGAAGTGGGCAACATTTGTGAAGAGCATCTCCAACCCTATCCCAGGAAGCGCAAAAGCTTGGTTTTCCAAATGCCAGGAGGCTTGCAGGAAGGATGTTGAGCGGGCATTTGGTGCGTTGCAATCTCGATTCGCTGTTGTCCGGTACCCAGTTATGACTTGGTCGAAGTCCAACATGTGGGAGGTGATACTGTGTTGTGTGATCTTGCACAACATGATCATTGAGAGTGAGCGGGATGACCCGGTGCCTGACAGTGAGGCAAGCACACCATACTACCGGCAGGGCCCTCTTGCAGATGTTGATCACCAGGTGCCGGCATCATGGACAGACTTCCTCACCAAGCGACAGGAGATTCGACACGCTGCAACACATCATGCTCTGTAGGATGACCTGGTGCAGCATTTGTGGGCGCGAAAGGGGAATGGCAATGTTGAGGACGATGACTAGTGTCCTTTTTTTTAAAATTGTTGAACTATTTATTTGTGTGGCAAAACTCTATTTATTTGATGGGATTTTTTTTTGGTTGCCCAAATTTGGCCGAGTCGCCGCTGGGGGGCGGCCTGGGTTCACGGCTGGGAAATGCGTCCCCAGTTCCCAGAATAGCGCCGTTTCGCGCCGCGGCGGAAAAAAAGCGAGGGTTTTAACGTCCTGGGGGGGCGCAACGACCGGAGATGCCCTTAGTTCCCAACGAAGCCTAAACAAATCGATCATCATACTACGGACTCACGTGTACGTACATGTAGGTTGTTTCCGTGTAGTACTCCTAATTTCTAAGCCGATTCGAACACTAACCAAAATACTTACTACCGCCTCGCCTTAATAGCCCGCGAGCGCCCGCTCAGGTATCCCACGTTTTTCTAGGGTTGGCACGTCTCTGCTCGATCTGGGGTTTGCTTTCCGCGCCGCGCCGGCTGCCGTCGGGTGAACTTAAGTTGGCGAACCAGAAGGCTGAAGAAGCTGTGGCGGATATGAATCAACAGAGCGGCGATTCTTTCATAGATAAGGAAGCAGAGAATAAGATGGTAAAGATCATTCCTGAGATGCTGCTGCATGCCGATGAGGATTATCTTGCCGATGAAATACAGAGAGCTTTGCTCGACATCCAGGCCAAGTTGGCAAACAAGGACAAGCAGATAATTTGGGACACCTTGCTGCAGCTCAAAGGTATGTCCAACAGATTAGATCAAGGTGGCTATGACGAAAAGAATGACATTTACAGGGGGAAATCAGCATTGGATACCAATGAGGGCACAATTGTCGAATCAGACATGAATCCTGCAGCAGATCCCAGTGCCACCAATCCAACAACCATCCAAGCTGAGACCTTGGAGCAGATGGTCAAAGACTTTTCCGATTCAATGAGGAGCACGCCAGCCATACAGAAGCACACACCTATGGTCGGATCATACAAGCTCTTAATCCAACCTGCATATCCCAGTTCCACCGATTCGATGACCAGACCGGGACCCTGCTCTCTCCAAGATGATCTCGATCATGACAATATGTCAGACGAGGAGATATCAGACGAGGAGATATCAGACGGGGAGATGCCAAATGAGGAGACGTCAGTAGACAAGAAGATGGCCTATGAGGCGAAGAAGTTCGCTGACTACCGTAGGGCTTGGGAAGGTACATGGAGCAAAACCTGCGGTTCCTTTGAATACATGAGTGAGTAAACATCCTGCCTGCTGCTTATGTCACTCGTTTTTTCTTACCTACAAGTAGTTCAATGCTTGTACTTTTTCTACATGGAAATTAGGGATTTATTCTTCTGCTTAATTAGCTAGTAGTAATTCACGTCAGATTTCTAACACAAGTTTCTTAAATTGGGTGCTGCAGCGGCACTGAGTTCCATGCAATTTACATGCTACGCACCTGCACACAGCCCATGCAACGTGTCCACTCCTCAAACCTTGCAGATATTCTCCATCAAGCTCGCAGAAATAACTGGTGGGCTTAGATTGCCGTTGTCTGTGTACGGTGTGGTTGTTGTCCGAGACGTCGTGGATCACAACCGCAACTACCTCTTTTACTGTGATAGGAACAATTCTCAAGAACTAACACAAGATGTATGTATTTCTGTTACTTTGCTCTCCATGCATTCTCTTTTGGACAACCTGTTGATTAATCAACGGTTAATGCTTGCAGGATCCTTTCTTGCGCTTGATTGGGCCGTCTCGTGCTGTTGTATACGATGATACGGTCAACTTTGAAGTCCAACTAAGAATAAAAGGTACAACAATGTCTCAAGATAAAGCATTGATCACTGAAGGGCGCAACTGCCGCAAAATATTTGGTAGTGGTGCATCTACCTTTTGCATTGAGAATTGTTTCTGCAAGATAGAGTTATGTGTGCAGATGGTTACAAGAACAATCCAGGCCACTATCTTGGGTGTCCAGGTTGTCAACCCAACCCAATGGCCTTTTAAGTATGGCGGCCGAGTTGCTTGCTCCTCACTACCAGGGAAAATTCATGTCACTGAAGATAATAAAGTCATATTTGTTACTGATCCCGCATCTGGGGAACTTGTGATGGTCGATTCAAAAGATGGAGCAAAGATGAAAGTTGGCTATGGTTACGTACATCTTTCAAGGAATGTTGTTTCTGTAGAAGAACAAGGAAGGCTGGATGTTGAGATACAAGCCTACTCCAAATCTGGTGATATTGCTGCAAAAGATCTTGTCTGTTTCCCAGCCAAATATAGCAAAATAACCAGGAGAACTTGTTCCCTTGGTGGTGTTAAGGTGGTGATTTCCGTTGCTTGGTCCTTAGTCGCTGAGGACAAGCGTTTTGTTATGTCAACAGGTGCTTTGGTTCAAGCTTGCGGCCCCTGATGTCCCTACGGTGTATCCATGTGGGTTATTGGAGTTCTAATGTTAGTAGTATTTCTGTAACAGTTAGCTATATATTTGGTCCAACTGTTGTGCAATATATTGTTGACTATAACTTTCAGATATTTATGTATCGACTATAACCTGAGCCATGCACGGTCATCTGACTGCTGTGGAGTTATTTTGTATTGGTTAATAGTTGTTATTTGCTGACTGAGGTAGATCCTTTTTAGTAATTTTATATACCATAAAACTTCATGTAGGATGAGTTGTTTCAGCGTCAAGTAGGTACTTTGTCATTCTGGTTTCGCATGTCTTGTTTGATAAAACAAACTAGTCATGAAAAGACCAAAAAATATTAGCCCGGCACTAAGTATTCTTGAGGTGCATACATATTCTAGAATAAATAAATAAAGAGAAACTTCCCCAGACGGCAGCATCAACTCCTTATTCAGAAAAAAAGTTTGACACTTAGTATGACATCTAAGCAATACGAGTTTGTAGAATATTCTGTTTCGTAAAATGAAAATCTTACAAGTATTCTGTCTTCAGCATGTGAGAAAACCTGGCATCAAAATGTTCAATGTTCCTCTTGTGCTCTAGACGCTCCAGTGTGGTATAAAATGGAAACTCAAGAGCATATACTCGATCTGAAATTCTGAAAGGATAGAATTAAACACAAAGTGAACTGCTAAGTGAAATGGCAATTTTAAATTTTATGCTGGCACCTCTCCATAGATTGAGATTCTTAGCAACCCATCAAAGAACATCTTTTGCTTCAATAACCTGCCAGACCAATAGCCTATGTTATCCAGGATGAATTCATCATCTGATAAAGTGACTTTTGAAGCCTTGTACAATTCCAAGAGATATCTTCTATCATTTAAATATCCTTGAAGCTAATTATGGAAAGTGGAGGCTTCAGAAACATGAGACAGTTCATCTGCGCCAAAATAGAATTAGTGAGTTAGACGAACTCAAGATGAATGATAACATTGACATGGAATTTATTCCTATGTACCTGAGGATACATCAAACCCATTCATCCGTAAAAGGCGAAACGCAATTGCACATGTTGCTATATCTAGCATGATTTCATCGTCCCTCTGTAACCAGGAACTGTTTACAAGCTAGTAAAAACACATATAGCCCCTCCATTTGAAAATATAAGATGTATTAGTTTCCTTAAGACGATGGTTTGACCGCCATTAATACATGGAGTATGTTATGTGATATACAACTGCATTCATATCTAAGTACTTTTGAATATGAATAAGGAAAATCTCACATAAATTGCATAGTAAATAGTGCTTGTTGGTCAAACCCTTTATGACAAAAAAATATACCTAATATTTTGAAATGGAGGGAGTATCGGCCATGTTCTAGAATGTGCTTTACATCACTGAAAAATGGTGTGATATAATACATGGAGTATTCTCATATGTAAGTACATTTGAATATGAATCTTTTGGCATCTGACATAAATTGCGTACTAAAAGTAAATGTTGGTAAAACTGTTATCTTTAAAAACTAAATAGGCCTACTATTTTGAAATGGAGGAAGCATCAATTTTGTATAGTCATTACATGTATGTAATGTCTAGGACGTTCTTTATCTCGCTAGGAAAATGGTGAGAAATCCCGACCTTTTCAAGCAAATCCACCAATGAAAGCTGGCAATATATATTTAGTGGATATACAGTTGGTACTGCAAAATTACTATCGGAATTAGGCATTTAGCGACAGTTGGAACGTTGCCAATTCTTCACAAGGATATACAGATACCCACCTGACCTGCACTACCAAACTTACTGACAAGCAAATTTAGCTACTCCAGTGTTTTGTGGTCATAGTTGTGGACTAATGCAGCAGCGGATCCCTTTTTCCTTTACCATTTGAATATGTCTTGATTTTCCCCCTTCCCCGAGCGCGCGTCCTGGCCGCCCCCCACGCGGGCGGCTGGGCGCGCCGCCACCTCCCTGTTCCGGGCCTCTCCGCATCACCTCCCTCTTCGCCGTCGGCGGCGTTCGTCCCCGGGCTAGGCCCGAGCGACACCGGTGGCGGCGACCCCTTCCTCTCCCCTCCTTGTGGCGTCCCCCGCGGGCGGCTCGACTCCGGGTGGTGCAAATAGGCGGCGGAGGTCCGGCTTGGCGGGGCAGGAGGACTGCTCCGGCCACGGGTGGTGGGCACGGTTGCGGCGTCACCGTTGGTGGCCATGGAGGCTGAGGCGAGCTCGGCCCGGCCCTGGAAGCCCAGATCTAAGCCCTTTGGGCCTGATCTGGGTCAGGGCGGGTCGGCTTGACCTCGCTGCTTACGGGTTGACTACGAGCAGCCTGTCACATGGGTGCCTGCGACGACACCACCCCTGCTGCAGCGCGGCGGCGGATCTTCACGGATCTTTCTGGGTCCGGCCGGCCTATGGTGTCGTTTGAGGGTAGCGACGACAATGGCCTATGTGCAGCAGCGTGACGGCGAAGACTTTACGGGCCCTTCTAGGGCTCGGCCGGGCCGGAGAGGCCTGGTGTGTCTCTACTGTCGCGTCTGGTCGGCACCCGCCGATGGCGTTGGAGGACGCCCTCCAGGTGGCCTTGTTGTTACCGCCCTCTGGCTTCAATGGTCTTGTATGCTCCTTTTGCGGCGTCCGGTCGGCTACCGCCTTTAGCGGTGGAGGTTGTTCCCTCCCGCGTGGTTGTCGTCCTGCGCCCCCTGCGGCGGCGGTCTCTTCTCGGTCCGGCCTCTCCGTGTTTGCCATGGGGAGACGACGTTGATGACTACAAGACCGAGGTGGCGCGTGTTGGTGGGCGGCAAGATTGGTGGAACGCATCGAATTGTCCGGCGATGTGATTTTGTGGGGGTCGGGAGAAATCATTGTCATCTTGACACCGACGCGGTGACGCTTGCGAGTGTCGCTGTTCCTTCTTGAAGGGCGTTGGATGTACCTCTTCTCCACTTCCCGCAGCGTACCAACCCTAGGACCAGTCCGGGCAGTAGCGTCGTCGTCGTCGCTTTCCTTCTTGGAGGTGCTGCTTGGTACGCGGTAATTCAGAGCGTTAGGAGTGTGGTGGAAATTCTTGGAGAGCGCAGCGGTTGCGGATCATTTTCGTTCGTCGATCCGCGGAAGTTGGCATTGTTCTCTTTTTCTTTTCTCTGTATTTTTTTGGGCTTGATCGTTCTGTTTGGCCCCAACAGTGGCATCGAAGTTGTACCGTGTAGTTGCTATATTAATATGGCGGGGCGAAAGCCTGTTTCGTCCGTACTAATGCAGCAGCAGTCATGGAAGGAGAGTTGAACAACGATCCATTCTTCCTCTAGAACTTCAAAACTTCATTCCAGTCCTGCAGGTTTCCTAGCCCTTGGGCAACATAGGCCATATATGCTTTGCTCCCACAAGATTTCTCCGTTGCCTGTCTAAAGTATTTAAGAGACAAGCATCATGATTTTTGATATTTTACGAACTGGTAAGCAAAAAAAAATATGAATGTGACGCCCCTGGATCTGGTACTATGGGGATTTTAGCGTTTCCGCCATAATCCGCATAATACCGATCCCGGGTTGTCAACTTTTGGTAATCATTACAAGAGTTTACGAATAAAGTATCCTACTACGGACAAGATACAAATCAAAGATCCAAATAACAGCGGAAGACGAAATAGTATCCTACTACGAACAAGATACAAATTGGAATAAGAGTCCTGAAGATAACCGATGGCGTCCAATCCCTGCCCAGGCCAAGCCGGAGGGATTTCCAAACTAACGTCGTCAAACTTCAAACCTGCTGACTGCATTGTGAATACAGCCCCAAATCATGGGGTCAGTACTTTGAATGTACCGACAGGAGCCAAGCAATACTCACAAGATACCAGTGCAACCAATCATCACAAGATACAAATACTTTGGATAGAAAGGAAGGAGTGTTGTAATGAAGCGGCAGCGGGCAGCACTAAGCAATCTACAGAGACGCGCTACAACTCTCGTCTATTAGAAAGGGAAGAGAGAGCGCATTGAAACCAACTACAACTACTCACCAAAGCAAACCCATCCAGGATTCACCCCCCATCAACAAAGTGTCAGTAAGTACCCCGAGGAAAACTCACACAGGTTGGTTAAGATGACATTTATAATATGGTGGAGGTATGTCTATCTTACTATTCAAGTTATCATCATTAGGTGTAAGTTGTCTGAGTACTTGTTAGCCAGCACTTTCACCAAGTTGCCACATAACCACGGACAACACGGCTTCTCGAGAAGATTTATCCCTGCAGGGTGCGCTACAGTATCCGTACACGTTCGATCAATCCACAATCACAAACGCAGGATATCTCAACTCGTCCTTTCCTATCACCACTGCACATCCAAGGCGCCACGGGTAAATTTGAGCGCACGGTTATTCCACCCCGAAACAGGACCTTCATAACACTCTAAGAACGTGTCTCCCTAACCGCAACGACTACATCAGGTCACTGTAGCACCATGAGCTTATACCTGCAAGTTATCGTGCCAAATGGAAAGTCCGAACTAAGTGTGGTCCCTGGATGAACAGCAGCTCAAGTACTAAATTAAGGGGAGTGCCCATACTCACCCCCCACATGCGGTTAGCGCGCTCATCATGGATCAGTGGACAAGACTCTTTTCCTAAGTTCGACACTAGCAGGCTCCAAAACCACACCGGGACTCCTGCCGGTGCCTTATCATCAAATTATTATTGCCCCAAACATTAACATGTTGTTGATTACGTTGAAACCCAACTATCAAACTAAACATGTGACATGACAAAGGACAACAAGACTCGAGCGCAAACAACACTAAGCATGCAACTACGACACGGGGGCCAACAAGGTAAACAACCAACAATTAATAGGAAGTGGAGGGAAGGCTATATCATGGCTACAAGGTAAACATATGATAGGATCGAGACACAAGCATCGAATTATAAGGCTAGAATAAAGATAACGGAAAGAATCAGTAACAAGTGAGGAACATCAGCCATAGGTAGCAAGTGAGTAAAGCTTGCCTGGAATCCAGCTTGTAGAGGTAGCAGAACTTGTCGTTGCTCACATCATCTCAACGTCCTATCCGCAAAGAAGCAAAGCACTAGAAGAAACACCGTATGCAACAATTACTACTACGGCAAAAGATCCAGCATGCTCAAGATATGGATGCATGGCATGTGAGGATGCAACTAAACCAATTTAAATGGAATCGGAATCCCAACGATTAATTATAGGTTTAAGTTGTTTTATCTAACCATAAAATTAAATGTTTATTATCATGGAAAACAAATAATAGGTGAGCTAAACCAAATTAAATGGAATAGGGACCAATTTAATTGAGCACCCCAACACATTCCATGTTTGTTATTTAGGTGCACATGCATAACACTACTAAAATGCAAGATGGAAGATGCAAACATGAACATGGATGGCATATTAATATTCCTTACATTTTTCTGATAAAAATAGACATAAAGTTTGTCTGATTCGGATTAGTAAAACAAAAGATATAGGCATTTGAAAGTTTGGGTGTTTTCTGTAAAAACTGGGACTTGTTCGTGATGGAAACAGAGTGTGGAAGGGCCCTGGTGCAAAACATAGAAGAGCAGGGGCCTGGGTGCGAAATTCTGGATCCAGATCTGGATCTGGTCGCACCGACGTGGAGGTAGCCGGAGCGGATGACATGGGGAGCATGTGCCACGCGAGCGCTGATGATGCGCGGATGGCATGTGAGGTGTCCTCCGGGGTCAATGACGGGTGGGGCTCAGCTGTGCGCAGTAAATTGGGAAAAAAGGGGAGGCAATTGCGTCTGCAGGGGTTCAAATCCCTGCGGACGCAATTGCCTCCCTATTTTGAAAAAGACATATTTCTTCCTCTAAAAATCTTTCCATCCACCTATTTTGAAAAAGACAAATTTCAGTCGATTCAGCTGAAACCGGGCCAAATTTGAACTACAGGTGCCTCGTAGTTTGCTCGTTATTTTTTGCAAAAATCATTTTTAGGTACCCAAATACCTATTTCAACATAGATGCACCAAGAGTTCATCAAGATTCAACACCTAGGTACGAACGGGCATGCCCCCCCGTTTTGACCGTTTCCCGAAACCGGCTTAGAAAATTCCATAAAATTCAAAAAAACCACGAAATGGTGCAATACCTTCGCGTGGTCTCATTATATGTAACCTAGTATCCACCAAAAATAATAAACTTGGAATACGGAAGTTATCTTGAAAAAGTGTTCACAAAAATGAGCTATCATCTACGAAGATTCATGGCTTTTGGGCCAAATGGCGGATGTTATAGCCACATCCATGGCATAGTTTCTTTAAATGTGCCCATATTCCACACAAACATGCATATTGGAACAACGAACAATTTTGCCGAAGAAATTTTTATTTTTCGTTGAATAAAAATACCATTTCCCATTTCCGGAGTGTCAAAAACGGGTTTTTTTGTGAAGCATCTACCAAAAATATGTTGCAAAATTGCACCCAGAAAATTATAGAGTTAACAGACAATATTTTATCTACAGAAACTCAAATTAATTTCTCTAAAAATCTTTCCATCCACCTCTTTTGAAAACGACAAATTTCAGCCGATTCAGTTGAAACCGGGCCAAATTTGAACTACGAGTGCCTCGTAGTTTGCTCGTTATTTTTTGAAAAAAATTATTTTTAGGTACCCAAATACCTATTTCAACATAAATACACCAAGAGTTCATCAAGATTCAACACCTAGGTATGAACGGTAATGCCCCCCATTTTGACCGTTTCCCGAAACCGGCTTAGAATCCAGAAAATTCAAAAAAAAACACGAAATGGTGCAAGACCTTCGCGTGGTCTCATTATATGTAACCTAGTATCCACCAAAAATAATAAACTTGGAATACGGAAGTTATCTCGAAAAAGTGTTCACAAAAATGAGCTATCATCTACGAAGATTCATGACTTTCGGGCCAAATGACGGATGTTATGGCCACATCCATGGCATATTTTCTTTAAATGTGCCTATATTCCACACAAAGATGCATATTGGAACAACAAACAATGTTTACGAAGAAATATTTATTTTTCGTTGAATAAAAACATCATTTTCCATTTTCAGAGTGTCGAAAACGGTTTTTTTTTAGAAGCATCTTCCAAAAATATGTTGCAAAACTGTACCACATAAAATTATATAGTTACCAGACCATATTTATCTAAATAAACTAAAATTAATTACTCTAAAATCTTTTCATCCACCTCTTTGAAAAAAGACAAATTTCAGCCGATTCAGCTGAAACCGGGCCAAATTTGAACTACAGGTGCCTCATAGTTTTCTCTTTATTTTTTTTAAAAATCATTTTTAGGTACCCAAGTACCTATTTCAACATAGATACACCAAGATTTCATCAAGATTCAACACCTAGCTACGAACGATCATGTCCCCCGTTTTGATCGTATTTTGAAACCGGTATATTTTATTTTCCGAGTGTCAAATAGGTTAATGATATTTTTAAATTTTATTTTGACTAGAAACATTTCCTCATAGTGTATAATCACAGATAACAACTTTACAAATTATTGAAAATTTATTTGACGGAAATTAGAATTCAAAATCAAAAGCTATAAAAGATAACAGAAAAAAAAGAAAAAAAAAACAGCCGAGCTCAGCCGGCCCAGCCCAGGCCGAGTTGTCTATTGGATTAATAGACTTTTCTTCATTTGGGCCTTGGCCCAGAACGGGTTAGTTATGTACAAAACGCTTTCTTGCTAGTGTATAACAAGATCGGCTCGTTGCTCTTGTGGTAGAGCGCGTTTCGTGGTTTGGTGATGGCGTTCCTCTGGAACCCACGAACCACAAGCCTCGTGCCATTACACAGCCCGTTAGCTGGGTCGATGTTTCTGAGCAGTATGACAGGGTGCAGTTTATCTTCAGTTTAAGTGCGTGCGGGGGAAGCCCATTTGGAGTCAAGTCATTCAGGAATTCAGGAGCATAGTAGCCATGTGGCTCTTCTTCTACACTGTCAAAGCTGTGGTAGATCTTCTCTTCACCCTGAAAACGCTCTATCATACACATGTTTATTACATCGACATTTTCATTCTTGGTGGAGAGGATTGCTCGAGACGTCATGTAACCCGAATTAGCCATATTGTGGTCTAGGGACGGAAACACGTGGTCGATCAGCTTCTCTATGTCGGCTAGCTTGCCTGTCGAAGGCACGCAGATATCTTCGGGTAGCCGGATGTTTCCTTCCTCATCAATTTCCTCGGTGCCATTGCCTACTCTCAATAGGTAATCTGCGAACCACCGGTCATTATGAGCCCTCATGTTGGTCATGAGCCTTCGATGTCGTATGCCTTTCCACAGGTATGAACTACGCAGGGTCGCGTCGATTATCTTGACCTCGTGACCCTTTCCTGACTACTGGAAGCATCTGCCTGAAGTCCCCACCGAAGACGACAGTCTTCCCCCCGAAAAGTATCTCCTCTTCGCACATTATGTCGCGCATGCTGTTATCTAATTCCTCAATTGCTTGTCTCTTCGTCATTGTGGCCTCGTCCCAGAGGATGAGCGAAGCCTTCTCTAGGAGCTTGGCTGTCCCACTCTGCTTGTTGAAGTAGCACGATGCCCCTTCTTCAATGTTTAGTAGTATCTTAAACCTCGAGTGGGCGGTCCTGCCTCCAGGCATGATAGAAGCAGCGACACCCGATGTCGCTGTGGCCACCGCAATCTTTCCCGCACGTCGAATCCTTGCTAGCAGTGCCCTATACAAGAATGTCTTCCCGGTGCCTCCTGGGCCATCGATGAAGAAGACACCCCCTTTGTTGTCGTCAACTGCCGCTAGTATCTCGTCATAGGCAAGCCTCTGCTAAGGGTTTAGTGAGGACTCCAGGGATAGTTCGTCCTTGTCAACCTTAATGCTGGTTTCCTCGATGATCTCCCTGACCTCTCCATCTGTGGTGTCATAAGTCTCGTTAATGTATGGAAGAGGGAACGATGTTATGTCCTTGCCCATGGACTACAACATTCCCCTGATATCAAGCAACACCTTTTGCTCCACAATGATTGGGCATGTGTGACGCTGCTTGTAGTCACCAGACATCGCCTCAAGGTGCCTATCCCAAAGACCACGAACATCGCCAGGCTCGCAGAATACCAAGATCGTTGCAAAGAGCCTCCTGAGCGACATTGGCATGGCCCACTGCTCCGACTCGGTAAGACACTCGTCGAGCGTGTTGTCGGACTCGATGAGACCCCTCCTCTCTGCGGCCTCACGGAAGGTATCACATAGCACACCGTCCACGGTTTTCAGGTCTTCGAAGGACGTTGAGCCTGGTACGTGGTTTAGAAGCACTCTTAGAAAGTACCGCTCCCCCTCAGCAGGATTGGCTGACACGATTCGGCCTACTTGGTAACCTTGTTCCTTTTTTTTCCAATACTTTGTTCTTTGCCATGTGAACCTTCCCGTAAAGTCCTTGTATAGAATATCTCGAGCCCACATGTGCTCTTGGTTAGCCACGAAATACTCCGTCAACATAGACTTTGATGCTTTATCATTGGCGAGGACGTCATTAAGGTTCTCTCCCGCTTTGAATGTAACCATGTGCATGTTTGGGAGATGTAGCGGCAACTGCAGGACCGACGGGTGGTTCTCACAGAGGGTCAATCCAAATATCCTCCACATAGCCTCCGGTGGAGTTATCCACCTCGCATCAATGAATCTCTTGATCTCTTCTATGTTACCGTCGACGTCGGGCTGGTCGATATTGAATGAAGTCTGATCATGACCCTTGTATATGTACTTATATAGATACTTGACGGCCTTTATGCTGGAGCACACTTCCATGTTTATGTGACAATTGAACATCCGTAGGAGGTAAGGATTATACGCCACAACCCATCTATTGTCCAACATTTGACGACGGACCTTCGCTGTGCGACCATCATTCCGTCTCCGATAAACAGGATAGGAGTCTTTTCCTTGCACTGTGGTCTCGTTGAACTCCGGCGGGTATCTGCACTTGCACGAACCATCTTGCATGCAGACGTTGTTGGGATTCAGGACCCCGCATGGGCCGTGCATCATATGCTTCACGACCATGGCGTAGAGCTCTGGATACTTATGCTTGTCTGGGAGCTCGGCAGATATAAGACAGTCGTACTACTCTGGCATAACAAGCTTATATCTCGAATCCATAATCAACAGAAAATGGGCATGCGGGAGGCCCCTTTTCTGGAACTCTACCACATAGACGTACGCCTTCACAACTCCCAGGATGTTTTCCTTGGTCAACATATGTTTCATCTTCTCCAGCTTGGCCCTGAACACTCGGGCCACAAGATCGGGTCGGTCATGCGGGCTTTGTTCTGGAAGTAACTCCTCTTGTATCTCCTGCCAATTTGGGTTGCAGGTCATCGTAAGGAAGATGTCAGGCTTTCCGTACGTCTGCACCAATGCCATGGCATCCATATGCCTCCGCTTCATGTCACGGAAGCCCCCTGGAACGACCACGGGAGAACAGTCCTAGTGCCAACAGCGCTCGCACGTGTCTCCCCTGCCGTGATACTGTCGACAACACCTTTGTATAAGTCAGCTCGTAGCTCCGGCTGGTGGTCTCTGATCCATTTTAACCTGCATCCCTCAATCTTTATGTACATGTCAACCCCCCACTGCTGGAACAGACGCCCTCCATGTAGTATGGGGTTGAATATCGCAGGACGTGTTTGTAGCCTATAGCAGTAGTAGTCCCTGACAGAGACGCATAAGCGGCCACCCCCTTCTGTGTGAAGCGTTGAAAAACGAAGGTTAGACAGAACTGGAGAATGAGTTGTTATATAAAAAAAAGAAAAAATCATCTCAAATAGATGAACCTTCATCATCGTCACGGTTCGCTCTGGGGAGTTGCGCAACGTGCCAAGACTTGTCACGTTTAGGAATGTTTGGATGACATCCGAGCTCCCCCTTTGGGAAGAAGAGGGGATACGAGAGTGGGTCGTAGCACCCTTGTGTGGCTTGTATGCTATACTTCTCATTATTGTTTCCGTAGCACCCTTTGGGAAGAATAGATCCGAAGTTTGTTTTCTTTCTGTCTATCTTCGTCAGATTTATTCTGTCTGCTAGCCCTCTTTCGTGCATTTCTCTCATCGAGAGATTTTTTTTGCGAGGCTTCTCTCGCACGTGCATTAATCTCCTCCTTTTGCTCAACTGTCAATGATTTGTTCTGTCAGGCCGCTCTTCTACGTGCATTAATCTCCTCCTTCTGTGTGGCCGTCAAGCTATTTCGTCGAGCTCTATCTCGTTCACCATCATCATAGTTGAACTTCGTGTGAGATCATTGACATTTTTACTGCCTGATTTACCACATTAAGAAAAATATTAGATGAAACCACGTGGGCAACTTTATATGATGCTACATGACAAAGTGCGTATCATTTGAACCTTCGCCTCGGAGTATCACGGTACTTGTGAGGTTACTTTGAAATTGAGTTGTGCATGGAGTACGCAATTCGATATGGTCATCTTCTTCATCGGACGATGAACTAATTGGAGTGTTCAAAGGCTCGTGTATAGAAAACCCAGTAAGAGGACGTGGCACAATAGTTGTACGGGAGCGCTGTGAAGCACCATGTTCACTAACCACTGGTCGAACAATAATGCAAAAAACACAAATTGTCAATTGATATATCACATGATGTGATAATTTCTCCTCATTATAGAGTCGGGCGAATTGGAACCTTCTTTTCCTTTCCGTGATGGTTGGTTTGGATGTGACATCGTTGCAACACTCCTTTCTCATGTAATCCTTGCACCACCTTATGTAATCTGCACAGAAATATATGTTCGCTTGGAAGAAATTGGTCTTACTTTCTTGTTAGTTTCTGTATTCGTCCTTTCTTCACTTCAGATCGTAATTTTTTTCGGTCCCATTTTTTCTGCCGATTGAAAGTAACTTATTGTCAGATAAATAAACATAACCTTAAAGATATAAAAATAAAAAATAAAACAATGCAATTAGAAGCTATCTAATTTAGGTGAGTGGATTTAGGAAAAAAAATGGTAAAATGTGCTTGCGACCGTGGACCTCAATTTAGCTCAGTTAACGATGGTGGCCGTGGACCTCAATTTAGCTCAGTTAGCGATGGTGGCGATTTGATTTTTTTTTCCATATATGTGATCACCTTTAGCATGTATTAGTAATTTTAACTTTCTTGCCTTTATATATTTGCTTAGTAGTTAAGATAGCCACATAGTAATCTTTTGGCAATGCTACGACTGGATGTATCCAGCAAGTGAACTGATGAAGAAATGTGACAGCATATTCCTGCTACACAATGGATACAACAACTATATCAGATACTTTGCTGTTTTTTATATTTCCATGCATTTTATCTTGCAAAATTTTACAAGTTAACATGGCACATAGTAATTCAAATAGTAATTCAAATGCATATATATTTGTTACGTCTCAAATTTGTCAGCAACACTTACATTATCCAATACTAATGATCATCAAGAAAGCAACTTAAATGTGGTAAAGCTACATCAACATGAAATGAGCATGGGGTAGGCCGTTCTTCTGGAACTCTTAACACGTAGATGGACGCCTTCAGATCGCCTGGGATATTCTTCTTGGTCAACATCTCTTTCATCGTCTCCAATTTGGACCTGAACACTCGGGCCACGAGATCTGGTTGGTCCTGTACGGTTTGGCCGGGAAGCAATGCATCCTTTATCTCGTTCCAGTTTGGGTTGTAGGTCATTGTCAAGAAGAGTTCAGGCTTGCGATACAATGTCGGTGTTTCTACGATGTCTGTGTACGTCTGCTTAATTGGGAGTTTAATGGGTGCCATCTACACGAATAAAGATCTCAACATTCATTCTCTACATATGGTTATATCAAGGCCACATATATTCCCCCTGGCGGCAAGCATAAATCATTCATATAGTGTACACTCTTACCCAAAATTTGACAAGGATTATGGCTAATTACAGTTTGCTTGCAAGTGCGGCTTTGAATTGTCTCAGGTATAACTTTAGAAAATACACAGTATAGACAAGTGATAACTGAAGAAGCTGGCAGGGACAATAAAAGCCAGTAAACTTGTAGCTTCTATTTTGGAAATGAATAATGAGCATAGAAAAAAAAACTTGAGCTCTTCGTTGTCTTGTGTAAATTTCCTGTTTTTCAGCAACACGGTAATAGATATATATGGTTCCTCATCCTACCTATGAAAAGATACATCTCTAAATTTCACATGTCATATATTTCCTTAATGAGCTTATGAGAGATAGAAGTGCATGTAAATTCATTTTACTTAGGAATATATCACAACAGGCGGGACACAGTATCAATAAAGATCATGGCTAGACAGGACCTTTAATGGTAAGGGCACAAAGATGACTTTCTAAATGATATGAAAGCAACAAAGTTCCTCTTTTTGCAAAAAAAAATCTCATAATGGCAAAAAAATCATGTGTTTGTAAGAAGTTGCTACCACAAACTGACCTTACAGTAGAGAATACGATTCACCAGATGCACCTTTCCTTATGTTCAACAAGATCCGGCAAGTTGCTCTTCCTATTTTACTCCCCAAAAAAATGAGAGTAAGCAAATGACAGAGGACTTGGAACTCTAATGGCAAGAACACCAAATTGATCTTCTAAATGATCTCATCAAGGAAAGAATATTCATCGCTTTGCCAAAAAAAAATATATAACTGCTTGTGTCAGAATGGCATAATATCATCTGTTTGTAATAAGTAGCTACCACAGACTAACCTCCTAGTAGCACATAATTCAGAATATTCATTGTTCTCTCTGTCATTGCAATTACAGTAAGTATATAATTCCACAATTCAGCTCAGTTTTGTCTAGTCAGTCGTATGTACTTGAAACAATTTTTTTTAAAGAGGCTTACTAAACAATCGGGAGTGCCAAATTTCAATGGTTCGGATGAGCTTTTAAATGACCAACTGGAAAAAGAGAGCTTAAATTACATGTCTAACAATAATTGAACAATGAATATTTAACAATGCAATTTACAAGATCGTTAATAACTGCTTGATACAGTAATGCAATTTAACAATGCAAACCAAGCATGTTTGTTCAGTTCTGAAAAACAAAGCGTTCAATTTTCACAATATGGGAAAAGTCTAACAGTAATTGAACTTTGGAAATGTCAATAGTAAGAAACTTGTAGTCTCTGGCACAACAATATCCAATTCAGGATTCAATTACATTTTCTACTACATGGGAATATAAGATGGAGCAAAACCATTGCAGACTTGAACAAAGAAAGGAGGCGGATTTTCTAAGGACATGTTTATTGACCAACTAACGGGGGAATAGGTTCAGAGATATGCAACCTGATGATATATGAACACGGACAAAATCCCGATGGTTCCAGGCGCGAGAATAACCAACCCGAGAGAAAGCTCCAAGAAGATGCCTGCACCTGAATCAACAAAAATCGTCTCATGAAGTTATTTGCCTTCTGAACCAAACGATGAGCTTGCCGAAGAAAAAACCTTGCTGGAAGTGATCCCCGTGGAAAACTGACCTTCCTCTTATCTGAAACCCGTGCTCGACGTCGTGGGCAGACAGGAGGACGGCGCCAGTTAGCTTCTTCCATAGCACGAGGCTTTGAGGAAGGTTGTTCTCCAGTGGCAGAACTGCATGAGGACAATATGCCGGCAAACAAGTTGGAGCACTGAATAAAGCTCATCATTTAGAGAATTGGTGTCATTTTCTATTAAACAATTTAACAAAAAATGGTATTCTAAGGAACCACTGTCCGAGATACAGCAATGCAATTTAACAATGCAAACCAAGCATGTTTGTTCAGTTCTGAAAAACAGAGCGTTCAGTTTTCACATATGTGAAAAGTCTAACAATAATTGAACTTTGGAAATGTCAACAGTAAGAAACTTGTAGTCTGTTGCTTCAAGGAATTAACTGGTCAAAATTATCTATGCAAATTTAGTATTTGGTGAACACAAAAAGCAAATGTGTAATTATTTAACATAGCAACCATGTAAGTACTCCACATTTCAGAAAACCGGACATCATTCTAATGTTGGTATGCTGCGGACAAATTGTAACTTGTAAGAACATGATACTGATACTACTACCTAGTGTTCTAGTGATAGTCTGGAATTACTTGGGTGTCACGAGAAGGATGCGTTGGGGGCAGGTAAATATTAACATCTCTACTATTAAGTGAAGTGTCCAAGGACAGTATTAGCAGCGCTGGAAGGGACTAAAACATTAGTGAGCATAGTAGTACTCTACTACTGTCCTTGACAGTCCTTCTATGTACATGTGTAGGACATCCCCCCCCCCCCCCCCCCCCCCCGAAGACAATATTTATGGTGGATTGTGTACCCATGACGATTTGGCAACTTGATTGTTTTGGTACTAACGTCGTTCTCACTGCTAGTAGTAAATTTCTTGCTGCCAATATCTTTGCAGAGAGGCTCATCTTGCCAAATGGAATGATGAATATGGACATTCATACCGTGTAGCGAGAACTTAATTGAGTAACTCCAAGTCATCGGCCATTTAATAATAGACGGAGAAGTATTGTATTCAATCCAAGAAGGAACCTAAAAACCATTTAACGCCTGAAGCTTAGTCCAGTCAAAGGCAACATATTGAGCTGTAGTGACCTTTGGGAGATCATATGGTCGGATGCGCTACAGAAGTACAATTGTATTCCCCGCATCCGAATCATCACACCCTACAGCAAACAGGTCTTGTCGCAGCAACAACAGTCCATATCGTGAGGTGTTGCTCGGCACCTGCCATTGATAATGATGCCAATGCACTCTCAGTTAAAGGACTACCATGTCATATAATGAGTTAATGACAGCGTCCGGTTCTTTTCAAAGGACTTACTGAAAGTATGCAGATCTAGACCCATCTCAGTGATTGCATCTAGAGGCCAATATCAGTTCATACTGGTGGTAAAAGCGCAAGGACAAGCGAGCACCAAGAAATTGCAATGAAAATCATGGAAAGGAGAAGCACTGCTTGATAGAATGAGTTCTCAGCCCAGGAACTTACCTTGCTCGACCTGCAAATTGCACGGGGCAAGCAAGATGGACAGCACGACGGCGTACAAACGTACGTCTGCTTGGAGGTATCCCACGGCCGCGGCTGTTCCGGTGGCCGAATTTGAGATTGCGGACGGGAGCACAAAGGAGAAGTGGAGAACAAGAATAGGGAGGGGGCGGAGCTTTGTACTGGTCGAGGTTGTAACACCACGACGTCCACGATCGGCAGTTGCCGCGCAGCTGGCCGGCCGTCCACGATCGGCAGTTGCCGCGCAGCTGGCCGGCGGTTGCCATGGATTGACTACGGTTCTGACCGGCGGTTTCCATGAAATATGAGGCGGCGCCCGGGGATTGGCGCGGCGGGGATTCAGGGACAGCGCCGGAGCATCGGATGTTGGGTGGGACGGGCCGCTACGTGGCTGAGCTGGGTTCTCCAGGCAGATCGACGGGTGGGTTCGGCGGCACAACCGGATGGGGTTCACGGGGCAGACGACGTGTTGCGTTTGGAGTACGATGGGAGTTGACTCGTGCGTCGGGGATCCGGACAGTGTGATGGGCTTTTTTCGTGCGTGGATACACCTAGCGTAACTTTCTATGCAGGAGAGGGGTGAGACGAACCACGGGACACGGACGCCACGCGCTTTGCTTTAATAGTAGAGATTTCAGCACAAACGAAATGGACCCTGTGGGACCCGTCCGTCAGCAATTCTGGCCATGTCAGCTTGGTGGTGGCCCCTGTGTATATGACAGGTGGGCGAGATTGCTGAGTTGTCCTCCCAGTCTGATAGGTATGCAAAACATGACACGTAGGCAAAAAAATGACACGTGGATTTGACATGTAGACAAAAATTGACACATGGACTTGACACGTAGGCGAAACTGTTGAGTTGGCAAGTTTGACCATTTAAATTGGTCTCAATAGGGCAATATTTTGGTCTCAATAGTGAGGTAAATTGCATTGTGACCAAATCGTGTACATGTTTTGACTCTCTCAAACAATTGGCTCAAGGTATGTGACCAATTTTTTCAGAGTCACCGCGAGAAGGTCACTAGTTGACATATTTGTTGTAGTGAGTAAAGGTGTTACATGTTATTTATCTTTCACGGAGAGACACCACTAGTGAACTGTGGACCCCCGGTCCATTTTCTCATACTGATAATACACACACTGCTTCTACTGTTTTTACACTGCTTCCACTGTTTTCACACTGCTGCTACTGTTTTCATACTATTCTCATATTGTTTTCCACACCATATGTTTAACCTCTTTGTGTTCAGCAAAACCGGTGAGATTGACAACGTCGTTTCTTCGTTGGGACAAAGTGATTTGATTGCGTTATGCAGGTTCCATGCTGCTACCGAACCAGTAGTGCGCCCTACCACCTCAGCTTCATCAACCTTCAGAGATTGCTTATCCTCCTACTGGTCGATTCAATCTTGGTTTCTTTTCTGAGGGAAACTTGTCGATGTACTCTTCATGACCTTTCTCTTGGGGTTTACCAACGTCCATCACACCATCAAGTTTTCTAGCGTCGTTGCCGGGGAGGAAGATAATTTATGAAAGGGGAGTCTCTCACTTCTAATCTCTTTACTTCGTTTTAGTTTTGCTTAGTTTATTTTATTTTATCTTGTTTACTTCTCTATATCGAAAACACAAAAAATTAGTTCTTATTCTAGTTGTTATTTTTATTATCTTGTTGTTATTTTTATTATCTTGTTGTTATTCTTCATCATGTTGCTTCCTAAGTTTATCCTGAAAGATCTTCCAGTTGGTAGTGGTTCTATACATGGAAACGATACCATTAACGAAATTATTTAACCATGTTAGTAAGCATGAAAATTTAGAGGAAAATCCATAGTAGAACTTGCTCCAAATTATAAAACTACTGCAACTTCTCTGATTCACATGTTAGAAGCTAGGTTTGTTAACCGTCATCCCATACTACAACATATGTTCCTCAACTTGAATAATATTGAAGACATCGAAAAAATAAATTTTATTCTAGAAACCATGCTTAAAGAATTTGGAGATGTTGCAGTAGAAGCTAGAAAAGTGTTCGGTCGTTTCAATATGCCAGGCTCATGTGTAGATGTTGTTGGTGCTCTCGAAAAAGCTGAACCTAAAAATTAAAATGAGGAGAAAATACCAATACCCTTTAAATTGATAGCATTGCATGAAGCCCAAGAAAAGAATTTTGACTAGATTGTTCCTGAGAATCTATTTGATGAGAATAGCAAATCTAAACGTTCTAATAGAGGAACATCTGAAACACATTTAGATAAAATACAATGCATTATTGAAATTGACTTATCTTGATTTGGATGCTTCTTCACTTGAAAATACGTGAATCCACTTTTCTAGGCCTAACTAAAAGGCGTTAAAGAAAAGCACTTCTTGGGAGATAACTCATGGTTTTATTTTTGCTTTGTTTTTCTTTGTTTTCATTGAGTCAATGGGATGTATACTTCTGTAGCAAATTCTTTGTATCTTTATTTTCATGTATTAGTTGTGCCAAGTAAAGTTTCTGACGAAAGTTGGAGTTGGTTTTGGATTTCTGCGCAGGAAACATATTTCTATTGGACACCGTAAAAAATCGTATAATTCACAGAAAAATCGAAATGACCTGAAACATTTTGTGCTTATTCCTCGGCTAATTCTGCAACTTTTGCATTCTTTAGTTTTTTATTTGAGTAGTGTAAGTGCCCCGAAAAAATTCTTCTTTACACACTGTTCTGGTTTTGGCACATTCTGCCATTTTTCTTGTATTTGCTCTTTTAAGATGTCAATTGGATGTCTTTGCTTCACGAAACATCAGTATTTGTATCTAATGTTTAAAAGTATTAATAGCACTTGATCCCATACATAACCGATGCATTTTTTATTGTTGCACTAACCCTCTAATGCGAATTACTCTTTGAGTGTGGTGTGAAGTAAGTTTTCAAGGGTCAAGAGAAGCGGTGAAATATGTGATCAAGAAGAGTGCAAGGTCAAATATTAGGGATGCCCCCGTGGTTATCCTAGAAAATTTTAAGAAGACCCAAGCATATAAGCTTGGGTATGCCCAAGGCATCCCCTTCTTCATCAACCATTTTATCAGGTCACTTCTAGTGGAAGTATGCGTGGAAACTATTCCAAAAGACGGTCCCTTTCTGCTCGGACCCGGTTATTGGACATGTGATCAATTCCTTCCAAACTTTTCATAGGACAACGTCCTCGGCCTTGGTGAATCCCTTAGTTCTCTGGGAGAACCTCTTGGCGGTGGCAGCAGTGGCACCATGCATGCGCCTCCTCTGTGAAGATGATTGACGATTGAGCTCCTCCTCGAATAATGGCTCGGTCTTGATGCCAGGACATATTGGGTCTCCTCTGTATCTTCGCGGTACCCTGGTCCATCAGCCGCTTCAGCGAGGACAGTGCCCAAGAAATCACCCCCACTGTCCTCCGGGTCCTCACCCTGCCCTTGGTCTTCCTCAAAGTACATGTAATCCTCCGCACACATTTCGTCGACCAGGTTGCGCGCTCTCGGGAGATCTGCCACCGGGATCACCAGCGGCGGCTTTCTCCCGCCACACCAATCGCCCTGGGGAAATAAGTGGACTGTGGGTCTGCGTTGAGGTCAAGGGGAGGCAAGATCACCCGCGACCGGCCCAGCCGGCTCCCGGCAAGTTTTATGCCGCCGGACAGATATCTATAGCGAGGCGGGGATGGAGACATGCTCGATGTCCTTGGAGGCTTGTGAACCGATGAGATCGAGCTCGCGGCCATGGCGTTGGTGGCCGCCGCCGCAACAGCTTCTGGCTCGGCGACGATGCCCAGCATGCGGAGTGTTGGCAGGGTGCCAGCTTGCAAAGCTTTGAAGGCGATGGCCGCTTCCTCCGCTCACCGCACGGGCCCGGCAGCTGCTTCAATGGCCTGAGCAGCCTTCGTAGCGACCTGCCTCCTCCTCCGGTCCTGGCGCTTCTGGGACTCCGACGCCATCTCCGTCGGGGTGAGATGTTTTTTCGGCTTCTTTTTAGACGCGGCCATCTGTCCGGATTTTTAAATGGATCGCGCGCGTTGGGCCGTGGTTTTATCCTGCCTGGATGGATTCGGACGCAAACGGGTCGGAGTTGCTCGAAAGCTCACCACAAAACACGAAATCACCGGGCTGCTATGTCTATGTAAACTGCTTTTCCTTAAAAGACGGCGCAACAAATTTTCAATTTTGATACTGTGGGGACCGTGGGGCTAGCCTCTGAGGCTGTGATCGACCAGCCAGCGCGTTCGACCTATACCTTTGGTGGTATCCCATGAATACGATTGTCGGGAGAGGACCTTCTTTGTCCTTCATGTAAACGTGAGTTTTTTTTTCTGACAATCAATACCATGAGCCGTTTCGAAGCAGACATTCTCTGGACCTAGGCGACTAGGGATTTTGGCTCCTTCGGAGGCGATCTCATCTCCGGGGTGAGATCGTGTTCGTCTACTGCAAGTCTGAGACAGGATTTGACTCCTACCAGGAAAGATCAACGGTGTTCTTTTCCTTCCCGGCCCCCGTTTGCTCTCGCAGGAGTAACTAGGCTTTGGTCTCCTGGGAACTCATGTTCTGCGCTGACAACGGATTTGATGGCTACCGTCGGGGAGAGTAGTGGTGCGAAGAAGAGCGGAGGCGACGACGCTCTTTCGAGAGCCATGCAAAACCTCAAGCTCAGAGAAGGCGAACTGGGTGATGTCTTCATTGGTGGTGTTGAAGATTTGAAAGAACTTCAAAAGCAATCTGGATGGCTCGCCGTTGCAAAATTAACACAACAAAACCAGTGTCAGCAACGGCGGTGTTTGACACGCTGAGAGGAGAGAGGTGGATGATAACTTGTTGACCTTAAAATTCTTTTGCCTCGATGATTGGAATAAGGTAATGCATCAGGGACCGTGGCCGTTTAAGAAATTCGTGGTGATGATTTCGAAATACGACGGCTTATGCAATCCAAAGGAAGTGAAGTTAGATCGCATGAATGTATGGGCGCAGATTCATTCAATTCCTGAATTGTATCGAGTGGAGAGGGCTCGTGATATAAACTAGTTTTCTAGTATTGTATTCATATTTTCTTTTCACAATTTTAAAGTTGAATAATGTGTGTCATGCCCGAAAAATTATGTGTCAAACTGCATGATCTTGGGTGGCAGCAGATTTGATTTGTCACACCTGATACTTCCTTCGCTGTAACAGTGTGACATAGGTAGCAGTAGCGGTGGGCCTTGGGCCTGGAGTGTGGGCAGGTGCCCGGTGTGCTGGCTGGTAGGTTATAAACCCGTCCAGGTCTCTGTTTGGAAGTATCGAAGAAATAGAAAGTGAATCACGCATCTCATCTTCCGTGTGTATCCCACCTACTGCTTGCTTCTCCTCACCCGTCTCTCCAATTCCCCAACCTCCGTTAGATCTAAACCATTGTCGGTGATTAGGTCGTCACAAATTGGTATCCAGAGCAATAATTCCTACCGAAATTTTTCCCCGCCGATTCGTTGCACTCTCAATCACTTGGCATCGATTCGTGATTCCGAGCAAAAGGTGCGGATCACCTCGGTCGGATCTGCTCGGGGCGAGTCACGACGGCGCCGGCGAAACCCTCGGCGCAGACCCAGCGCGTTCTGGTGGCTATGGAGATGAACACGGGTCAACTGAAGTCGGTCCTCGACGACATCGTCAAGAGGTTGGACGCACAGGCCTTGGCTAATGACAAGCGCCACGGGGAGAAGACAACGTTCAACACTCAGGTCGCCGCGGATCTGACGAAGATGCAGAAGCAACTCGAGTTGACGTAGAACGAGGTCGATGAGACTCGGAAGACACTCTCAGCTTCGTCCGATTCTGCAACAACCGCTGCGACCACACCGGAAGAAGGAGGTGCGCAACCGCAAGCGCGTCTCGCGAACAACGGCGCCCCGCTCATGACGAATCCTCTAGATGCGACACGCCTGCCGTTTCCATCGCGCCTCCATCTGCAGCAAGGCCAGCCGACCAGAAATGGGGGCCGCGAGGAACGTCGAGAGGACCGTGAAGAGCGCCGCGAGGATCGCGGAGAAGAAGGGGGCTACGTCAGATCGCTGAAGCACAATTTTCCCCGGTTTGAGGGCGAGCTGTCCAATCTATGATTGGATCGTTGTATCACATACTTCGAGCTGTACCGAGTACAACCAGCAAGTGGGTTACTACGGCGGCGCTCTACATGGAGGGGCACGCCGCGCTGTGGCTGCAAGCATTCCGTCAGTTACATCGTGATGTTTCGTGGGAGGTGTTCTGTTGCGCAGTGATAGAAGAGTTTGGGCCGGATGAGTTCGAGGGGCAGATGACAAAACTGCTGTAACTCCGTCAGACGGGTCTAGTGGCAGAGTATCGCCGGGAGTTTGAAACATACATGTATCATCTGCTGCCTATGGATGCGACATTGAGCACAAAGTTCTTCTTCACACAATTTCTGTTGGGTTTGAAAGACGAAATTCGAGCGGCAGTACGCATTCAGGCTCCGACGAGCATCACACGCGCCACTGTGTTTGCTAAGATTCAGGAAGAGGAAATGGAGCTCACGCGCCCCAAACACAGAATCACGCAACAAGGGCGACCTCCTCCAGTATTGGCTACGGCAGCACGTCCACAGCTCATTCCTCGAGCTGCAGGCGATGAATTTGCTAGAGAACGGCAATTGAGGGATTTCAGACGCGTCAATGGATTGTGTTTCAAGTGTGGCGACAAATACTCGCGTGACCATCAGTGCAAAAAAGCAGGGTGTGCAGCTCTTAACCATTCAGGTGGGCGACTACGGGGAAGTACTCACTGATGATGCAGTCCGTGCACTAGAACTCTTAGAGGAACCAACTACAGCAGCAGCGGAATGTTGTCTGCTATCTTCTCAGGCCACTAGTGGGACAGAGTCTCCTACGTGTATCAGGTTACATGCTCAGGGTGGGAACACAGACAATGTTGCTGCTATTGGACTCCGGGAGCTCGCACCGTTTTCTCGATGCATCCTTTGTGAGGTGAATTGGGGTGACAGTAACAACAATCACAACAGTACCAGTGAAAGTGGCAAATGGGCAACGGTTAACTTGCGACAGTATCATAACCAGTTTAGAGTGGGGCGGCCAAGGACACACTTTCACCTATGATTAGTGTGTGCTCGACCTTGGAGCATATGATGGAGTGATAGGAATGGATTGGCTCAGCAGCAACAGCCCAATGCAGTGCGATTGCAAGGCGAAAACAATAACATTCACACATCAGGGACAATTACTTTGCAAGGAATCAGCAACAATTCTCAGAAGGGACCTGAACCCTTGGATTTTTGGATGTTACAGCAGTGGGAAGATCACAACAAGATATGGGCTATGGCCATACTGGAACACACATTAGGAGAGACCGTAATATCTGAGACTGTGCTAGCTCAAGAAATTCAAGTAATTCTAACAGAATTTGAGGATGTCTTCGCCGAACCTCAAGGGCTACCCCCATCTCGCCAATATGACCATCCTATCACACTTGAGGAAGGAGTCCGCCCACCCAATTCCAAGCCTTACCGCTATTCTCCACAACAGAAAGATGAAATTGAACGACAGGTTCGGGAAATGTTGAAAGCAGGCAGAATTGTCCATAGTATGAGTCCGTTTGCAGCTCCAGTACTATTGGTGAAGAAAAAGGATGGGAGTTGGCGGTTTTGTGTCGATTACAGACGTCTGAACTTAGCGACAGTGAAAAACAAGTTCCCACTGCCAATTGTCGACGAATTGCTCGACGAATTGGTCGGCGCCGCCTACTTCTCCAAGTTGGATCTGCTCGCCGGCTACCATCAGATCCGGATGCGACCGGAGGACGAGGAGAAGACTGCCTTTAAGACACGGCACGACCATTTCCATTTTCCCGTGATGCCTTTCGGCTTGACGAATGCGCCTGCAACATTTCAGTGACTAATGAATACACTGTTCACCGATTATACACGTAAGTTCATCATCATATTCCTGGATGATATTCTGGTATACAGCTCCACTCTACAGGACCATCGCAAGCATCTCCACCTCATCCTCACTATCCTGCGCAAGAACCAGTTATTTGCTAAGGCATCAAAATGTTCATTTGCTCAAGCTCGCATCGAGTACCTTGGTCATGTGATTTCACATGACGGTGTGGCTACTGATTCATCCAAGACTCAAGCCATGAAGGATTGGCCAGTGCCCACTTCTGCCACAGAGCAGAGGGGATTTCTGGGATTGACATGATATTATCGGAAATTTGTACCTCGATATGGAATCATCGCCAAGCCGCTTACTCTACAGTTGACCAAGAAGGAATTTCACTGGAACGAGCAAGCCCAACAAGCATTTTATGAACTACGTCAGGCTATGATGAAGACTCACGTTCTGTCGCTGCCCATTTTCAACCGACCCTTCGTTATTGAGACAGACGCGCGCGATACAGGCATTGGCGCAGTCCTCACGCAAGAAGGACACCCAATCGCATACTTCAGCAAGGCCCTGGGAGCTCGCAATCAGAAACTTTCAACATACGAGAAGGAATTTCTCTCCGTCATGATGGCCGTGGACCGTTGGCGCGCGTATTTACAGAGAGGGCCATTCACAATAGTAACTGATCACAAGAGTTTGTGTAATTTGGGGGACCAACAACTGGACACGGATATGTAGCGCAAGGCTATGGCGAAGCTAGTGGGATTACAGTTCAAGTTCCAGTATCGCAAAGGCCCAGACAACGGTGTGGCTGATGCTCTCTCGCGCGTGGGACATCTTTTATCAGTCAATGCTCTATCTCTTTGTCAGTCCAATTGGGTACAAGAGGTGATGAACTCTTACGAAAATGATGCAGATGCTCATCAGTTGATGCAACAACTAGCCATAACAAGCCCCAATGACAGTGGATTCTCACTACACCAGGGTGTGATCAGACGCAATGGTCGCATGTGGATTGGCGCCAATTCTGCACTTCACACGAAGCTAATCAGTGCTCTCCATGACAGCGCCCTGGGAGGTCACTCAGGTCTTAACGGAACATATCAGCGCGTCAAGAAACTGTTTGCCTGGAAGGGATTGAAGTCGGCTGTCGAAGACTATGTTCGTAAATGCAGTATATGTCAATAAAGCAAACATCAGAATAGCAGACCTGCAGGGAAATTGCAGCCTTTACCTATTCCAGAGGCATCGTGGCAGGACATATCCATGGATTTTGTCGAAGGACTTCCAAAATCTGAAGGGTACGATTCCATTTTGGTTGTGGTGGATCGCTTCACGAAGCTTGCACATTTCATTCCCCTGCGTCACCCCTTCTCAGCAGTACAAGTGGCCAGGGCCCTATAGGATAATGTGATCAAGCTCCACGGGGTTCCTCTTTTAGTTGTCTCAGATTGTGACAAGATTTTCACAAGCACAATTTGGAGGGAAATGTTTGCATCAGCTGACACCAAACTGCTCTACTCAACTGCTTATCACCCGCAGACGGATGGTCAAACTGAGAGAGTTAATCTGTGTGTTGAGATGTACCTGCGCAGCGCAATCCACGATTCTCCCCGATAATGGCGTCGTTGGCTACCCACAGCTGAGTTCTGGTACAATTCTAACCACCATTCGTCCCTGGGCTGTTCTCCATTCAAAGCACTCTATGGTCGTGAGCCAAACATGGGTGGCCTGTTGCAAAACACAAATGACACTTCCACAGATTCAGAGTTTGACTGGCTGTCGCACACTAAAGCCTTACGTACACACCTCACGCGGGCACAGTCGAGAATCAAGAGGAAAGCTGACAAAAACAGAACGGAACGATCCTTCCAAGTGGGAGATCAAGTGTTGCTGAAGTTACAGCCGTATGCTAAATCATCAGTGGTGAATCGACCCTGTGCAAAGTTGGCATACAAATTCTTTGGCCGATTCAAGATTGAAGAGAAATTCGGCAATTTGGCTTACAAATCGGCCCTACCCCCTTCCAGTCGCATTCACCCAATGTTCAATGTCTCTCAGCTCAAGCCTTTCACACCAAACTACACATCGGTGTTTGCTGAGCTGCCCAAGGTACCGGATCTGACAGTCGCTGATAACGAACCAGTGGAGATTCTTCAAAGACGGATGGTGAAACGGGGAACAGAAGCTGACGTCCAGCTACAGGTTCGATGGAATACTACCTTGCCGATTGCTACGACCTGGGAAGACTACGAGGTCCTTCGTCGACGTTAACCGACAGCAGCAATTTGGGAGGAGCCTCAAGCTCAAGGGGAGGACAATGTCACACCTGATGCTTCCTTCGCTGTAACAGTGTGACATAGGTAGCAGTAGCGGTGGGCCTTGGGCCAGGGTGTTAGGCCTTGGGCCTGGAGTGTGGGCAAGTGCCCGGTGTGCTGGCTGGTAGGTTATAAACCAGTCCAGGTCTCTGTTTGGAAGTATCGAAGAAATAGAAAGTGAAACACGCATCTCATCTTCCGTGTGTATCCCACCTACTGCTTGCTTCTCCTCACCCTTTTCTCCAATTCCCCAACCTCCGTTCGATCTAAACCACTGCCGGTGATTAGGTCGTCACATGATTGTGCAGAACATGCGGAATTATATATCATTTAGGTGACAGCAATTAGACTTGGAGCTGATGGAACTTATGACCGTTCAACGCTAACTGTGGGGTGTAACAGAAGGAGACATGGTGAGGGGATTTTGGTGATAGGGTGGGGATCACCCAACCCCCGGGTGGTTCCGTTCCTTGTGGGGATTAGTTCAACCGAACGAAGCCTAAACGGGTGGTTCCGTTCCTTTTTGATTTAGAGTACCGATGGAACTAATTTTTGGTACAGGTTAATTCTGATGGGTTCCTGCGCGTGCGTGCGAGAGAGAGCAAAGAGGCCAGCCCCGTTTTGGGTTAGACGCGGACGCACGTACGTACCGACTAGGGGCAGGGCGTCGTGATGTAATCCGGTACTCGGACTCAACCAGGCCCTAGTTGGATTCTGTATTATCGAGTGGGGGCCAAAATCCGATTTTGGTACGTGACCCAGAATTTTTGACAGATGAGACCACCTCAAAATGTAAAATGGCAGAAAGGACCACCTACGAGTGGAAATGGCAAATCTACCGTGGCGGTAGGCTGGCCAGCCGACACGTGGCACATGTCGCCACGGTCGGAGGCGGCAGGCCCTGCCGCCACGGGCCCAGGCGGCACGCCTTGCTCCTCTGCCGCGCGACGGAAAGGGTGCAAACGATTTGAACCTGCCGCCTACTCCCGAGGCGGCACCCTGCGGAGAGGAGACAACGCGCGCGTGATGGGGTGCTGATTACGAGGCCGCCTAGCCTGCCGCCTCTGTCTCCGACACCAGTTCCTGTGCATTCGACGCGCTCATTTTCACGAAGAAAAGCGACAAAGTGCTTTCGGTGGAGACAAACTGCACTGATTTTGAGGCACTGATTTTGAGGCACTGATTTTGAGGTGCACAGTGAGATTCTTTGGCGCGTGAACGATTCGAGGTAGCAGCAGCATTATTTTTTCCCGGGGCTGATTGTGAGGAGTTAATTGCCCAAACTTGCACGCGTACAGTACGATAATTGAGCAGATTCGCACGCAGCAGACAAAATTCGCTGATTTCCAAGCCGCACTTAACTTCTCCGTGCATGCATGCAGCTCACCGTGTCCAGTCTTGCCTATATATATGCAGCTGCTCTCCTCTAACTGCATGCATACTGCCTTCATTCCCTCTCTCACACCACACCAGCTCTCTCACTCACACGAACTCTCTCACAGCAGCTGCCTCTATTCTTTCTCTCACACCACACCAGCTCTCTCACACGAACTCTCTCACAGCAGCTGCTGCTCTCTCGCTCTCGGAGGCACGCATCAGACTGCCGCTCTCTCTCACAGCAGTTGCAGAAGGTCTCAAACATTTTTTCGCGATCTTTGAACTAAGAGGTTCAACAACAAGGTACATGATTTAGAGTGTGTTTACTTGTTTTGGCATGCAGTTATAATTATAATATTTAGAATGTAGAAATTATTGTAAATCAGTTTGTTTTATAGCTCGTAGGTAGCCATGTTGTTGTAATTGTTGTTGGAATTTGGGTGACTTAGATATAGATGTTATAGTGCTAGCTCTATCTAGTTGTGGTACCATGTTGTTCGCGCTATCTTTAAATTATAATTACTATAGTCGGTTATTGTTTTCAAATGTGTATACACATATTAGATAATCGGAAATATTTATGGATATCGTATTTGCATGGTAGCCGCGAGGCAGCTAGAAAATAATATGAATCGGGTCAGCTACATTAAAAATGTGATAATGAAAGAATTGCATGCAATATAAAATTTAGGGAATACATTTGTACAAAATAATGAAGCGAAGATTAAGTCATAATTATTACGGTCAGTTATGGATTGCATGGTCAGTTATAATTATGATGGTCAGTAAATACATTTGTACAAAATTTAGTAAATACGTTTGTACAAAATTTAGTAAATAAAATTTAGTGAATACATTTGTACTAAGTTTGTTCGCGCTAACATTAAGTCATAATTATTACGGTCAATTATGGATTGCATGGGAAATACTCCCTCCGTCCGGGATTACTGGGCTTCTACTGTCAGGCATTGCGACCAAGGCATGAGGCTACTGGTCGGCGAAATTTGAGGAATTAACCAATCAGTAGACAGTTTCCTAAATTTTCAATTAAATGCTAATTAATACTGGCAGGCAAACACCACGCATGCAACACGTTCCCACTCCACCGAATGGAAACGGATTTTTCAATTAAATGCTAATTTTTCACACTCCACGCATGCATTGGGCAGCACGTGCACACTCCACGGAATGGAAACAGATGAGAGAGAGAAATGCGGCTGCTGAGTGGGATTAAGCAATAACTACTCTAGAGTAATTAATTATTTGGGGCCTTGCGGGGGGCTAATTGTTGGACAAATATTTTTCCACTAGCAGCCCAGTAATCCCGAACGGAGGGACTAATTAAGAATATGTATACTCACATTATTAACCAAAAATATTTATGGATTGCATGGGAGCCGTGACGAAACTAGAAAATAATCTCAGTGAGGTCAGCTATATTAAAAATGTGATAATAAAATAAATGCACATGCAATATAAAATTAAATAAGTAAAACAGTACGAAATAATTATGATACGAGTATTTATGGATATTGAAATAAAATAAATGCACATGCAATATAAAATTTAATAAGTAAAATTGTAAAAATGTGACGAAGCTACACTATAATTTTAGTCGGGTCAGCTATATTAAAAATGTGATAATGAAATAATTGAATGCAATATTAATTTTGTTCTTCTAAATATGGTTGTTCGGTAGGTACGATGGAAATATTGAAAGTGTTCTATGGGAACATCACACGCGATGATATATCTGGTGTCGACGTGTCAAACTGTGACTCGTTAAGTATAGTAGTTAAAGATATGGTCAATAAAGATTTTGGGGATGTCCGAAAACGCATCCGCGGATTCTTTAAGCACGAGCATGGAAACACGATGAGGGTTGAGGCCTTCATCATGGTAGAAGGGAATGATGGGGTTCCCCGATGGGGACTGAAGGAGGTGAAATCGGAAGGGAACCGGAGGATGTACATGAGCTTCGCAACCACTGCTGGTTCCGCCATGTATGGAGAGCCGATGGTGTATGTCCAGTTTTTTCCTCGCGATGATGGTGTCGGATGCAGTAGCGGCGCTGGTGAGGTCGAGCTAGCCATCACCACAGCTGCCAGCACCGGCCCATCGGAGGCAACATGCGGCCATAATGTGTCTGAGGGTGTCCTTCACCCAGGATACTGGTCAGCTGTCGTTGACATCAGCGAACATGTGGCGGGTCTGCCGTAGGCGCTAGACCATGACGATGATGGACATTCTTCGTCGTCACCATCCTCGGATGAAGAAGGGCCTAGTCCTTCTCGGAGGACGGTAGCAGCACCGCTGGACCATCAGTTTTTGACGACAATGACCATGAACAATGAATTTCACTCGGTTCCGGGCCTGGGAGAGGACAGTCTGCAGGAAGGGCATACTTTTCCAGACAAGGCCTCTGCTGACACCGCAATCAAGAGGTATGCACTCGGCATATCTCGCCATCATAAAGTGAAGCAGTCCGTCAGAACTGTGTTGAAGGTCGTATGCATCTTTTTGGCGGATGGTTGCAAGGGAAGAGTGATCGCTCGCCAGAGCCCTGGGGTATGTCAGCCTTGGCATATCTCAAAAATAGTTCCCCATAGCTGCGAGCTAGTAGGGACTCTTGCGGAGCACCGCAATGTGACTACTAAATATGTGGGAGAAATCATGTTAGCGGCGGTGACAACAGATATAAATATGAGTATTAAGACGCTGCAAACAACTGCGGCCGATCTGATTGGCTTCCCCGTCAGCCATGGTTAGGCTAGACGAGCCAAAGAGGCCATTTTCAGAAATTGTATGGCATTTATGAGGAGGCCTATGACCTGGCCCCCAAACTGTTACGGCAGATAGCAGATGTTAACCCTGGGACTCAAACATTCATGAAAACTCGTGGACACCCAACGGAGGAAAATTCAATTATCCTTGACCGTATATTCTGGGCATTCCCCCAGACTATACAAGCATTCCGTCATTGTCGTCCGGTACTATCAATTGATGGGACCTTTCTCACTGGAAAGTACAAGGGGACACTCCTGGTGGCGATTGCGGCAGATGCAAATAACCAGCTCCTTCCTATTGCATATGCTTTGGTAGAGAGTGAGAACAGAGATAGCTGGTTGTGGTTCCTGAGTTGTGTCAAGATGAGAGTCGTGCAAGATCGTGCCGATGTTTGCATCGTCTCTGATCGAAACACGGGCCTATTGAGCGCGCTCGATGCAATCAAGCAGTCAACGGACCCTGTTTGGGGGTGGCCCGATCTAAAGACAAGATGGTGTATGCGGCATTTGGCCGCTAATTTTTACTCGAAGTTCAAGAACAAGGATTGGTTCAAGCAATTCAAGAGGATGTGCATGCAGAAAACAACTGCGAAGATGAATGCAATCTGGGCAGCAATAAATGCACAGATCGAGATTGCTGCAGTAGAAGACCGGAGGGGTAGTAGGTCGGCAATGAATTTGTCCCAGTGGATTGGTGAGAATTGTCCTCTGTTACATAAGTGGCACTGGCTCACGACACTGGGGCTCGCTACGGCATAATGACAAGCAACATGTCAGAGGTATACAACGGCGTGCTTAAAGGTGTTCGAGCCCTCCCAATCACCACCCTTATTGAAGAAACTTGGAACCGGACTATGTCATACTTTGGAGACAGAGTCATGGTCGCCAATGTACAAGTTGCAATGAGCAAGGCATGGTCTGAAAAGATTCAACGCCATCTGAATGAGAAGATAGAGAAATCTCGAAGCCATGGTTGCACGCGAGTGGATGCTCTTAAGCATAAGTGGCAAATCAACGTACGAGCAAAGTGGGTGAAAGGCATAAGCCTCGTCTGAAAATTGTATCAGATCGCTAGTAGCTGAGATAGACAATCCCCGAAGCCCCGACTCAATCCTTTTTAGCTCACATACTCTCTGTCATTTATGACGCCACCTCATTAGTTCGTCCCTAATTTCATCGGTGGATCTAGGCGGGAGCTGATATCTGGCGTAGTTTTCCCCCAGAGCAACGGCGTGGTACCGCTCACTCATTATATCCCTAAAACTAATTGCCGCTCTACCCTCCCTCCTATTGGCGCAAGAACCTTTTGCCGCATGATATAGAATACACGATGAGCTATATGGATCGAGACCACCACTACCACTATCTGCCATCACTCTAATGGATGTACTCTCTCTCTCTCTCTATTTCGTGCTGACTTGGTGACACACAAACTGCACGGAGCAATGAGAGCAGCGGGAGTATTTGGCAGAGCAGCAGCGGGAGCGAGAGAGCAGCACTAAGCGGGCAGTGTGCATTACACGGACGTTCTGCGGGTATAAATAGAACCATTAGATGAGTCGAGTGAGCTGCACTCCACGAGCTGAATCAACTTTCGGCGCATAAAATAACAAACAACGGGAATCTAGCAATCAGATCACGCGTGGAAATTAGTGCATGTCGGAACAAAGAAACGAGCCGCAGAGCACCTTTCATCCCCGTAATCAGTGCAGCGTCGGACAAAATATTCAGCGTGCAGCACGCTGTCGGTGGAATCGGCGCGAGCACGCTGCAGCCAGGGTGCTGCCACCACCCGAGGCGGCATGCCCTTTCTTCTGCACAGCCAGGGAATCAGCGCCGGGGTGCTGTCGGCTGCAGAGGGTGCCGCCACCCACCGAGGCGGCATGGCCCACCACGGTACACGCCGGCGCAGAGGAGCAAGATGTGTCGTCTGGGCCCCTGGTGGCAGGGCATGCCACCTCCGACCGTGGCAGCATGTGCCACGTGTCGGCTGGCCTGCCGCCACGGTAGATTTGCCATTTCCACGCGCAGGTGGTCCTTTCTGCCATTTTACTTTTTGAGGTGGTCTCATCTGTCAAAAATCCCGTGACGCAGGTACGTACGGGATCCAAACTCGGTACGTTCCTTCTTTTGTGGCGATTTTCGAAAATCCACCCCTTCCTTGTGGGGATTAGGGCATCTCCAGTCGTCCCCCTAGAGCCCCCCCCCCAGGACGCAAATTAGCGCCGTTTTGCGCGAAAAGCGCCGTTTTTCACCAGTCGCCCCCCCCCCCCCCCCAGGACCTGAAAAAGCGCCGTTTCGGCGGAAATTAGCGCCGCCGCCCCCAGGCGGAACCCAGCCCGTTGGGTTCGGCCTGGGGGGGCGGCGAAAGGAAAAGCGCGCGTGGGCCAGCGCTATCGGCGAGGGATCTCTATTTGCCCACTTTCCCCACCCCCGACTCGTCTTTTCTGCTCGCCCGCCTCGCCGTCGCCACCCCCGCCAGCCGCACTCCACGCCGCCGTTGTCGGCCACCATCGCACAAGATCGACGAGACAAACCACCGCCGGCTAGTCCACCACATCGTCGCCGCCGTTCGACCGCGTCTCCGCCGCGGAGGAGGTTGTGCCCGGTGAGCCGCGTCCACACCCCGCAAGGTGTTCGACGCTCTGTCCGAGCCATGGACTCCGACACCGAGGAGATGCTCGCCGAGCTATTCGACGAGGAAGACCAGGCCGCCATCGACGACGAGGAGCACCTACTCGTCCTGAGCTGCCTGGCCGGATTGCAGGCCCAGGACGTCGCGCCGCGCCGCACTGGATCGAAGCCCGGTCGTCGCAAGAGCAGGCCGAGGCAGCGGTACGAGGGCTACTGCATCCTCTACTCCGAGTACTTCGCCGAGGATCCCACCAACGGCGAGAAGGTGTTCCGGCGTCGTTTCAGGATGAAACGCACGCTCTTCCTCAAGATCGTGCATGCCATCCGGGAGTTCGACACCTACTTCAAGTTGAAGAAGGACTGCACCGGCACGGTAGGGTTTACCTCTATCCAAAAGTGCACGATGGCCATGAGGTTGCTTGCATACGGTGCTCCCGCAGATGCACAAGATGAGTACCTGCGCATGAGCGAGTCCACGGCTCTCGAGTGCTTGAACAAGTTCTGCCGGCAGTGGTTGCAGTTTTTGGCCCAATATACCTGCGATCACCCAATGCGCAAGACACTGCTCGTCTCCTCGCAGAGAATGAAGCAAGAGGGTTTCCTGGGATGCTTGGCAGTATCGACTGTATGCACTGGGCATGGAAGAACTGCCCATTTGACTAGCAGGGGATGTACAAGGGAAAGGAAGGAGAGTGCTCGGTGGTTCTCGAGGCCGTGGCTTCGTACGATCTATGGATTTGACATTCATTATTTGGTATGCCTGGAAGTCACAACGACATCAATGTCTTGTAGTGCTCGAATGTCTTTGCCGATCTTGTCGAAGGTCATGCCCCCCCTGTGAACTATGAGATCAATGGACACCAGTATACAAAGGGGTACTATCTTGCAGATGGCATCTACCCGAAGTGGGCAACATTTGTGAAGAGCATCTCCAACCCTATCCCAGGAAGCGCAAAAGCTTGGTTTTCCAAATGCCAGGAGGCTTGCAGGAAGGATGTTGAGCGGGCATTTGGTGCGTTGCAATCTCGATTCGCTGTTGTCCGGTACCCAGTTATGACTTGGTCGAAGTCCAACATGTGGGAGGTGATACTGTGTTGTGTGATCTTGCACAACATGATCATTGAGAGTGAGCGGGATGACCCGGTGCCTGACAGTGAGGCAAGCACACCATACTACCGGCAGGGCCCTCTTGCAGATGTTGATCACCAGGTGCCGGCATCATGGACAGACTTCCTCACCAAGCGACAGGAGATTCGACACGCTGCAACATCATGCTCTGTAGGATGACCTGGTGCAGCATTTGTGGGCGCGAAAGGGGAATGGCAATGTTGAGGACGATGACTAGTGTCTTTTTTTTAAAATTGTTGAACTATTTATTTGTGTGGCAAAACTCTATTTATTTGATGGGATTTTTTTTTGGTTGCCCAAATTTGGCCGAGTCGCCGCTGGGGGGCGGCCTGGGTTCACGGCTGGGAAATGCGTCCCCAGTTCCCAGAATAGCGCCGTTTCGCGCCGCGGCGGAAAAAAAGCGAGGGTTTTAACGTCCTGGGGGGGCGCAACGACCGGAGATGCCCTTAGTTCCCAACGAAGCCTAAACAAATCGATCATCATACTACGGACTCACGTGTACGTACATCTAGGTTGTTTCCGTGTAGTACTCCTAAATTCTAAGCCGATTCGAACACTAACCAAAATACTTACTACCGCCTCGCCTTAATAGCCCGCGAGCGCCGCTCAGGTATCCCACGTTTTTCTAGGGTTGGCACGTCTCTGCTCGATCTGGGGTTTGCCCTCCGCGCCGCGCCGCCTGCCGTCGGTGACAAGTTGGCGAACCAGAAGACTGAAGAAGCTGTGGCGGATATGAATCAACAGAGCGGCGATTCTTTCATAGATAAGGAAGCAGAAAATGAGATGGTAAAGATCAGTCCTGAGATGTTGCTGCATGCCGATGAGGATTACCTTGCCGATGAAATACAGAGAGCTTTGCTCGACATCCAGGCCAACAAGTTGGCAAACAAGGACAAGAAGATATATTTGGACACCTTGCTGCAGCTCAAAGGTATATCCAACAGACTAGATCAAGGTGGCTATGACGAAAAGAATGACATTGACAGGGGAAAATCAGCATTGGATACCAACGAGGGCACAATTGTCGAATCAGACATGAATCCTGCAGCAGATCCCAGTGCAACCAATTCAATAACCATCCAAGCTGAGACCTTGGAGCAGATGGTCAAAGACTTTTCCCATTCAATGAGGAGCACGCCAGCCATACAGAGGCACACACCTATGGTCGGATCATACAATCTCTTAATCCAAACTGCAGATCCCAGTTCCACCGATTCGATGACCAGACCGGGACCCTGCACTCTCCAAGATGATCTCGATCATGACAATATGTCAGACGAGGAGATATCAGACGAGGAGATATCAGACGAGGAGATGCCAAATGAGGAGACGTCAGTAGACAAGAAGATGGCCTATGAGGCGAAGAAGTTCGCTGAGTACCGTAGGTCTTGGGAAGGTACATGGAGCAAAACCTGCGGTTCCTTTGAATACATGAGTGAGTAAACATCCTGCCTGCTGCTTATGTCACTCGTTTTTTCTTACCTACAAGTAGTTCAATACTTGTACTTTTTCTACATGGAAATTAGGGATTTATTCTTCTGCTTAATTAGCTAGTAGTAATTCACGTCAGATTTCTAACACAAGTTTCTTAAATTGGGTGCTGCAGCGGCACTGAGTTCCATGCAATTTACATGCTACGCACCTGCACACAGCCCATGCAACGTGTCCACTCCTCAAACCTTGCAGATATTCTCCATCAAGCTCGCAGAAATAACTGGTGGGCTTAGATTGCCGTTGTCTGTGTACGGTGTGGTTGTTGTCCGAGACGTCGTGGATCACAACCGCAACTACCTCTTTTACTGTGATAGGAACAATTCTCAAGAACTAACACAAGATGTATGTATTTCTGTTACTTTGCTCTCCATGCATTCTCTTTTGGACAACCTGTTGATTAATCAACGGTTAATGCTTGCAGGATCCTTTCTTGCGCTTGATTGGGCCGTCTCGTGCTGTTGTATACGATGATACGGTCAACTTTGAAGTCCAACTAAGAATAAAAGGTACAACAATGTCTCAAGATAAAGCATTGATCACTGAAGGGCGCAACTGCCGCAAAATATTTGGTAGTGGTGCATCTACCTTTTGCATTGAGAATTGTTTCTGCAAGATAGAGTTATGTGTGCAGATGGTTACAAGAACAATCCAGGCCACTATCTTGGGTGTCCAGGTTGTCAACCCAACCCAATGGCCTTTTAAGTATGGCGGCCGAGTTGCTTGCTCCTCACTACCAGGGAAAATTCATGTCACTGAAGATAATAAAGTCATATTTGTTACTGATCCCGCATCTGGGGAACTTGTGATGGTCGATTCAAAAGATGGAGCAAAGATGAAAGTTGGCTATGGTTACGTACATCTTTCAAGGAATGTTGTTTCTGTAGAAGAACAAGGAAGGCTGGATGTTGAGATACAAGCCTACTCCAAATCTGGTGATATTGCTGCAAAAGATCTTGTCTGTTTCCCAGCCAAATATAGCAAAATAACCAGGAGAACTTGTTCCCTTGGTGGTGTTAAGGTGGTGATTTCCGTTGCTTGGTCCTTAGTCGCTGAGGACAAGCGTTTTGTTATGTCAACAGGTGCTTTGGTTCAAGCTTGCGGCCCCTGATGTCCCTACGGTGTATCCATGTGGGTTATTGGAGTTCTAATGTTAGTAGTATTTCTGTAACAGTTAGCTATATATTTGGTCCAACTGTTGTGCAATATATTGTTGACTATAACTTTCAGATATTTATGTATCGACTATAACCTGAGCCATGCACGGTCATCTGACTGCTGTGGAGTTATTTTGTATTGGTTAATAGTTGTTATTTGCTGACTGAGGTAGATCCTTTTTAGTAATTTTATACCATAAAACTTCATGTAGGGATGAGTTGTTTCAGCGTCAAGTAGGTACTTTGTCATTCTGGTTTCGCATGTCTTGTTTGATAAAACAAACTAGTCATGAAAAGACCAAAAAATATTAGCCCGGCACTAAGTATTCTTGAGGTGCATACATATTCTAGAATAAATAAATAAAGAGAAACTTCCCCAGACGGCAGCATCAACTCCTTATTCAGAAAAAAAGTTTGACACTTAGTATGACATCTAAGCAATACGAGTTTGTAGAATATTCTGTTTCGTAAAATGAAAATCTTACAAGTATTCTGTCTTCAGCATGTGAGAAAACCTGGCATCAAAATGTTCAATGTTCCTCTTGTGCTCTAGACGCTCCAGTGTGGTATAAAATGGAAACTCAAGAGCATATACTCGATCTGAAATTCTGAAAGGATAGAATTAAACACAAAGTGAACTGCTAAGTGAAATGGCAATTTTAAATTTTATGCTGGCACCTCTCCATAGATTGAGATTCTTAGCAACCCATCAAAGAACATCTTTTGCTTCAATAACCTGCCAGACCAATAGCCTATGTTATCCAGGATGAATTCATCATCTGATAAAGTGACTTTTGAAGCCTTGTACAATTCCAAGAGATATCTTCTATCATTTAAATATCCTTGAAGCTAATTATGGAAAGTGGAGGCTTCAGAAACATGAGACAGTTCATCTGCGCCAAAATAGAATTAGTGAGTTAGACGAACTCAAGATGAATGATAACATTGACATGGAATTTATTCCTATGTACCTGAGGATACATCAAACCCATTCATCCGTAAAAGGCGAAACGCAATTGCACATGTTGCTATATCTAGCATGATTTCATCGTCCCTCTGTAACCAGGAACTGTTTACAAGCTAGTAAAAACACATATAGCCCCTCCATTTGAAAATATAAGATGTATTAGTTTCCTTAAGACGATGGTTTGACCGCCATTAATACATGGAGTATGTTATGTGATATACAACTGCATTCATATCTAAGTACTTTTGAATATGAATAAGGAAAATCTCACATAAATTGCATAGTAAATAGTGCTTGTTGGTCAAACCCTTTATGACAAAAAAATATACCTAATATTTTGAAATGGAGGGAGTATCGGCCATGTTCTAGAATGTGCTTTACATCACTGAAAAATGGTGTGATATAATACATGGAGTATTCTCATATGTAAGTACATTTGAATATGAATCTTTTGGCATCTGACATAAATTGCGTACTAAAAGTCTAAAAGTAAATGTTGGTAAAACTGTTATCTTTAAAAACTAAATAGGCCTACTATTTTGAAATGGAGGAAGCATCAATTTTGTATAGTCATTACATGTATGTAATGTCTAGGACGTTCTTTATCTCGCTAGGAAAATGGTGAGAAATCCCGACCTTTTCAAGCAAATCCACCAATGAAAGCTGGCAATATATATTTAGTGGATATACAGTTGGTACTGCAAAATTACTATCGGAATTAGGCATTTAGCGACAGTTGGAACGTTGCCAATTCTTCACAAGGATATACAGATACCCACCTGACCTGCACTACCAAACTTACTGACAAGCAAATTTAGCTACTCCAGTGTTTTGTGGTCATAGTTGTGGACTAATGCAGCAGCGGATCCCTTTTTCCTTTACCATTTGAATATGTCTTGATTTTCCCCCTTCCCCGAGCGCGCGTCCTGGCCGCCCCCCACGCGGGCGGCTGGGCGCGCCGCCACCTCCCCGTTCCGGGCCTCTCCGCATCACCTCCCTCTCCGCCGTCGGCGGCGTTCGTCCCCGGGCTAGGCCCGGGCGGCGCCGGTGGCGGCGGCCCCTTCCTCTCCCCTCCTGGTGGCGTCCCCCGCGGGCGGCTCGACTCCGGGTGGTGCAAATAGGCGGCGGAGGTCCGGCTTGGCGGGGCAGGAGGACTGCTCCGGCCACGGGTGGTGGGCACGGTTGCGGCGTCACCGTTGGTGGCCATGGAGGCTGAGGCGAGCTCGGCCCGGCCCTGGAAGCCCAGATCTAAGCCCTTTGGGCCTGATCTGGGTCAGGGCGGGTCGGCTTGACCTCGCTGCTTACGGGTTGACTACGAGCAGCCTGTCACATGGGTGCCTGCGACGACACCACCCCTGCTGCAGCGCGGCGGCGGATCTTCACGGATCTTTCTGGGTCCGGCCGGCCTATGGTGTCGTTTGAGGGTAGCGACGGCAATGGCCTATGTGCAGCAGCGTGACGGCGAAGACTTTACGGGCCCTTCTAGGGCTCGGCCGGGCCGGAGAGGCCTGGTGTGTCTCTACTATAACTTTCTGGTCGGCACCCGCCGATGGCGTTGGAGGACGCCCTCCAGGTGGCCTTGTTGTTACCGCCCTCTGGCTTCAATGGTCTTGTATGCTCCTTTTGCGGCGTCCGGCCGGCTACCGCCTTTAGCGGTGGAGGTTGTTCTCTCCCGCGTGGTTGTCGTCCTGCGCCCCCTGCGGCGGCGGTCTCTTCTCGGTCCGGCCTCTCCGTGTTTGCCATGGGGAGACGACGTTGATGACTACAAGACCGAGGTGGCGCGTGTTGGTGGGCGGCAAGATTGGTGGAACGCTACGGATTGTCCGGCGATGTGATTTTGTGGGGGTCGGGAGAAATCCTTGTCATCTTGACACCGACGCGGTGACGCTTGCGAGTGTCGCTGTTCCTTCTTGAAGGGCGTTGGATGTACCTCTTCTCCACTTCCCGCAGCATACCAGGGGAAACCCTAGGACCAGTCCGGGCAGTAGCGTCGTCGTCGTCGCTTTCCTTCTTGGAGGTGCTGCTTGGTACGCGGTAATTCAGAGCGTTAGGAGTGTGGTAGAAATTCTCGGAGAGCGCAACGGTTGCGGATCATTTTCGTTCGTCGATCCGCGGAAGTTGGCATTGTTCTGTTTTTCTTTTCTCTGTATTTTTTTGGGCTTGATCGTTCTGTTTGGCCCCAACAGTGGCATCGAAGTTGTACCGTGTGGTTGCTATATTAATATAGCGGGGCGAAAGCCTGTTTCGTCCGTACTAATGCAACAACAGTCATGGAAGGAGAGTTGAACAACGATCCATTCTTCCTCTAGAACTTCAAAACTTCATTCCAGTCCTGCAGGTTTCCTAGCCCTTGGGCAACATAGGCCATATATGCTTTGCTCCCACAAGATTTCTCCGTTGCCTGTCTAAAGTATTTAAGAGACAAGCATCATGATTTTTGATATTTTACGAACTGGTAAGCAAAAAAAATATGAATGTGACGCCCCTGGATCTGGTACTATGGGGATTTTAGCGTTTCCGCCATAATCCGCATAATACCGATCCCGGGTTGTCAACTTTCGGTAATCATTACAAGAGTTTACGAATAAAGTATCCTACTACGGACAAGATACAATTTAAAGATCCAAATAACAGCGGAAGACGAAATAGTATCCTACTACGGACAAGATACAAATTGGAATAAGAGTCCTGAAGATAACCGATGGCGTCCAATCCCTGCCCAGGCCAAGCCGGAGGGATTCCCAAACTAACATCGTCAAACTTCAAACCTGCTGACTGCATTGTGAATACAGCCCCGAATCATGGGGTCAGTACTTTGAATGTACCGACAGGAGCCAAGCAATACTCACAAGATACCAGTGCAACCAATCATCACACGATACAAATACTTTGGGTAGAAAGGAAGGAGTGTTGTAATGAAGCGGCAGCGGACAGCACTAAGCAATCTACAGAGACGCGCTACAACTCTCGTCTATTAGAAAGGGAAGAGAGAGCGCATTGAAACCAACTACAACTACTCACCAAAGCAAACCCATCCAGGATTCACCCCCCATCAACAAAGTGTCAGTAAGTAACCCGAGGAAAACTCACATAGGTTGGTTAAGATGACATTTATAATATGGTGGAGGTATGTCTATCTTACTATTCAAGTTATCATCATTAGGTGTAAGTTGTCTGAGTACTTGTTAGCCAGCACTTTCACCAAGTTGCCACATAACCACGGACAACACGGCTTCTCGAGAAGATTTATCCCTGCAGGGTGCGCTACAGTATCCGTCCACGTTCGATCAATCCACAACCACAAACGCATGATATCTCAACTCGACCTTTCCTATCACCACTGCACATCCAAGGCGCCACGGGTAAATTTGAGCGCACGGTTGTTCCACCCCGAAACAAGATCTTCATAACACTCTAAGAACGTGTCTCCCTAACCGCAACGACTACATCAGGTCACCGTAGCACCATGAGCTCATACCTGCAAGTTATCGTGCCAAATGGAAAGTCCGAACTAAGTGTGGTCCCTGGATGAACAGCAGCTCAAGTACTAAATTAAGGGGAGTGCCCATACTCACCACCCACATGCGGTTAGCGCGCTCATCATGGATCACTGGACAAGACTCTTTTCCTAAGCTCGACACTAGCAGGCTCCAAAACCACACCGGGCCTCCTGCCGGTGCCTTATCATCAAATTATTATTGCCCCAAACATTAACATGTTGTTGATTACGTTGAAACCCAACTATCAAACTAAACATGTGACATGACAAAGGACAACAAGACTCGAGCGCAAACAACACTAAGCATGCAACTACGACACGGGGGCCAACAAGGTAAACAACCAACAATTAATAGGAAGTGGAGAGAAGGCTATATCATGGCTGCAAGGTAAACATATGATAGGATCGAGACACAAGCATCGAATTATAAGGCTAGAATAAAGATAACGGAAAGAATCGGTAACAAGTGAGGAACATCAGCCATAGGTAGCAAGTGAGTAAAGCTTGCCTGTAATCCAGCTTGTAGAGGTAGCAAAACTTGTCGTTGCTCACATCATCTCAACGTCCTATCCGCAAAGAAGCAAAGCACTAGAAGAAACACTGTATGCAACAATTACTACTACGGCAAAAGATCCAGCATGCTCAAGATATGGATGCATGGCATGTGAGGATGCAACTAAACCAATTTAAATGGAATCGGAATCCCAACGATTAATTATAGGTTTAAGTTGTTTTATCTAACCATAAAATTAAATGTTGATTATCATGGAAAACAAATAATAGGTGAGCTAAACCAAATTAAATGGAATAGGGACCAATTTAATTGAGCACCCCAACACATTCCATGTTTGTTATTTAGGTGCACATGCATAACACTACTAAAATGCAAGATGGAAGATGCAAACATGAACATGGATGGCATATTAATATTCCTTACATTTTTCTGATAAAAATAGACATAAAGTTTGTCTGATTCAGATTAGTAAAACAAAAGATATAGGCATTTGAAATCTTGGGTGTTTTCTGTAAAAACTGGGACTTGTTCATGATGGAAACAGAGTGTGGAAGGGCCCTGGTGCAAAACATGGAAGAGCAGGGGCCTGGGTGCGAAATTCTGGATCCAGATCTGGATCTGGTCGCACCGACGTGGAGGTAGCCGGAGCGGATGAGATGGGGAGCATGTGCCACGCGAGCGCTGATGATGCGCGGATGGCATGTGAGGTGTCCTCCGGGGTCAATGACGGGTGGGGCTCAGCTGTGCGCAGTAAATTGGGAAAAAGGGGAGGCAATTGCGTCCGCAGGGGTTCAAATCCCTGTGGATGCAATTGCCTCCCTATTTTGAAAAAGAAAAATTTCTTCCTCTAAAAATCTTTCCATCCACCTATTTTGAAAAAGACAAATTTCAGCCGATTCAGCTAAAACCGGGCCAAATTTGAACTACAGGTGCCTCGTAGTTTGCTCGTTATTTTTTGCAAAAATCATTTTTAGATACCCAAATACCTATTTCAACATAGATGCACCAAGAGTTCATCAAGATTCAACACCTAGGTACGAACGGGCATGCCCCCCGTTTTGACCGTTTCCCGAAACCGGCTTAGAAAATTCCATAAAATTCAAAAAAGCACGAAATGGTGCAAGACCTTCGCGTGGTCTCATTATATGTAACCTAGTATCCACCAAAAATAATAAACTTGGAATACGGAAGTTATCTTGAAAAAGTGTTCACAAAAATGAGCTATCATCTACGAAGATTCATGGCTTTTGGGCCAAATGACGGATGTTATGGCCACATCCATGGCATAGTTTCTTTAAATGTGCCCATATTCCACACAAACATGCATATTGGAACAACGAACAATTTTGCCGAAGAAAGTTTTATTTTTCGTTGAATAAAAATACCATTTCCCATTTTCGGAGTGTCAAAAACGGGTTTTTTTGTGAAGCATCTACCAAAAATATGTTGCAAAATTGCACCCAAAAAATTATAGAGTTAATAGACAATATTTTATCTACAGAAACTCAAATTAATTCCTCTAAAAATCTTTCCATCCACCTCTTTTGAAAACGACAAATTTCAGCCGATTCAGCTGAAACCGGGCCAAATTTGAACTACGGGTGCCTCGTAGTTTGCTCGTTATTTTTTGAAAAAATCATTTTTAGGTACCCAAATACCTATTTCAACATAGATACACCAAGAGTTCATCAAGATTCAACACCTAGGTACGAACGGTAATGCCCCCCGTTTAGACTGTTTCCCGAAACCGGCTTAGAATCCAGAAAATTCAAAAAAAAAACACGAAATGGTGCAAGACCTTCGCGTGGTCTCATTATATGTAACCTAGTATCCACCAAAAATAATAAACTTGGAATACGGAAGTTACCTCGAAAAAGTTTTCACAAAAATGAGCTATCATCTACGAAGATTCATGGCTTTCGGGCCAAATGACGGATGTTATGGCCACATCCATGGCATATTTTCTTTAAATGTGCCTATATTTCACACAAAGATGCATATTGGAACAACAAACAATGTTTACGAAGAAATATTTATTTTTCGTTGAATAAAAACATCATTTTCCATTTTCGGAGTGTCGAAAACGGGTTTTTTAGAAGCATCTTCCAAAAATATGTTGCAAAATTGTACCACATAAAATTATATAGTTAGACCATATTTATCTAAATAAACTAAAATTAATTACTCTAAAAATCTTTTCATCCACCTCTTTGAAAAAAGACAAATTTCAGCCGATTCAGCTGAAATCGGGCCAAATTTGAACTACAGGTGCCTCATAGTTTTCTCTTTATTTTTTGAAAAAATCATTTTTAGGTGCCCAAGTACCTATTTCAACATAGATACACCAAGATTTCATCAAGATTCAACACCTAGCTACGAACGGTCATGTCCCCCGTTTTGATCGTATTTTGAAACCGGTATATTTTATTTTCCGAGTGTCAAATAGGTTAATGATATTTTTAAATTTTATTTTGACTAGAAACATTTCCTCATAGTGTATAATCACAGATAACAACTTTACAAATTATTGAAAATTTATTTGACGGAAATTAGAATTCAAAATCAAAAGCTATAAAAGATAACAGAAAAAAAAAAAACAGTCGAGCTCAGCCGGCCCAGCCCAGGCCGAGTTGTCTATTGGATTAATAGACTTTTCTTCATTTGGGCCTTGGCCCAGAACTGGTTAGTTATGTACAAAACGCTTTCTTGCTAGTGTATAACAAGATTGGCCCGTTGCTCTTGTGGTAGAGCGCGTTTCGTGGTTTGGTGATGGCGTTCCTCTGGAACCCACGAACCACAAGCCTCGTGCCGTTACACAGCCCGTTAGCTGGGTCGATGTTTCTGAGCAGTATGACAGGGGGCAGTTTATCTTCAGTTTAAGTGCGTGCGGGGGAAGCCCATTTGGAGTCAAGTCATTCAGGAATTCAGGAGCATAGTAGCCATGTGGCTCTTCTTCTACACTGTCAAAGCTGTGGTAGATCTTCTCTTCACCCTGAAAACGCTCTATCATACACATGTTTATTACATCGACATTTTCATTCTTGGTGGAGAGGATTGCTCGAGACGTCATGTAACCCGAATTAGCCATATTGTGGTCTAGGGACGGAAACACGTGGTCGATCAGCTTCTCTATGTCGGCTAGCTTGCCTGTCGAAGGCACGCAGATATCTTCGGGTAGCCGGATGTTTCCTTCCTCATCAATTTCCTCGGTGTCATTGCCTACTCTCAATAGGTAATCTGCGAACCACCGGTCATTATGAGCCCTCATGTTGGTCATGAGCCTTCGATGTCGTATGCCTTTCCACAGGTATGAACTACGCAGGGTCGCGTCGATTATCTTGACCTCGTGACCCTTTCCTGACTACTGGAAGCATCTGCCTGAAGTCCCCACCGAAGACGACAGTCTTCCCCCCGAAAAGTATCTCCTCTTCGCACATTATGTCGCGCATGCTGTTATCTAATGCCTCAATTGCTTGTCTCTTCGTCATTGTGGCCTCGTCCCATAGGATGAGCGAAGCCTTCTCTAGGAGCTTGGCTGTCCCACTCTGCTTGTTGAAGTAGCACAATGCCCCTTCTTCAATGTTTAGTAGTATCTTAAACCTCGAGTGGGCGGTCCTGCCTCCAGGCATGATAGAAGCAGCGACACCCGATGTCGCTGTGGCCACCGCAATCTTTCCCGCACGTCGAACCCTTGCTAGCAGTGCCCTATACAAGAATGTCTTCCCGGTGCCTCCTGGGTCATCGATGAAGAAGACACCCCCTTTGTTGTCGTCAACTGCCGCTAGTATCTCGTCATAGGCAAGCCTCTACTAAGGGTTTAGTGAGGACTCCAGTGATAGTTCGTCCTTGTCAACCTTAATGCTGGTTTCCTCGATGATCTCCCTGACCTCTCCATCTGTGGTGTCATAAGTCTCGTTAATGTATGGAAGAGGGAACGATGTTATGTCCTTGCCCATGGACTACAACATTCCCCTGATATCAAGCAACACCTTTTGCTCCACAATGATTGGGCATGTGTGACGCTGCTTGTAGTCATCAGACATCGCCTCAAGGTGCCTATCCCAAAGACCACGAACATCGCCAGGCTCGCAGAATACCAAGATCGTTGCAAAGAGCCTCCTGAGCGACATTGGCATGGCCCACTGCTCCGACTCGGTAAGACACTCGTCGAGCGTGTTGTCGGACTCGATGAGACCCCTCCTCTCTGCGGCCTCACGGAAGGTATCACACAGCACACCGTCCACGGTTTTCAGGTCTTCGAAGGACGTTGAGCCTGGTACGTGGTTTAGAAGCACTCTTAGAAAGTACCGCTCCCCCTCAGCAGGATTGGCTGACACGATTCGGCCTACTTGGTAACCTTGTTCCTTTTTTTTCCAATACTTTGTTCTTTGCCATGTGAACCTTCCCGTAAAGTCCTTGTATAGAATATCTCGAGCCCACATGTGCTCTTGGTTAGCCACGAAATACTCCGTCAACATAGACTTTGATGCTTTATCATTGGCGAGGACGTCATTAAGGTTCTCTCCCGCTTTGAATGTGACCATGTGCATGTTTGGGAGATGTAGCGGCAACTGCAGGACCGACGGGTGGTTCTCACAGAGGGTGAATCCAAATATCCTCCACATAGCCTCCGGTGGAGTTATCCACCTCGCATCAATGAATCTCTTGATCTCTTCTATGTTACCGTCGACGTCGGGCTGGTCGATATTGAATGAAGTCTGATCATGACCCTTGTATATGTACTTATATAGATACTTGACGTCCTTTATGCTGGAGCACACTTCCATGTTTATGTGACAATTGAACATCCGTAGGAGGTAAGGATTATACGCCACAACCCATCTATTGTCCAACATTTGACGACGGACCTTCGCTGTGCGACCATCATTCCGTCTCCGATAAACAGGATAGGAGTCCTTTCCTTGCACTGTGGTCTCGTTGAACTCCGGCGGGTATCTGCACTTGCACGAACCATCTTGCATGCAGACGTTGTTGGGATTCAGGACCCCGCATGGGCCGTGCATCATATGCTTCACGACCATGGCGTAGAGCTCTGGATACTTATGCTTGTCTGGGAGCTCGGCAGATATAAGACAGTCGTACTACTCTGGCATAACAAGCTTATATCTCGAATCCATAATCAACAGAAAATGGGCATGCGGGAGGCCCCTTTTCTGGAACTCTACCACATAGACGTATGAAGGGTTCGTTGCATAGAAAACAAAAAATTTCCTACGCGAGAGACACCCGAAAGGCCAAGATCTAATCTAGGAGACGAATTGCAACGGGCAACAAGAGGGTTAAGGAGAACACATACCCTCGAAGACTCAAAGTGGTACGAGATCAAAACTCGTTGTTGGCGTAGTCGTACTCACACCGATCCCGATAGCGAGAAGATGAGCACCGCAATCCGGCGGTGCATCCGTGATTGGTCACACGTACGGTTGATGACGACCTCCGTTCCCTCGTTCCAGCGGGGCGCGGAAGTAGAGGATCCCTCGGAACTCCAGCAGCACGACGGCGTGGTGTGGTGGAGAAAAACATTGCTCAGGGCTTCGCCAAGCGCACGAACAAGTGGTGGAGCAGCGGCAGGAGGGAGGAAGAGATGACACAAGTGTGTGTGTGTGGGGGAGAGGGAGCTCTCACCCCTCCTTTTATAGGAGGGGATGGCAGCCACGAATTTTTGGCTGCCTCCACCTCTCCCTCATCATGTGAGTGGAGTCTCCACTCAACCCACTCATTCTTCCATGAATTCCCACTCAAAATCCCAAGGGTTTTCTTTAATAAATAAATAAAACAATTTTATTTCTTTATTTTAATATTTGTTAATTCCATTAACAAACATTAACATATAACCCCTTGAGTTAGTTGTTAAATCTATTAACAACCATTTGATAAGAATCCCCTTGAACTATTTCAAAATTACTCGAAACAATTTCGGTGACTATTTCAATATTCCCCGAAACAATTTCGGTGCTGTCCAAACTTTTCTCCGATATTCCGTATCCTCTCAAATGCGTCATCGAACCTTAAGTGTGTCACCCTACGGTTCGCGAATAAGATAGACATGATCGAGACTCCTCTCCGATCAATAATCAACAGCGGGATCTGGAGATCCGTGATGACTCCTATATATTCAACGATGACTCTCGTGATCGTGTGAACCAACAACGCCGTGAACTATTCCCTTTGTCTCGCGATATTTTACTTGTCCGAGATTCGATCATTGGTATCAACCATACCTTGTTCAATCTCGTTACCGACAAGTACTCTTTTCTCGTTCCCGTGATATAACATCCTTTGTGATCATATCACGTGCTTGCAAGCGGTTTCGATGTGATATCACCGAGAGGGCCCAGAGTATATCTCTCCGTCATTTGGATGGACAAATCCCACTCTTGATCCATGATCCTCAACTAATACTTTCCGAATACTCAACGACACCTTTATAGTCACCCTGTTACGGTGTGACGTTTGATGCCATCAAAGCACTCTTCCGGTATCAGTGATTGACATGATCTCATGGTATAAGGAATAAGTTACTTCGTGTGTTTGATATAACAATGTAAACTAAATGACTTGATCGCATTGCTATATTCTCTTTGGGTATATGTTCATCACATCATTCTTCTAATGACATGACCCCGTTATTAATAACATCCAATGTTCATGATCAGGAAACCTTGATCATCTATTAATCAACGAGCTAGTTAAAAGAGAGGCTTTACTAGGAACCATTGTTTGTTTATTAAGCACACATGTATCAACGTTTCCGGTTAATACAATTCTAGCATGAGAAATAAACATTCATCATAAACAAGGAATAAGATAATAACCATTTTATTATTGCCTCTCGGGCATATTCCCTTCAGTCTCCCACTTGCACTAGAGTCAATAATCTAGTCTGTAAGCACTTAACACATATGGCGTACCAGTGTTATTACCATGCTTCGCATGTGGTAAACGTTATCAAAAAGATCTGAACTGTTCAGGTCCTATTGTATTTGCATGTTCTTTGCGTCTACACGCATCACTCATTCTCTAATGAGATGGCTTTGTATATGGTCAATCGGTAAAAACTTAATTCCTCAGCTTAAACTGATGTCACTAACATTGTGAAAATGTAGCCTCATAGTGTTAGCATTCTTGGAAATTCACCAAGTTCCGGTGATACCTTAATTCCTCAGCTTAAACTGATGTTACTAACATTGTGAAAATGTAGCTTCATAGTTTCAGCATTCTTGGAAATTCACCAAGTTCAATAAAGAACTCCTTGACACAAAATACGTTTATTATCAGTTGTGAACACAACGATATACTTTAGCCTTTGTTGTAGTATCTGTCACAATATTTTAATTTTGAAACTCTTTCAAATCCAGCATGGAACTTTCTTCCATCCTATTGTGCTACCCTTCATCACACATTTTAATTGAGATAAAACTTCTTGAATAAATGACAAGACTATTAGTGTAACATATTACAACTAATATTTTGTCATTACTATATAGGAAAACATATCCTTAGCATTTCTAAAATGACATAAGGATCTCTCCCACTGTTGTCTAATCATCATATGAATTATCCTGCTATAACATATTATAGCATAGGACTCATCTGGTTGTGTACATAGCATGGAAACATGACTTAGAAATCTTAATTTCAATGATGCTCATCATGTGTCAAAACACATGAATCTTGCTCAATTATTTTCCATGTGACAAGAACTCCTTCTTATCATTTTTATATTGACTTACTTCAATATTTCATCTATGTAATTTGGCTTCAATCATATCAGGCGCTTCAATCCATCTCTTATAGATATCGAAGCCCAATATCTTCTAAGCCTTTCATCAATATGAAATCGAAAATCTTAACCGTGTTAATTTAAAATACATATTTTCCAATCAACCATATGTCATCTACATAAAGTATTGGAAATATGTCATAGCGCTCCCACTTAATTTCTTGTAACTTTACAAGCATCTTTATCGTTCATGATGGAATCAAACTCTTTTGATAACTTCATTAAGGTAAAGATTTCAACTTCGTTATGCTCACTTCAACCATTGAAGTGTGCATACCTTTCTAGAAACCTTTTGAATTTTACAAAAACTCTCAGACTGTGTCAAGTACACATCCTTGATCAAACTTCCTCGAGAGGAGAGTTGGTTTTGTTATTCAACTTCCATATCATAATATGTAACCTTTTGCTAGAACTATCCGCAAAGACTAAAGCATCACTACGGAAGATCAAAATCTTGTAGTAGTTAACTCTTTGAACTTCGTCGAAAACAACTTTTCGATAAGTACAATTTTAATAAGATGTAAAATCCATGTCTTTGTCGCTATATAGACCCTTTTGCTATCGCTAGGCATCATGCCTATCGAAAGGACTACCAAGTCACATACTTGATATTCATACAAGGATACTATGGCGGATATAATGACTCATAGTCAATTTTACGAAGCCAGGGCCCATCATTTGCTTCCTTTATAAGGTCCAGGTCCTTTTGTTGTCAAAAAAACACTTTACACTTTAAACCACAAGTTGTTCTAAGTACAAAGTTTTTGGACTTTTCTGGTACAGTTCGCAAACTCATTTGAAGTATCTACAACATTTGTAGTGTCTTCTACTTAGTCAAAATAGTAAACCCCGGAACTACTTCCAGTGCTGCGCTACTCTTGACATGATAACGAAGATTCTCTAACCTCGTTGAGTTTGTACTGTGCTCCCACTCACTTGTTTCGCAAGAACTACTTTCTCGAGAAATCAACCCTTTCTGACAAACAACATTTGTCTTTTGGTTCGGTGATAGGAGAAATACCCAATGTTTTATTTGGGATAACCTTATAAACATATATTTATCCTATTTTGGTTGTAAACATTTTACACATGCTATGCATACCAAAACTTAAGAAAAATGACAATTCGGGTCATTACCCAAACCATATCTTATATGTTGTCAATTTCAACGGATCATGATGGTGCTCTTTTCAGTGTAAAAGCGGTTGTCCTTAATGTATAAACTACAAAATTATAATGGCAATTTTATTAATCTTACCATGTCAAACAGGGTTTGATTTTGTCTTTTGAATACTCCAATCTAATGTGGGGTATTCGAGAAGTATAAGTTGTAGAACAATTCTGCAACTTCTCAGATGTTTTGCTAAACTTGTAACTCAAACTTTATCCTTTATGATCCAATCATAAATACTTTATTATCTTGTTACATTGATTTTAATTTCATATTAACAACCTTTTGAACCAATTCAAAATGTCAAACTCCGTTCCCTTTAAATAGATATAGTCACATATCTACTCAAGTTGTCGACGGAATTTTATGAAGGAAAAATTAATCCACCATACATGACTACACATAATAGACTATATACATCAATATGTATAATCTCCACTAAATTAGTCTTCCATTCTACTTTGGCCTATGAAACGGAATTCTAGTCATCTTTTGGAAGAGGTCTCACAAGCGTCAATTTATTCAAAACAAAATGACTCCGGAAGTCCATCAATATGGAGTTCCTTCATGTTTTCCTTTCCGATATGAACTAAAATGGTGGTGTCACAATTTAAGTGAAAATCTTTTACGTCTTGCAACGTTTAGCATTCAGTCTTATAGATGTTTACTTTAGCAACATGATTTATATTAACATATCCATCAATTATGGAATATGGTCATCGTTTGAACAATCTCATTTGTTCTCACAAAAGACTAGAACAAAATAACAACTTATTAAGTTCTTAAAATAAATCTTGAATGTTTGGTTCGATACTACAATGAACACAATAACACTTTATTTATGTTCTTGTCATAATCGATTCCACATCTATTACTAGTTCCTTTTAGGCCCTTGTATTTCTTGCATTGCGTTGCTTTGTATGACAACTCATACCAACCAATGTGGTATCAAAATACCCAAAAATATTTTGTTAACTAGTAATACATCTATAACTTGTATATCAAGCATATACTCCCGAGCTGGACTTTCCAGTTATCTTCTTTTTCTGCCATATATCTTTTTGTAATTCTATTTTCAATATTCCCTTTCCTTTATAGAAGAATCATTCAACATCAAACAATGCTAGTCGTACTAGCTCATTTTCTTTGGCGTGTTAGTCATATACTATCACCCATTGAGTCATACTTTGAGTTTGATTTGTTCTACTAATATCACCATATTATAGCATTCTTCTATATTCCACTCTTAGCAATTTCCAAGTAAGGTAAACTACTTTACCCATACTTCTAATCCATCGCATCATAACAATTTTATGATTAAGCTACTATAGCTCGAAGGAAGGAATTTAGAGGATAATTTTTAGCGCCCAACTTCTTGGAATATTCAAACTCCTAGCGTCTTCAATCATTGCATATATTCAGATAATATAAGCAAACATTGTCATGCTAAATTTGCATATATTCAGATAATATAAGCAAATATTGTCACGCTAAATTATACTCAGTCATGTTGCCAAAAAATAAGTTTCTAGATATCATTATATCTTTCACTTGATTGTTTCTGAAAACAACTCTTTTCAGTTCCTAAATCACCTTGATCAACAAAACATTCTTTTGAAGATAAAGTAATAAGGAAGCAACCATGACTCTGGATTCTAAGTAGGAATTATTTGCTCTCTATATTAATCAATCATTAACCATATGGAGCTAGGTAGGAAATACCAAAAATCTACAATAGGACTCAATTTTAAATTTCACTAATACGGTACCAATCTTAAATGGTATTTACCAGATCATAACAGTTATATCTCAATTAACAATCTAAGTGTAAGGTAGTTATGTGGATGCCAATGAATACTACAATTTGTGCAAATTCACTTTGATTTGTTGTTCATGATAAATAAGTTCAAGTTAATTCAAAATTAAGCCATGAACTCCCACTCAAAAACAACATCCCTCTTAGTCGTCTTTAGTGATTACACGAACCAAATTCACTACACCAAAACCGATCATCACGTGAGATGATGTAGCTTCAAAGGCGAACATCGACATGTTCATCATATCATCCATATGACTCATGCTTTACCTTTCGGTTACGTGTTCCGAGGCCATGTCTGTACATGCTAGGCTCGCCAAGTAGAACCGTAGTATTGCGTGTGTTTCAAGGCCATGTCTGTACATGCTAGGCTTGAAAACACCCGTTGTATGCGAACGTTGAGTCTATCACACCCGATCATCACGTGGTGTCTCGAAACGACGAACTTTCTTAACGGTGCATACTTAAGGAAGAACACATTATTATCTTGATATTAAGTGAGAGGGATCATCTTATAATGCTACCGTCGCTATCTAAGCAAAACAAGATGCATAAAAGGATTAACATCACAAACATCACATGTAAGGATAACGTGATATGATATGGTCCTCCTTGCACTTGATCTCCATCATGTGCATCATGGTATGATCTCATCATTCCACCGACGTGGTACCAAGTACCATGGCACCCAATCTTGATTGTCCATCAAGAAGAAGACAATCATATGGATACCTTCCGGTATATCAATAATTTACAAAATAGATCATCTCATAATCAAATTTTTAATATTGACCATATCACATCACATGCCCAGCAAAAACTAGTTAGACGCCTCTAAATTATTTTTGCATATTTTACGTGGCTTAGGGCTTTCGATGATAGAACCGTTCATACCTACGAACATCAACCACAACGTTGATAAACACATTTTTAACAACCCTTCGTAGATTAGATCTTAACTATAGTAGGAGAAACAGACACCCGCAAGCCACTTATGCAATACAAGTTGCATGTCAGTTGTGGAACAAGTCTCATGTACGTGGACATGTAAGGTTAGTCCGGGCCGCTTCATCCCACTATGCCACTAAGATCATAAAATAATCAAGGAGGTGATAACATGATCATCAACGCCCACATACACCTATGTGTTCTACCCGTACAAAACATCTACGCATAGATCCGGCTCTGATACCACTGAAGGGTTCGTTGCATAGAAAACAAAAATTTTCCTACGCGAGAGACACCCGAAAGGCCAAGATCTAATCTAGGAGACGAATTGCAACGGGCAACAAGAGGGTTAAGGAGAACACATACCCTCGAAGACTCAAAGTGGTACGAGATCAAAACTCGTTGTTGGCGTAGTCGTACTCACACCGATCCCGATAGCGAGAAGATGAGCACCGCAATCCGGCGGTGCATCCGTGATTGGTCACACGTACGGTTGATGACGACCTCCGTTCCCACGTTCCAGCGGGGCGCGGAAGTAGAGGATCCCTCGGAACTCCAGCAGCACGACGGCGTGGTGTGGTGGAGAAAAACATTGCTCAGGGCTTCGCCAAGCGCACGAACAAGTGGTGGAGCAGCGGCAGGAGGGAGGAAGAGATGACACAAGTGTGTGTGTGTGGGGGAGAGGGAGCTCTCACCCCTCCTTTTATAGGAGGGGATGGCAGCCACGAATTTTTGGCTGCCTCCACCTCTCCCTCATCATGTGAGTGGAGTCTCCACTCAACCCACTCATTCTTCCATGAATTCCCACTCAAAATCCCAAGGGTTTTCTTTAATAAATAAATAAAACAATTTTATTTCTTTATTTTAATATTTGTTAATTCCATTAACAAACATTAACATATAACCCCTTGAGTTAGTTGTTAAATCTATTAACAACCATTTGATAAGAATCCCCTTGAACTATTTCAAAATTACTCGAAACAATTTCGGTGACTATTTCAATATTCCCCGAAACAATTTCGGTGCTGTCCAAACTTTTCTCCGATATTCCGTATCCTCTCAAATGCGTCATCGAACCTTAAGTGTGTCACCCTACGGTTCGCGAATAAGATAGACATGATCGAGACTCCTCTCCGATCAATAATCAACAGCGGGATCTGGAGATCCGTGATGACTCCTATATATTCAACGATGACTCTCGTGATCGTGTGAACCAACAACGCCATGAACTATTCCCTTTGTCTCGCGATATTTTACTTGTCCGAGATTCGATCATTGGTATCAACCATACCTTGTTCAATCTCGTTACCGACAAGTACTATTTTCTCGTTCCCGTGATATAACATCCTTTGTGATCATATCACGTGCTTGCAAGCGGTTTCGATGTGATATCACCGAGAGGGCCCAGAGTATATCTCTCCGTCATTTGGATGGACAAATCCCACTCTTGATCCATGATCCTCAACTAATACTTTCCGAATACTCAACGACACCTTTATAGTCACCCTGTTACGGTGTGACGTTTGATGCCATCAAAGCACTCTTCCGGTATCAGTGATTGACATGATCTCATGGTATAAGGAATAAGTTACTTCGTGTGTTTGATATAACAATGTAAACTAAATGACTTGATCGCATTGCTATATTCTCTTTGGGTATATGTTCATCACATCATTCTTCTAATGACATGACCCCGTTATTAATAACATCCAATGTTCATGATCAGGAAACCTTGATCATCTATTAATCAACGAGCTAGTTAAAAGAGAGGCTTTACTAGGAACCATTGTTTGTTTATTAAGCACACATGTATCAACGTTTCCGGTTAATACAATTCTAGCATGAGAAATAAACATTCATCATAAACAAGGAATAAGATAATAACCATTTTATTATTGCCTCTCGGGCATATTCCCTTCAACGTACGCCTTCACAACTCCCAGGATGTTTTCCTTGGTCAACATATGTTTCATCTTCTCCAGCTTGGCCCTGAACACTCGGGCCACAAGATCGGGTCGGTCATGCGGGCTTTGTTCTGGAAGTAACTCCTCTTGTATCTCCTGCCAATTTGGGTTGCAGGTCATCGTAAGGAAGATGTCAGGCTTTCCGTACGGCTGCACCAATGCCATGGCATCCATATGCCTCCGCTTCATGTCACGGAAGCCCCCTGGAACGACCACGGGAGAACAGTCCTAGTGCCAACAGCGCTCGCACGTGTCTCCCCTGCCGTGATACTGTCGACAACACCTTTGTATAAGTCAGCTCGTAGCTCCGGCTGGTGGTCTCTGATCCATTTTAACCTGCATCCCTCAATCTTTATGTACATGTCAACCCCCCACTGCTGGAACAGACGCCCTCCATGTAGTATGGGGTTGAATATCGCAGGACGTGTTTGTAGCCTATAGCAGTAGTAGTCCCTGACAGAGACGCATAAGCGGCCACCCCCTTCTGTGTGAAGCGTTGAAAAACGAAGGTTAGACCGAACTGGAGAATGAGTTGTTATATAAAAAAAAGGAAAAATCATCTCAAATAGATGAACCTTCATCATCGTCACGGTTCGCTCTGGGGAGTTGCGCAACGTGCCAAGACTTGTCACGTTTAGGAATGTTTGGATGCCATCCGAGCTCCCCCTTTGGGAAGAAGAGGGGATACGAGAGTGGGTCGTAGCACCCTTGTGTGGCTTGTATGCTATACTTCTCATTATTGTTTCCGTAGCACCCTTTGGGAAGAATAGATCCGACGTTTGTTTTCTTTCTGTCTATCTTCGTCAGATCTATTCTGTCTGCTAGCCCTCTTTCGTGCATTTCTCTCATCGAGAGATTTTTTTTGCGAGGCTTCTCTCGCACGTGCATTAATCTCCTCCTTTTGCTCAACTTTCAATGATTTGTTCTGTCAGGCCGCTCTTCTACGTGCATTAATCTCCTCCTTCTGTGTGGCCGTCAAGCTATTTCGTCGAGCTCTATCTCGTTCACGTCTTGCTCGATTTCTATCTTCTTTTGAAATATTGACAATTTCTTTATTTTGCTCTACCATCATCATAGTTGAACTTCGTGTGAGATCATTGACATTTTTACTGCCTGATTTACCACATTAAGAAAAATATTAGATGAAACCACGTGGGCAACTTTATATGATGCTACATGACAAAGTGTGTATCATTTGAACCTTCGCCTCGGAGTATCACGGTACTTGTGAGGTTACTTTGAAATTGAGTTGTGCATGGAGTACGCAATTCGATATGGTCATCTTCTTCATCGGACGATGAACTAATTGGAGTGTTCAAAGGCTCGTGTATAGAAAACCCAGTAAGAGGACGTGGCACAATAGTTGTACGGGAGCGCTGTGAAGCACCATGTTCACTAACCACTGGTCGAACAATAATGCAAAAAACACAAATTGTCAATTGATATATCACATGATGTGATAATTTCTCCTCATTATAGAGTCGGGCGAATTGGAACCTTCTTTTCCTTTCCGTGATGGTTGGTTTGGATGTGACATCGTTGCAACACTCCTTTCTCATGTAATCCTTGCACCACCTTATGTAATCTGCACAGAAATATATGTTCGCTTGGAAGAAATTGGTCTTACTTTCTTGTTAGTTTCTGTATTCGTCCTTTCTTCACTTCAGATCGTAATTTTTTTCGGTCCCATTTTTTCTGCCGATTGAAAGTAACTTATTGTCAGATAAATAAACATAACCTTAAAGATATAAAAATAAAAAATAAAACAATGCAATTAGAAGCTATCTAATTTAGGTGAGTGGATTTAGGAAAAAAAATGGTAAAATGTGCTTGCGACCGTGGACCTCAATTTAGCTCAGTTAACGATGGTGGCCGTGGACCTCAATTTAGCTCAGTTAGCGATGGTGGCGATTTGATTTTTTTTTTCCATATATGTGATCACCTTTAGCATGTATTAGTAATTTTAACTTTCTTGCCTTTATATATTTGCTTAGTAGTTAAGATAGCCACATAGTAATCTTTTGGCAATGCTACGACTGGATGTATCCAGCAAGTGAACTGATGAAGAAATGTGACAGCATATTCCTGCTACACAATGGATACAACAACTATATCAGATACTTTGCTGTTTTTTATATTTCCATGCATTTTATCTTGCAAAATTTTACAAGTTAACATGGCACATAGTAATTCAAATAGTAATTCAAATGCATATATATTTGTTACGTCTCAAATTTGTCAGCAACACTTACATTATCCAATACTAATGATCATCAAGAAAGCAACTTAAATGTGGTAAAGCTACATCAACATGAAATGAGCATGGGGTAGGCCGTTCTTCTGGAACTCTTAACACGTAGATGGACGCCTTCAGATCGCCTGGGATATTCTTCTTGGTCAACATCTCTTTCATCGTCTCCAATTTGGACCTGAACACTCGGGCCACGAGATCTGGTTGGTCCTGTACGGTTTGGCCGGGAAGCAATGCATCCTTTATCTCGTTCCAGTTTGGGTTGTAGGTCATTGTCAAGAAGAGTTCAGGCTTGCGATACAATGTCGGTGTTTCTACGATGTCTGTGTACGTCTGCTTAATTGGGAGTTTAATGGGTGCCATCTACACGAATAAAGATCTCAACATTCATTCTCTACATATGGTTATATCAAGGCCACATATATTCCCCCTGGCGGCAAGCATAAATCATTCATATAGTGTACACTCTTACCCAAAATTTGACAAGGATTATGGCTAATTACAGTTTGCTTGCAAGTGCGGCTTTGAATTGTCTCAGGTATAACTTTAGAAAATACACAGTATAGACAAGTGATAACTGAAGAAGCTGGCAGGGACAATAAAAGCCAGTAAACTTGTAGCTTCTATTTTGGAAATGAATAATGAGCATAGAAAAAAAAACTTGAGCTCTTCGTTGTCTTGTGTAAATTTCCTGTTTTTCAGCAACACGGTAATAGATATATATGGTTCCTCATCCTACCTATGAAAAGATACATCTCTAAATTTCACATGTCATATATTTCCTTAATGAGCTTATGAGAGATAGAAGTGCATGTAAATTCATTTTACTGTAGGAATATATCACAACAGGCGGGACACAGTATCAATAAAGATCATGGCTAGACAGGACCTTTAATGGTAAGGGCACAAAGATGACTTTCTAAATGATATGAAAGCAACAAAGTTCCTCTTTTTGCAAAAAAAAAATCTCATAATGGCAAAAAATCATGTGTTTTTAAGAAGTTGCTACCATAAACTGACCTTACAGTAGAGAATACGATTCACCAGATGCACCTTTCCTTATGTTCAACAAGATCCGGCAAGTTGCTCTTCCTATTTTACTCCCCAAAAAAATGAGAGTAAGCAAATGACAGAGGACTTGGAACTCTAATGGTAAGAACACCAAATTGATCTTCTAAATGATGTCATCAAGGAAAGAATATTCATCGCTTTGCCAAAAAAAATATATATAACTGCTTGTGTCAGAATGGCATAATATCATCTATTTGTAATAAGTAGCTACCACAGACTAACCTCCTAGTAGCACATAATTCAGAATATTCATTGTTCTCTCTGTCATTGCAATTACAGTAAGTATATAATTCCACAATTCAGCTCAGTTTTGTCTAGTCAGTCGTATGTACTTGAAACAATTTTTTTTAAAGAGGCTTACTAAACAATCGGGAGTGCCAAATTTCAATGGTTCGGATGAGCTTTTAAATGACCAACTGGAAAAAGAGAGCTTAAATTACATGTCTAACAATAATTGAACAATGAATATTTAACAATGCAATTTACAAGATCGTTAATAACTGCTTGATACAGCAATGCAATTTAACAATGCAAACCAAGCATGTTTGTTCAGTTCTGAAAAACAAAGCGTTCAATTTTCACAATATGGGAAAAGTTTAACAATAATTGAACTTTGGAAATGTCAATAGTAAGAAACTTGTAGTCTCTGGCACAACAATATCCAATTCAGGATTCAATTACATTTTCTACTACATGGGAATATAAGATGGAGCAAAACCATTGCAGACTTGAACAAAGAAAGGAGGCGGATTTTCTAAGGACATGTTTATTGACCAACTAACGGGGGAATAGGTTCAGAGATATGCAACCTGATGATATATGAACACGGACAAAATCCCGATGGTTCCAGGCGCGAGAATAACCAACCCGAGAGAAAGCTCCAAGAAGATGCCTGCACCTGAATCAACAAAAATCGTCTCATGAAGTTATTTGCCTTCTGAACCAAACGATGAGCTTGCCGAAGAAAAAACCTTGCTGGAAGTGATCCCCGTGGAAAACTGACCTTCCTCTTATCTGAAACCCGTGCTCGACGTCGTGGGCGGACAGGAGGACGGCGCCAGTTAGCTTCTTCCGTAGCACGAGGCTTTGAGGAAGGTTGTTCTCCAGTGGCAGAACTGCATGAGGACAATATGCCGGCAAACAAGTTGGAGCACTGAATAAAGCTCATCATTTAGAGAATTGGTGTCATTTTCTATTAAACAATTTAACAAAAAATGGTATTCTAAGGAACCACTGTCCGAGATACAGCAATGCAATTTAACAATGCAAACCAAGCATGTTTGTTCAGTTCTGAAAAACAGAGCGTTCAGTTTTCACAATATGTGAAAAGTCTAACAATAATTGAACTTTGGAAATGTCAACAGTAAGAAACTTGTAGTCTGTTGCTTCAAGGAATTAACTGGTCAAAATTATCTATGCAAATTTAGTATTTGGTGAACAGAAAAAGCAAATGTGTAATTATTTAACATAGCAACCATGTAAGTACTCCACATTTCAGAAAACCGGACATCATTCTAATGTTGGTATGCTGCGGACAAATTGTAACTTGTAAGAACATGATACTGATACTACTACCTAGTGTTCTAGTGATAGTCTGAAATTACTTGGGTGTCACGAGCAGGATGCGTTGGGGGCAGGTAAATATTAACATCTCTACTATTAAGTGAAGTGTCCAAGGACAGTATTAGCAGCGCTGGAAGGGACTAAAACATTAGTGAGCATAGTAGTACTCTACTACTGTCCTTGACAGTCCTTCTATGTACATGTGTAGGACATCCCCCCCAAGACAATATTTATGGTGGATTGTGTACCCATGACGATTTGGCAACTTGATTGTTTTGGTACTAACGTCGTTCTCACTGCTAGTAGTAAATTTCTTGCTGCCAATATCTTTCCAGAGAGGCTCATCTTGCCAAATGGAATGATGAATATGGACATTCATACCGTGTAGCGAGAACTTAATTGAGTAACTCCAAGTCATCGGCCATTTAATAATAGACGGAGAAGTATTGTATTCAATCCAAGAAGGAACCTAAAAACCATTTAACGCCTGAAGCTTAGTCCAGTCAAAGGCAACATATTGAGCTGTAGTGACCTTTGGGAGATCATATGGTCGGATGCGCTACAGAAGTACAATTGTATTCCCCGCATCCGAATCATCACACCCTACAGCAAACAGGTCTTGTCGCAGCAACAACAGTCCATATCGTGAGGTGTTGCTCGGCACCTGCCATTGATAATGATGCCAATGCACTCTCAGTTAAAGGACTACCATGTCATATAATGAGTTAATGACAGCGTCCGGTTCTTTTCAAAGGACTTACTGAAAGTATGCAGATCTAGACCCATCTCAGTGATTGCATCTAGAGGCCAATATCAGTTCATACTGGTGGTAAAAGCGCAAGGACAAGCGAGCACCAAGAAATTGCAATGAAAATCATGGAAAGGAGAAGCACTGCTTGATAGAATGAGTTCTCAGCCCAGGAACTTACCTTGCTCGACCTGCAAATTGCACGGGGCAAGCAAGATGGACAGCACGACGGCGTACAAACGTACGTCTGCTTGGAGGTATCCCACGGCCGCGGCTGTTCCGGTGGCCGAATTTGAGATTGCGGACGGGAGCACAAAGGAGAAGTGGAGAACAAGAATAGGGAGGGGGCGGAGCTTTGTACTGGTCGAGGTTGTAACACCACGACGTCCACGATCGGCAGTTGCCGCGCAGCTGGCCGGCCGTCCACGATCGGCAGTTGCCGCGCAGCTGGCCGGCGGTTGCCATGGATTGACTACGGTTCTGACCGGCGGTTTCCATGAAATATGAGGCGGCGCCCGGGGATTGGCGCGGCGGGGATTCAGGGACAGCGCCGGAGCATCGGATGTTGGGTGGGACGGGCCGCTACGTGGCTGAGCTGGGTTCTCCAGGCAGATCGACGGGTGGGTTCGGCGGCACAACCGGATGGGGTTCACGGGGCAGACGACGTGTTGCGTTTGGAGTACGATGGGAGTTGACTCGTGCGTCGGGGATCCGGACAGTGTGATGGGCTTTTTTCGTGCGTGGATACACCTAGCGTAACTTTCTATGCAGGAGAGGGGTGAGACGAACCACGGGACACGGACGCCACGCGCTTTGCTTTAATAGTAGAGATTTCAGCACAAACGAAATGGACCCTGTGGGACCCGTCCGTCAGCAATTCTGGCCATGTCAGCTTGGTGGTGGCCCCTGTGTATATGACAGGTGGGCGAGATTGCTGAGTTGTCCTCCCAGTCTGATAGGTATGCAAAACATGACACGTAGGCAAAAAAATGACACGTGGATTTGACACGTAGACAAAAATTGACACATGGACTTGACACGTAGGCGAAACTGTTGAGTTGGCAAGTTTGACCATTTAAATTGGTCTCAATAGGGCAATATTTTGGTCTCAATAGTGAGGTAAATTGCATTGTGACCAAATCGTGTACATGTTTTGACTCTCTCAAACAATTGGCTCAAGGTATGTGACCAATTTTTTCAGAGTCACCGCGAGAAGGTCACTAGTTGACATATTTGTTGTAGTGAGTAAAGGTGTTACATGTTATTTATCTTTCACGGAGAGACACCACTAGTGAACTGTGGACCCCCGGTCCATTTTCTCATACTGATAATACACACACTGCTTCTACTGTTTTTACACTGCTTCCACTGTTTTCACACTGCTGCTACTGTTTTCATACTATTCTCATATTGTTTTCCACACCATATGTTTAACCTCTTTGTGTTCAGCAAAACCGGTGAGATTGACAACGTCGCTTCTTCGTTGGGACAAAGTGATTTGATTGCGTTATGCAGGTTCCATGCTGCTACCACTACACCACGACACTGAATTCCCTACAGCTGTGTGTCGGCAATAGTAATTTTCGCCGACCGAGTATTGGTCGCTAAAATTCTTAACAGATTGTTGGACGGTAAAACTCGTGTATACCATTAGACTGTTGGTCGGCGATTCTCCTGACTTTTTTGTCGCACTATCGGTCGGGAATTCTTGTATACACGCCTGATGGTCGGTCGGTAAACTAGGCCGACCGACTGCCAGTGGCTACATGGGCTCGCGGGACTTGGAGCGCGGAGACGAAATTTTTAGCGCGAATATTTCGGCCAACCCGCGAAAAAATCTCTATGTGCCCATTACCTTCGCGCCCACCACCACCGTGTGACCTAATTCCTCATTTCTCCTCCCGCAAGATCTAGATTCTCTCTCCTGTCGGCGGCGCTCCCACAAGTCCTTCTCCGAGCATCCACCCCCGACTGCCCTTCGCCCAGGGGCGGCGCGCTCTTCCCGTTGGCGGCGCCCCTTTCTCCAGCAGCGGCGTACCCTTCTCCAGCGGCGGCGCCCCATCCCGACGATGGTGCGCCCTTATCTAGAGGCGGCTCGTCCGTGCCGGCAGCGATGCACCCCTCTCCGGCGGCGGCGCGTCCTTATCAGCGGCAGCGCACCTTCCCGGCATCAGAATCGCACAGCTGACACCTAGCGACCCCCTTGCTCTATTGGACAACAGTGAGTCATACATCACCCCTGTGCGTGCGTTTGTGCATTTGATATATTGGCCAACGACTTTTCTATACCTGATTTGATCTAACGATCCAATTGGTTTAGATCTTTGATTCCTAGACACGCACGTGAGCATCACTTTGATAACATTTGCTAATTAGAAGATGTGATACGTAGGAGAGAAACTGGTTCATCTAGTAATCATGTGCATCTAGTTTGTCATAGGTTGTTCAGCTGTAGCTGGTGAGAGTATGCTTACATAGTGAAACTGTTTCAGAAAAATAATTCCTTGTGGGTTTGTACTCTGCACTTGAGTTAGCTGCATAGTGTTCCTGCTTGTTCTTTCCTCAATTTTGCTATTGTAAATAACGAGTATCTGAGGTCTAGATAATATCTTGCCTTGAGATTAATGTGAGGCTGCTCCGTTTTTTCAATTTGTGGAGCACAACACAAGCATCGTATTAAAACTGAGCTTTTTTGGGGAGTTCATATTTTATCTTGGCAGTCTGTTTTGCAAAGCTGGTGGATCCCAGCATGTGTCTGTAAGAACAGAACTCTTGCTTTTTCAATGAAAACAGGGTTGTTTAGGATTTTTATCTAGAAAAAAAACGAGACTTGAGAACCGAAAGAAACTGAAAAATCTTGCAAGGGATATTTGAGCATAGACATGGATGGGATCAACACAATAAATCGATCAATGATCTGTGCCTTTCACCTTGACTCCTACTCTTTCCTTTATTTTGTCATGTTTGAACTGCAGTAGATGAAGCCTGTGTGTTTACGAAAAGTTGAACCTTTAAGCTTAGGCTGATGTGGGTGGTTTAGGGTCAATTGTAAGGAGAGTTTCTTCATAGATTATTTTTGTTTAACATTGCCTGGTTGGATTGTGATATCCAGTTGTCGATGGCAAAGGTTGGGCTATCAATCCAGCTTGTATTGCTGAATCTATAAATACAATTTATTTAATGTAGGTGGTCGTGAGAAGGCTGGGAAGAGTGCGCAGCAATCCCCTCTCCATGCTTGTCACTGCCTCCCCTACCAGTTGGTGAGTCGACCTGCTACTTCATTTCGCAAATAGATCTATCATTGTTCTGCCTCTTTGATCTGTTTGTTGTAGAGTTGGTTTCATGATTCTTTTTCTTCTCTTTTTTGAACCACGATAATACCTATTTACTTTACTTCTGGTTATGATATTAATATTATTTTATCAGGATTAGTGGCCAGCTATCATGGATAAAAGTTGGATGGATGTGCCTAGGTATAGTGTGACATATTTATCTTTTTTAGAAGTTAGCACTTCCTGAAATTATGTATAACATGTTGCATACGTATGCTTGAATGTAGGCATATAGAAGCGTACTTACAAGGGCTTGCCCCTTACTGATTATTGGAAATATGTGACGAAAGAATTGGCAAAACTTACTGGCAGTCCCGTATTGATTATTGGAGATCTCCGGCATTTAAAGGAAGTCTTCTTTCCTACATCTATATCACTGTTCAATTTGCATGCGTATGTGTTGATGGGAGATAGTTCAGATTATTCTCCTGCTCTGATGCTACTGTATAGCTCTAGTAAGTAGTAAGATTAATAGCTAGTTGTTTTCGTAAGTTCCCTGGTTCCAGATTTTTGTGCAACACTTTGAGAGTTTCTATCATACATGCATGCACATTCTGTTTACACCCTTTCCTGTCTCCTATAGTCTAGCAGTGCTATCATTAAGAATCGCGCCAATGCAGTCCTATAGTCTCGCATGCAGTCTCTCTTGCAACTATGTAGGTGGTTAATTAGTGTGTGCTAGGTGGTTAATTAGGCTGAAACATGTTTGGCTAGATGGTTAATTAGGCTCTGAATTGTCTATTTGGACACCATAGCTGAAACAAGTTGTAACACCTCATGTTTCTGCTTGTTTCCAAGTGGCATGAGTTTGGTAGTTCAGAAATAGCTAGCTCTCTCGCCTCAAAATAAAATGAAGTCTGGTGTGTATAATGGGGTTGCAGCGTTGTGTAGCTTCGTGACACAACTTATTTTTGCCATGTTATGCATGATGTCGTAGATATTTCATACTGGAAGCTGACTCTTTCTTAACACTATATTGTTTTACCAGTACTGTACCACTAAAATGGTTTGGATTTGAATTGTTCCAGTTCCACCTAATTATTCACGCTTGGGGCTGCTTAAGCAGAGAAAGTGATGGTCACTTTATACGGAGACCAAAGCTGTCCCTCTCACTTAGCTTAGCCAGTTTTGTTTGGAAGATCATGCAATTTATATATACCACACAATATGCCAATTCTTACAAATAGACTATTAATTTGGTAGATTCAGAAGAAAGCTTTCTATTGAAATTTTCAAGGTTCAGATTTGTTCATGTTGGAACGGGGAAAGTTCAGACCTAGCTAACTTTCATATAAACATGTATTTTAGATCTTCCGGCAATGCTGGATTATGGTATGCGTTTGAAGTGTTCCAGTTAAAAAGTGGAACCCTTGCTTGTGGTAGCTACTCACCGGATATTTTCAAGTGTAAATATTAAATAATTTTGATATAGTCCATCGATACGTTATCAACTTTATTACTTGATAAGATATTTATCTTGTCAAAGAAATTTCGAGTTAATTAACACACACAGTTTGACTAAAATTATATTTTGACATTCAGGTTTTATTTGTCAAGTTTGGCACAAGTAGATGGTTCATGAACTAGCTAACTGAGCACACACATCAAAAGCTTAATTACTTGGTTCTTTGGCCATGTTGACCACTTAGGAATATTTTGACACAGCAAACAACCAAGTAGTAGTTCGATAAAGATGTTCTTCAGTCCGCACAATTGATCACCTTGGATTAAAAGTAATATCTGAAGGTGCTTCTCGTCTTGCAAGTGTGTTCCATTATTGCAACTGAAACGTCAAAGCTGTTCGTCTTGCAACTATGTTTCTAAACTCTAGAGTTTTCTTGTGTTTTGTTGTTCATCTTGCAACAGAAACTTCAAATTTGCTACTGTTGCAAAATTTGTACATATATAATATGCTGCCCTTATGTACAACTTCCACTTTGCTTTACAAGAGTTCAAATTTTTATAGTGCCACTGTTTATGAATGTATGAATGTAATGGGGACCTGCTTATCTCTTGTAGGAAAGACATGGAAGATGACTGCGAACCGTGAAGCCAGCCTTCTGTGTCGACGGGATATTTTGTATAATGGTCAAAAATATGAATCTTAGAGCTATCTGGTGTATCTCTGTCAACTGAATACTTTATTTTTGTAATAGAGCATGCTATAAATCATTCGACATGCATGATGTAAACCTATCTGGTGGCTGGATCACAACATAAATATTGTGATATTATAGTTTGGTTCTGGTTTGACACCATGATCTGATTGATACTATGTCTGATGTCTTTGTTGTTCAAATGTGTTTCTTGGTTATATTATGTTGTTATTAAGGCAAATCCCAAATTAAAATTAAAATTCGTAGAACAACACAATCTGATAAGTTGGTCGGTAAAGGATTAGACCTCAACGGACTTACAGTTGGTCGGCAAAACATACAGCTTCAGATAGCTAGTCGGAAAAGTTCCAGGCAGGCCAATAAGATGTTGGTCGGCAAAGAAAACATCGTCTGAAATTCTGTCGGTATAAAATGTCAGTCGGAAAAAAAATGTTGGTCGGAAATAAATATGTTGGTCGGGAAAGAATTCAGGTAGCCATCAGGCAGTCGGTCGGCAAAACATTGTTGGTCGGGAAAGCCAATTGCCGACTGGATTTCCAGTGACAGACAATGTCGGTCGGCAATACTGGTTCCCGACCGACTTTCTGTCGGTACAAGCTGATTTCCCTACCAATATATCAGTTGGGAAAGTAGTGTCGTGGTGTAGTGTACCGAACCAGTAGTGCGCCCTACCACCTCAGCTTCATCAACCTTCAGAGATTGCTTATCCTCCTACTGGTCGATTCAATCTTGGTTTCTTTTCTGAGGAAAACTTGTCGATGTACTCTTCATGACCTTTCTCTTGGGGTTTACCAACGTCCATCACACCATCAAGTTTTCTAGCGTCGTTGCCGGGGAGGAAGATAATTTATGAAAGGGGAGTCTCTCACTTCTAATCTCTTTACTTCGTTTTAGTTTTGCTTAGTTTATTTTATTTTATCTTGTTTACTTCTCTATATCGAAAACACAAAAAATTAGTTCTTATTCTAGTTGTTATTTTTATTATCTTGTTGTTATTTTTATTATCTTGTTGTTATTCTTCATCATGTTGCTTCCTAAGTTTATCCTGAAAGATCTTCCAGTTGGTAGTGGTTCTATACATGGAAACGATACCATTAACGAAATTATTTAACCATGTTAGTAAGCATGAAAATTTAGAGGAAAATCCATAGTAGAACTTGCTCCAAATTATAAAACTACTGCAACTTCTCTGATTCACATGTTAGAAGCTAGGTTTGTTAACCGTCATCCCATACTACAGCATATGTTCCTCAACTTGACTAATATTGAAGACATCGAAAAAATAAATTTTATTCTAGAAACCATGCTTAAAGAATTTGGAGATGTTGCAGTAGAAGCTAGAAAAGTGTTCGGTCGTTTCAATATGCTAGGCTCATGTGTAGATGTTGTTGGTGCTCTCGAAAAAGCTGAACCTAAAAATTAAAATGAGGAGAAAATACCAATACCCTTTAAATTGATAGCATTGCATGAAGCCCAAGAAAAGAATTTTGACTAGATTGTTCCTGAGAATCTATTTGATGAGAATAGCAAATCTAAACGTTCTAATAGAGGAACATCTGAAACACATTTAGATAAAATACAATGCATTATTGAAATTGACTTATCTTGATTTGGATGCTTCTTCACTTGAAAATACGTGAATCCACTTTTCTAGGCCTAACTAAAAGGCGTTAAATTAAAGCACTTCTTGGGAGATAACTCATGGTTTTATTTTTTGCTTTGTTTTTCTTTGTTTTCGTTGAGTCAATGGGATGTATACTTCTGTAGCAAATTCTTTGTATCTTTATTTTCATGTATTAGTTGTGCCAAGTAAAGTTTCTGACGAAAGTTGGAGTTGGTTTTGGATTTCTGCGCAGGAAACATATTTCTATTGTACACCGTAAAAAATCGTATAATTCACAGAAAAATCGAAATGACCTGAAACATTTTGTGCTTATTCCTCGGCTAATTCTGCAACTTTTGCATTCTTTAGTTTTTTATTTGAGTAGTGTAAGTTGAAGGATCGAGAGGTTAACTAGAGGGGGGTGAATAGGTTAACTACAAATTTTAACTTCTTTTCAAGTTAACAAGGCAAAGCTCAAATATAGATTATCTAGAGAATGCAACTAGATGAACAATCCTATATGTTGAGCAATTACAACTAGCACAAGGTGAGTAATATGACTAAGCTAGTAGTAACAAGTAAAGGTAAGTTGAGGAATAACCGAACATAATGACGCGGAGATTTATCCCGAAGTTCACTTCCCAATGGAAGCTAATCTCCGTTGGAGCGGTGCGGTGCCACCAAAGTGGAACACCGAGTAGGCCTCAAATGCCACACCGTATCTCCTTCGAGATCTTCCACCGATGTGGATAGACTCGAATCACTATGTTGCCGTTGAGGTTGACAACTAGAACCTTTACAAGGATGAGGCACACTCCACAAGATTGGAGGGTCCTCACCAAATCCCAAGAGCCGCCAAGACTCCGAGAAGCAAGATCCACGGGCACAAAAGCACCGGGGATATCAACAAGGCTCCGAGCTCCAATGAACTAAGAGCAACAAGATTCCTAGCTCCAATGAACTAAGAATGACAAGATCCCTATGGGATGAGTGGGTGGATTTCTAATCGGCTCGGTGGAGTTGTAGATCGGGGGTGTCTCCTTCAAATCCCAAAGTATCACGAGCTTTGGTTGGGGATTTGTGGAGAGCTTGTTCTTGAGCTTGAGCTTGGTCAATCAATGGTGGTGAGAGAGAGTGTGAGTGGGATTGACAAAAGACAAAGGTAGGAGGAGACCCCGTATATATACTCGTGTCGAAATATGGCCGTTTTAGGGGGTTTTCCCCTTTCCTGCGTCCCACCCCGGCCTGGGGGCCGGCCTGCCCGGCCTGGGAGCAGCCAGGGCCGGGCCAGAACCCACCCCGGCCTGGGGGCCGGCCTGGGGCCGGCGTGGGCGCCAGGGAAGGCTGGCGTGGGCGCTGCCGACCCGGCCTGGGGCCGGCGTGGGACAGGGGGGAGGCCGGACCCCCACCCGGGCGCCCCGGCCTGGAGGCCGGCCTGGGGCCGGCGGGGCGAAGGGGTGAGGCCGGACCCCCACCCGAATGCTCCGGCCTGGGGGCCGGCCTGGGGCCGGCGTGGGGCCGGCCAGGAGCTGCGCCAGCCCGGCCTGGAGCCCGGCCAGGCCGGCCTGGAGCCCGGCCACCCTGCTTCTTTCTCCTTTTTATCCTTTCTCTTCGCCATTTCTTTTCACTTCTTCCTTGTCTTTTTCCGTAGCATTTTCTCACACATTGCTGAACTTTGTAAGACATTTACGGGACGATATTTTCTGAGTACACTTAGCAAAGCACATTAGTCCATCTATATGTTGTAATCAAACACTCAAAACAGGATTTAGAACCTATGTTCTTTCAATCTCCCCCTTTTTGATGTTTGATGACAACATACGGATTTGCATAATAGATAATATTGCATGGCTATTTGTGAGAGAAATAACATGTATTCGTACTCCCCCTATTTGTGTGCCCATAACAATTGACATGTATATTTGATAATCATGATGATGATGAGACTATAACATATTTATGTGAAGTGCAAGAGATTAGTTCAATCATGATTTTTTACCATTGAAGATACACATGTATGAATAATAATGTTTACTTCTTGCAAGATCTTACCATAGCATTCTTCTTATGAATAATAACTTCACTCAATATGGCTTCAATATATTGAAAATAGTGAGTAGAGGAAATAACTTGATAGTCTTGCTATGATCTTCAATAACCATTGTCACACACATAATAGAGAGTACGATAGATAATTAAGGACATAGTCTTACAATAACACCAAGGTTCACAAACCACACAAATAGCACAAATAGTTTCAACTAAAAAGCAAATCACGAAGATAAGACGCAAATGAATGCATGTGATGCAATGCTATGCGTGAGTGTTTCTCCCCCTTGGCATCATACACCAAAAAGGGAGAAAAATGCAATGCGATCACTCGTCGCCCATCTCCTCCTCATGGAAGTCCTCTGGAGGAACCTGACTCGAGCTAGCCTCAGCGAAGGTGTATGGCCCCGCAAAAGAGCCAAGAGAACTCACATCATCTCCACACCAATATGTATGCTTAGACTTCCACTTCTCCTCCTCAATCTCTTCGGAGCTGGAAGAACTAAGAGGAATCTTGAGTGCAGTTTGGATGGCGCGCTGACGGCGACTAGATGCTTTCCCTTTGCGATAAGCCTCATAATCTTGATGTTGCTTATCAATGAAGAAACAATTCATCTTCTGAAGAATCTTCTTAAGATTAAATGTCTCAGGAGCAGGAGAAGGTGAAGGAGAGCGGCGAGTAACTGACTCGGTGCGGGTGCGCTTAGGCCTTGGCTCATGAGCAGTCTCAATGGGAGCATCATACATAAGAATGTTCTTCTTTGGAGTCACTTTGGCATAGTTGTTGACGAGACCTTCGGGAATGCGGGTCTCAATAAGACGCTGAATGTAGGAGCCATAGATGGGTACCCTCTTTTCCTTAACCACATTCTGCATCTCATGCCACATATAGTTCAATACATCCAATTGCCTCTTTGACCTCATCTGAGACTCAATGTGGAAGAGTAGGTTGATCATCCACTTACGGACCTCGCCCTTCTCACCGAATTTGGCGGCGATGGTGTTGCGAAGAATGGCATGTATCATGTACCAATGCTCAGAGAAGAACTTGATCTTAGGAAGATGCATGGAACCTGTACCTTCGGGATAGCAATGACGAATCCCATCCTTGGCCTTCATAATCTTGGAGGAATCACCATGAATGCGGAAATAGAATGTATAGTCAAACCGATATTCGGGGATACCCAATATAGCACCAAACTCATCCATGGTAGCCTCACACTTGGTGCCACCGCTCATCCATATCAAGGTAGGTGGGAGACGCGTGGGACCACCAGAGGCGAAGTGAACGGTGGAGTAGAACTCCCTGAGCAACTCTGGAGAGAACGGATGAGCCAGTGTGTCACCCATGAGAGGAGTGAGGTTGTGGTAGTCCATGATGGTCATCACTTCAGGCCACTTGTTGCGATCATACTCAATGTCAAAGAAGTGTTGATCCACATGAGTGTGCTGTAGCTTGCCAAGAATGAATTCATACATGACTTGATGCATCTTGCAATAGAACCGATTATCCGAGCATGTCCTTTCACCAAACTCATACGGGTTAAATTTCAGCCTAGCTTCCTCAAAATCAGCGGTACTAAGGCCACCCCAGTTCCTAACCACGGGTTCCTTTGGATTGATAGGGAGAGCGGATCTCCGTGAGGGAGTAGAGCCAGCAACCTCTTGGGCATTCTTCTTGCGAGGGTTGCGAGGACGGAGAGAGCGAGAGGCATCATCGTGGGGAGTAGAGTCACCTGAAATATATGATGCATGGAGATGGAACATGATAATGAGTGCACATGGTCGTTTGGTTTATGTGAGAGAAACAAAAATTAAAACATGAATCTATGGGACAATGTCATGGTAAACGAGATACGAGCCCAATAGTTAGTGAAAGCAAGATGAGGGGTGTTGGCATATTATCATATCATGTGGATAAAATTGTTTGATGTGAAACAAAATATTTGGCATCTAAGCGTACGAGCGCCCATGAGGATGTAAAAAAAAATATTTAAGTGATATCATACACACTAGGTCACAAGGGTAGAACAATTGTATCAATAAGAGGAAAAGATGAATATGTAGTCATGGCCAACTATGAAAGGGGATGTGCAAAGCTAAGTATCATAGGGCTAGGTGAACATCAACATGGCATAAACATAAGAATATGTGGCACACATGCCATGAACAAAATATAATAGATCATAGTGGATGAACCCTAGCATTAATCGGTTATGAGGAGCATGGAACATCAATCATGGCATATCATACGAATAGATGGAGGGCATGTCATGAACAAATGATAGTATAGCATAGCGGTATGAGCCCTAACATGATGAGATGGAAAACAAAAAAAATCTAGCACATAAACACTAGTATAAGTACACACATGGATGGCACTAACATACACATAACACATAGAATAGCCCATAGAAAAATTACCCGAGTTCGAAGCCATTGGCAAGCAAAAACCACTAGGAAATCAAGTGTCCCGATCTCCTCCAATATGGGGTTAGGGAGAAATCCGTGTGGAGGAGAGGGAGGAGAAGGCCGAGGGCTTGCGGATCCGTAAGTTTGGGCGGAGGGGACGGGCTAGGGAGGTGGGGGGGGGGGGGGGTAGAGCACCTAAGTGCTCTAATGGAGATGGATGGAGGAGGAAGAAGGGTGGTTGGTGGAGAAGGTGGGGGGCTGCGTGCGTGTGTGCTATGTGTGCGTGGGGTGTGGGGGCGCCCACCCCGGCCTGGGGCCGGGCTGGTGGCCGGCCTGGCCGGCCGGGTGCGTGCAGGGGCGGGGGAGCCCGGCCTGGGGCCGGGTCGGGTGGGGGCGGGGCCGGCCGCGAGGCCGGCATGGTGGCCGAAGGCGCCGGCCTAGCCCCCGGCCTGGGGCCGGCTCGGCAGTGAAGGCGAGGCCGGGTGGGGATGTGGGCGCGTGTTGTTTTTTTTTTTTGGCAAGTGTGTGTGTTTTGTTTGTTTTTCTTTTGTGAAAAAAAAATAAAACACAACTTATCAAAATCACACCTTATCAATGAAGCTACCCAACTTATCAAATCTTAAAAATGAACCCTATTGCATTTCAAGAAATTTTCATGAAATATAATCTAGCAACATTTCCTTGAGTGTGTTTTGTAGAGCATTTTTACTTGACCATGTGCACGAATGATATGAGGATGATGACATGCATATGATGTTTTTCATTTGTAACCAATGGGGAAAAATGAGAAAACGAAATGAGCAACATTGGATACAAATGAAATATGAAATCAAAGAGCGAAGCAATTGAGTGAACACTCGAACACAAATGTTGGATGGAAAAATGGGCGGTGGCCGTAGCCACCATGTATGAGTATGTTCGATATGACACCGCGAAGATATATCTTGGGTGCATTGTCGAGACTCATCATTTAAGCACATGATGTCATTAAAATGATCATTTAGGCATGATTTGTTTATTTATGCATTATAGAGGTAGTGTTGACTCATTGATTGAGCTACACTCCCCCTATGTCTATGCGTGCATCTAAATCCAAATAGGAGTCTAGTGAGGGTGTGTATGCAAGATCTTCAATCAACTAAAATTGCTTGCACATATGATGTTGAGCTCACTCCTCAATTCCTTGAATCTCTTCACATCTAGAGGCTTGGTAAGGATGTCGGCAAGTTGATCTTTAGTGTTGACATAAGAGAGTGAGATATCACCATTGGCCACATGATCCCGAATAAAATGATACCGAATCTCAATATGCTTGGTCTTGCCATGAAGCACCGGATTGTGACCAATCTTAATGGCACTCTCATTATCACATAAAAGAGGCATTGTCTTAATCTTAATTCCAAAATCCTTAAGACATTGCCTCATCCATAAGAGTTGAGAACAACAACTTGCGGCGGAAATATACTCCGCTTCCGTGGAGGAGGTGGCAATACAATTTTGCTTCTTGGAAGACCAACACACGAGAGACCTACCAAGAAATTGGCAAGCACCCGAGGTTGATTTTCTATCCACCTTGTCACCTCCCCAATCCGCATCCGAGTATCCCACAAGATCAAAAGTTGTGTTTGATGGATACCAAAGACCATGAGTTGGAGTGTCAACCAAGTACCTAAGAATCCTCTTGACCGCAATCATATGGCTTTCCTTGGGGTTAGATTGAAATCTTGCACACAAACCCACACTAAACATAATATCCGGTCTAGATGCACAAAGGTAGAGCAAAGATCCAATGATGGATCTATAAAGTTTGGGGTCTACCGGTATACCTTCACGATCCAAAGAGAGATTTGTGGTAGTTGGCATTGGATAAGGTAATGGTTTAGCATTAATCATATCGAATTTCTTGAGCATGTCTTGAATATATTTGGCTTGACAAATAAAAGTCCCTTCATGATATTGCTTGATCTCAAAACCTAGGAAGAATTTTAATTCTCCCATCATAGACATCTCAAATTCACTTGTCATTAGTTTGGCAAATTGATCTACAAAACTTACGTTAGAGGATCCAAATATAATATCATCAACATATACTTGGCATACAAAGAAATGTCCATCTACACTTTTGGTAAAGAGAGTGGGATCAATTACCCCAAGTACGAAACCACGATCCACTAAGAACTCCTTTAAGTGATCATACCAAGCACGTGGGGCTTGTTTGAGGCCATACAAAGCCTTATGGAGGTAGTAGACATGGTTAGGATACTTGGGATCTTCGAATCCCGGAGGTTGTTTAACATATACCATTTCATTTAAAGGTCCATTTAGAAAGGCACTTTTAACATCCATTTGATGCAAGATGAAGTTATGACTAGTGGCAAATGCAAGTAATATACGAATGGATTCAAGCCTAGCTACGGGAGCGAAAGTTTCACCGTAGTCAAGTCCTTCGACTTGAGAGTAGCCTTGAGCAACCAATCGTGCTTTGTTGCGAATCACTTGCCCATGAGAATCTTGCTTATTCTTGAACACCCATTTAGTTCCAATGATATTGTGATCCTTGGGTCTTTCCACTAGAGACCATACTTTGTTCCTTTCAAAATTATGGAGCTCTTCATGCATAGCTTGAACCCAATCTTCATCTTCAAGAGCATCATATACTTTGATGGGTTCAACATGAGAGACATATGAATGAATACCACAAAACTTGAGTACTTGTCCACGAGTGGAGACACTTCTTCCCAAGCCACCAATGATATTCTTTTGATATAGTGACTTTTGTTGCAATCTTGATGCTTGACGAGACATGATACGAACTAGAGCATCATCGGGATGTTCATTTGGTGGAACATCTTCATCATTTCCTTCATCAAGACCATTGTCCACCCTTATTGGAGTTCTTGGTGAAGTATCACCAAGACCACTTCCACCATTATCATTGGGTGGATCTTGATCACTTTCTTGATGGGAGATATCCACATTAAGATCTTCTTCTTGTTCTTGGTTTACCATTTGATTGGTGGTTGATGTAGAGGGCTCCACTTGCGTAGAGCTAGTTCCATCCTCATTTCCCACAAGGTGTCCCTCAATGGGTATAAGTGGACCTACACCCATTCTTCCTATGGCTATGGAGGATGGTTCATCACCTACATCATCACAATCAATTTGCTCCACTTGGGAGCCATTATCCTCATGAAATTCCACATTCATAGATTCTTCAACACACCCGGTGGATATGTTGTAGACTCTATAAGTGTGGGAGTTCGTGGCATAACCAACAAAAATACCTTCAAATGTTCTAGCATCAAATTTAGACAATCTAGTTCCTTTTATGTATACTTGGCATTTGCACCCAAAAACTCGAAGATATGAGAGGTTGGGTTTGTTACCGGTTAGAAGCTCATATGGAGTCATGCCAATCATCGGACGAAGGAAGAGTCGGTTAGATAGATGACAAGCGGTGTTGATAGCTTTGGCCCAAAAGTTATATGGGGATTTGAACTCGGCCATCATAGTTCTTGCCATATCAATAAGTGTGCGATTCTTCCTCTCCGCAACACCATTTTGTTGAGGGGTGTACGCGGCGGAATATTGATGTCTTATCCCCTCATTACCCAAGAATTCATCCATGGTGTAGTTCTTGAACTCGGAACCATTGTCACTCCTAATGGATAAGATCTTGGTGTCATATTGGCGTTGCACTTTGGTAGCCCAAGTAATGAATCTTTCTTGAGTTTCACTCTTCTTCTTGATATAGAAAACCCAAGTGTATCTTGTATAATCATCAACAATAACCAAACAATACTTCTTGCCACCAAGACTATCATATGTGGGAGGACCAAATAGGTCCATGTGAATGCGCTCAAAAGGTCTTGTTGTGGCGATGATAGATGTTTTAGGATGATTCTTCTCATGCATCTTTCCGGCAATACAAGAGCTACAAGGACGATCTTTGGAAAAATTCACACTTGTTAGTCCTACCACGTGCTCACCCTTCACAAGAGTTTGTAGAATTCTCATACCGACATGGCCTAGGCGACGATGCCAAAGCCACCCCACGTCGGATTTAGCCATTAGACATGTGGCAATATGTGTAGTTTCTTTCGAGAAATCCACTACATACATACCGTTTTCCACAAATCCAACAAAGGCTACTTTAAGAGAAATAGTGTGAAGGACAAGCACATGGTGACGCCCAAATACACATGTAAAATTGCATTCACAAAGTTGCAAGACGGAAAGAAGATTATAGCCAAGGGACTCAACAAGGAGGACTTTCTCAATGGATGAATCCGGAGAAATGACCACCTTGCCATGTCCCAATACCTTAAGTTGTGAGCGATCACCAATAGTTACATGAGCAAACTTGATAAGTTGGAGTTTCAAGTCCTCTAATACTTCTTTGCTTCCGGTCATGTGTGCGGAACAACCGCTATCAATCATCCATGATGTTCCACCGGAAATGCAACCCTACAATAAATCAACTTCTTGTCTTAGGTACCCATTTTTGGATGGGTCCTTTTTTGTTAGTCACAAGGGTCTTGGGGACCCAAATAGCATGCTTGTAATCATCACCATATGAGGTGCCTACATACTTTGCATAAACATGACCATTAGTAGATTTTAGAAGCACATAGGATGGGTTATACTTTCCCGCAAAGTTGTTGTGAGAAGTAGTGTTCCTAGAAACAATACTTTTAGCAATAATATCAAACTCATCTTCCTCATTAGCCAACTCCCCCTCCTTCACAAAAACAATAGAGTTAGTGGAGGGAGTTGACTTCTTCTTGTAGGCCACCTCCGATGTGGAACCAAAACCAAGACCTTCTTTACCAACAACTCTCTTATGATTACTCAAAAGATCATTGAGGTTCTTTTGGCCTTGGATGCATGTGGCAAAGCCTTTGTTGAGTTGTGCCTTCAACCTATTGTTCTCCTCAATGAGAGTTGCCTTGACACACAAAGGGTTAGTAGCACAAGAGTTTTCATTCACAATTCTAACTCCTTTTAAGGTTTTGAGCTCATTTGAGATAGTACGATGATCAATTTTAAGCTTATCAAAATCCTTAATGAGTTCATTATACCCTTGGTTAGTTGCATCATTTAAACTCATGAATTCCGTTACCTTAGCAAAAGCATGTTGACAATCAAGTTTAACTTTAGCTATGTCAATTGCAAAGGTTTCTTCAATGCTTTCTTTAAGGCAATGTGATTCATCTAGAGCTTTCTCAAGCTCCTCAATTTTATTAGCATCATCACGAGCAAACTTTTCAAGTAACATTATTCTCTCCTCATGTTCATCAATGAGGCCATGTGCCTCACTTAATTGATCCATGAGAGAGACAAAGATGGATTTAGTTTCTCCTTCTAGTTTTTCAACAAAGTTTGTCAAGGGGTCTTCCTCAACACAATTTAGTAGTGAAGGAATAGAGGAGTTAGCAAGTTTAAGTGTAGGAGTCACCTTTGGGGGTATACCCTTGGCCATGAAGCACTTGTGAATCGAGGGGCCCTTATTGTCATTTGGGTTGGAGAAGAGAGAGCTTAAGTTAGGAGGTATGACACCCCTAGCCATGGCCGCCATACCTACTTGTTCGCCTTCACCATCATCCTCTTCACCACCGGATGTGTACTCGACTTCGTTAGCAATCATTGCCCTAGGAGGGCCTCTCTTGATGAAGTTTTTGGACTTGGGAATGAAGGTGGATTTCTTGATAAGTCTTCCTCCATTCTCAATTCTACTCTTGAAGGGACACTCGGCAACGAAGTGCTCGGAATCTCCACAATTGAAGCAAGTTCTTGCTTTCTTCGTGCTCGAGGATTCCTTTCCTTTGTTCTTGGTGGCATTGGATCTAAAGTCTCCTTTCTTCCACCACTTGTGTTGAGAAAGAGCCAAGCATTCTTCATGTGATGTCCTCATTTCTCTCTCGGAGACCTCATGCGTAGAGCCACCATCATCACTCGAGTCATTATCTTCATGGGGAATGACCTTGGCCTTCAAGGCAAGAGATGCTTTCTTTGCTCCGTTCACACGGGCCATGACATCATCGGAGGTTTGTTTCATGACCTTGAGAGTGATAAAAAGACCTAGGACATCATTGGGGGATAGGTCCAAATAGTCGGCCCTTGCTTGTACATTCATCACCATGTTTTCATTGTATGGCATCAAGGTGAGAAGGAATTTCTCCTTGACCCAATTCTCCGTGCAATCCGTGAATCCACTATCTCTCATATCATTTACAAGAGCCTTGAGCCTTCTAAACATGTCTTCTATGTTCTCTCCATCGCCCAAATGAAAGTGTTCAACTTTTCTTTGAATGATTGACCTCTTGGACCTTTGGAGGTTGACATTGCCGTCAAACATATCAACAAGACCATCATAAGCTTTCTTTGCACTTGTGAAGGACCGGATGTGCTCAACTCCTTCCTTCTCCATTGCCCTTTCCAACATGTGCAAGGCATGAGCGTTGAGTTGCTCATCAATGATGTCACTTGAGCTTAGATTAGCGGGATCCTTTGGCTCATATCCTTTTTCAACAATTCTCCATATTTGCATTGAAGAGCTGCACATGTAAGACTTCATGGAAGCTTTCCAATTAGTAAAACGATGCCGATCCACCAAAGGAGGTGGACCAAGATTAGAAACATGCGGATGTTGAACATTAGGAGCATTGTTGTATGCATAGCCAAAAGAATTGCCACCACTACCATTTGACGGTGCACCATTATTTAAAGGTGAAGTTGTATCACTTCCTTCTTTAGTTGGCAAGGGGTTTCCATGTTCATCTAAGATAATCTTTTCACTAGGTTGCTTAGATGGAGATGTCAATTCTTTTATTAGTCCCTCCATCTTCTTCTCGGAAGAATCAATCATAGCTTGGATTAGCTTTTGAATCCCATCCATGGTGACGGGATCATCGGCCATCCTCACCTCCTCTTTAGGCGGTAAAGCCTTTTATAAAGAGACGAGGCTCTGATACCAATTGAAGGATCGAGAGGTTAACTAGAGGGGGGGTGAATAGGTTAACTACAAATTTTAACTTCTTTTCAAGTTAACAAGGCAAAGCTCAAATATAGATTATCTAGAGAATGCAACTAGATGAACAATCCTATATGTTGAGCAATTACAACTAGCACAAGGTGAGTAATATGACTAAGCTAGTAGTAACAAGTAAAGGTAAGTTGAGGAATAACCGAACATAATGACGCGGAGATTTATCCCGAAGTTCACTTCCCAATGGAAGCTAATCTCCGTTGGAGCGGTGCGGTGCCACCAAAGTGGAACACCGAGTAGGCCTCAAATGACACACCGTATCTCCTTCGAGATCTTCCACCGATGTGGATAGACTCGAATCACTATGTTGCCGTTGAGGTTGACAACTAGAACCTTTACAAGGATGAGGCACACTCCACAAGATTGGAGGGTCCTCACCAAATCCCAAGAGCCGCCAAGACTCCGAGAAGCAAGATCCACGGGCACAAAAGCACCGGGGATATCAACAAGGCTCCGAGCTCCAATGAACTAAGAGCAACAAGATTCCTAGCTCCAATGAACTAAGAATGACAAGATACCTATGGGATGAGTGGGTGGATTTCTAATCGGCTCGGTGGAGTTGTAGATCGGGGGTGTCTCCTTCAAATCCCAAAGTATCACGAGCTTTGGTTGGGGATTTGTGGAGAGCTTGTTCTTGAGCTTGAGCTTGGTCAATCAATGGTGGTGAGAGAGAGTGTGAGTGGGATTGACAAAAGACAAAGGTGTAACATCCCAAGTCTGAAAAATAGCCTTTAGAATGTTTGCTGTCTGTTATTTCATGTTTTGCATCATGGCATCATGTTGATTGCATTTGTTTTGTCTGTTTTCCTTTGTTTTCCTTTGTTTTCTATTTGAATTTCAACTCAAATTTCAAACCTTTTGTTTCATCCTTGTGATGTTACAATTTCTAAAAAGATATTTCAAAATAAAACAATTGTTTGTTTCCATTAAAGTGTGATTTCAAAACTGTTGTTTTGTTTCATAAAAAATAATCAAACCCTTTTCAAATTCAGTTATGTTTTTCTTCCAAACAACAACCCTTGTTGAAAGTTATGAAAATTGCAAAACAAATCAACCATTTGTTTCCAATTAAAATCATTTGATCACCCTATTTTAAAATATTGTCTCCTTAACCAATTAATCATAAAATTCAATCAAATACCCTGCAATTCAACAGCACCAAATTCCAAGTCATGAAAACTACCAAGCCATTCTAATATTTTTAATCCAATTAATAATAGGGTCCACCCTACTAAACTTGTTGTTTTCAAATATTAATCAATTAATTTGCAATTTATTCCAATTCAAACCAATGTGCAAAAACAACAAATAAATTGGAATTTCAAAAACTTAAGTGGCCAAGTGGTAGTTGTTGGAATAACAAACCCACATGTTTTTCTTCCAAATTTTTATCAAATCAACAAACTATCTTTTGGTTCCATTTTTCCTTGCTGCAAAAAAAAATAAAATAAGATAAAACCTAGCAAAAAAATATAAAGCTAACAAGAAGAGAGAGAGCAGCAGCAAGGCCCATCTTTTCCCCCCCAAGCCCACAACCCCAGCCCACCAAATCTTTCTAGCCCAACCGGTTTCGTCTCCCACCTCCGTACAGTCAACAACCCTCCCTGTCGCTTTCAGGTGCAGAAAAGCAGCAGCAAGCACCCCATGTGCCTGCTCCTTTTCCCCTCTACAAGAAGGTCCCGAGGGCAACCCTAACCCTAGCCGAGTTCCCTTTCCCTCTCCTTCCTCCTCTAGCCGCCACCCTCTCTTCCTCCCCCAAGTCCTCTGCTCTGAAATCAACACTGAACCTCACCACCGAGCCTTCGTGGCCGAATTTTTGCCTCCATGGCGCCACCGAGGTGGCCCTCTCCGAGGAGTCCGGAGGGCGGGAATGGATACGGGCGTGCTCCAGCTTCCTCCCCATCCCCTCGGTTCGGGCGGAGACGGCCTGGATCGCCGGCGCCGTCCTCCCCAACGCCGGCGCCCTCCACTGCCTCCACCTGCTGCTCTCCCTGCTCCGCCCGACTCCCTGCCTCGACCCAATCCTGCACCGAACTCCCTCCTCCATCGAACCCCAAGGTGAGGCCGCCCCCCATCGCTCCCTTACCCTTCTCTCACGGGCACACGCAACAGCACACGACCACGGCCCTCCGGCGAGACCACGGCGGAGCAGCCGCTGCCATCGATCTTCCCTGTTATTTCCGCTCGAGTTCAGAAAACAGTGCAGGCAAAATTCAGTTACATTCAGAAACAACCCGAAACAGCACCTCATACCCCCCCCCCCCCGAGTCCCTTCCTTTCACAAGTCACAGCACAACCCATCTGGTTTGGTTCCCCAGCGCAATGCCAGAGGGGGTGGGTTCGAATCCCACCTCCCACCAATAAATCTTTTATTTTTCTTTGCAATGTTTTGGTACAGAACTTTACCAGAAATCACCAATAGGCCCCTGGCACTTAAAATCTAGCCCTGGAAAATATTTCCTAAGTCCCTAGATCATAAAAAATGGCAGATTTGCACTATTTCTTGTAAATGGCATAATAAATTCATTTTAACTCCAATTCCAACATTTTTTATATGTTTTCAATACCAAATTAAATGTTCTTTTCAAATATAAAATTTGTTTACTGTTTTGAATATTTTAAATTGGTGCAATATTTGAAAACTTGTCAAATTCACTTAAATTTGCAAAATTCATAACTTGTTCATAAAAATTCCAAATTTCACAAACCAAATATGTTTTCCAATCAACTTTTCATGTACTTTCCAAATATAAATTTTGTTTTCTGTTTTGAATAATTTAAATTGCCTAAACAATTTAAATCTTGTTTAATTCAATTAAAACTTGTTTAATATTGTTTAATTCATAATTAATTAATCCAAAGTCCAATTTCAATATATGAAACATGTAATCCAACTAAAAATTTAATGTTCTTTTCAAGTATAACCTTTGTTATTTCTTTTGCACACTTTAACTTGTTGAAAACAACAATTACTTGTGTGACCTCAATAAGGAACCAAAAATTATTAACATGACAAATAAAATCCCACACTTGTTTTATTCCTTTTCCTTTGCATCTATCATTGTTATTTTGTTGTTATCTTGTTATCATCATGCATGCATCATGCTAATTCACCAACACCTGATGCTCAGTGTTAGAACAATTAATTCAAATCTAAGGCATGGGTTTGCCATATGCAACCTTTGCATATGGAATCCATTTAAACTTGTGTATCATATCCACTAGTTTATTCTGATGCATCTATTAACATGACATGCATCATCTTTGAATGTGCACAATGCCATGATAATGATTGTTTTCTTTCTGCCTTGTCTGTTTGCTTCTTCCCGGATATACGACGACGTTGAGACCGACGATCCTTACGACATCCCTTCTAAGGAGTTAGCTCAGTACCAGGCTACTGGGTTTTGCAGGCAAGTTATCACTCACACGAACCATTGTGTTCCTTTCAACATTGGTTACCGATACTTTCCGTTGTCTATTTCTGCTAGCCTTAGTAGTAGTTGTTTCTGTTACGAACCTATCACATGAATCCCTTAACCCTGATATTGCCTCATCTCCCTTCCTACAACCATTGTTTGAGCCCGTGTCTTACTAGCATGCTTAGGTTGCTTTGCTCGAGTCTGTTACCCGTTATTTTCAGTTACTATTTCATTATGTTCTGGGGGCTCGATGTTTAATCAATCAATCAATCATGCTAATGTTACTGTTAATAATAAATTTGATGATAAGGCACCGGCAGGAGGCCCATGAGAGGTTTTGAAGCCTGCTAGTGTCGACCCTAATAGGAAAAGGGTCTTGTCTACTGATCCATGATGAGCGCACTACCCGCATTTGGGAAGCGAGTATGGGCGCCCCCCTCAACTTGACCTGATCCGCATCTCGTCCAAATCGCCTCATTTAGTTCGTGTGTTCCATTTGCCGCATGCATGTTTTTGCGAGCCCAGGCCAGGGTGGAAACTTTGTAGTCGGCATATAGGGGGACACGGTCTTAGAGTGCTATGAGGGTCCCTTTTCTTCGGGGCTTGATTAGCCGTGCGCCCAAGGTTCTTTGGGCTTGATGCGAGGAATGGTCGGTTGTGTTGAGTGCCCCGCTTGGTGGGGTGATCTCCCATCTGGCGGGTTATTCATGAGTGTACGGCCAAATTGGTGCAACCCTGCAGGGATAATCTTCTCGAGAAGCCGTGTTTTCCGCGGTTATGGATTACTTGGTGAAAGTACTGGCTAACAAGTACTCAGGACAACTTAAACCTAATGATCAAACATGTTTCACTCAATGATTAACAACTTGACTAGTAATAGGCTTATTGACACAATAATCTGAACCATCATTATATCAACTGTGTGAGTTATCCTCGGATTGCTTCTTTGGATAAGGGGCGAGATCCAGGATGGGTTTGTTTGAAGTTATCTTTCAGTTGGTTACAATCCTCGATCTTATCTCCTTTCTGTTAGCTGGAAGTTATATATTCTGTAGATGGTTAGCGCAGCCAGTTGCAGCATCTTTTATATCCCCTTTCTTCCGTTGAACCCAAAGCATCAGTGCTTGGTGTTGACGGGTTACACTTTGGTGAACTGTGAGTCTTGCTTGCCAGTACGTTGTTGTACTGACCCCTTTGGGGCTGTGGTTTACGCAGACGACGTTTCCGAGGATCTACATGGTGGCAACTACGTGGAGTATGACGAGACTGCTGACGAGTAGATAGCGGACCCGGGCAGGATCCGAGACTTCGTGGATGGGCTCCGTCTTTTCGTTTCCGGCCTCTTAGGCCTATTTGGTTCTTGTCTGTACTCAGACATGTTGAATGCTTCCGCTGTATTGTACTGATGTATTGTTGGGGCATGTGCCCTCTGAATGATTGTATTTGCTATCTCTGCTCTAATGAGAGCCATTTGCAACTTATTTCAATCTTTTGTGTCGTAGAGATCTGTTGTGATATCACTTGTTAAACGCCGTTGACGTACCATGTGTGTATGGTTTGAAGTACGTCGACGGAAGTGCCTGTGATCTCTAGTGGATAGTTTACATCGACGATGGAATAGCAGAGCTTGTGTTGTCGCGCATAAGCGCAGGCCTACCAGGAAGCTGGGACGTGGGAGCAGTTATGCCCCATAATCCAAGCATCTGCTATCCAGTTCGTACGGTGAGTATCCCCTAGAAGTCAGGGTGCGACAAAAGGTAGGAGGAGACCCCGTATATATACTCGTGTCGAAATATGGCCGTTTTAGGGGGTTTTCCCCTTTCCTGCGTCCCACCCCGGCCTGGGGGCCGGCCTGGCCGGCCTGGGAGCAGCCAGGGCCGGGCCAGAACCCACCCCGGCCTGGGGGCCGGCCTGGGGCCGGCGTGGGACAGGGGGGAGGCCGGACCCCCACCCGGGCGCCCCGGCCTGGGGCCGGCGGGGCGAAGGGGTGAGGCCGGACCCCCACCCGAACGCTCCGGCCTGGGGGCCGGCGTGGGGCCGGCCATGAGCTGCGCCAGCCTGGCCTGGAGCCCGGCCAGGCCGGCCTGGAGGCCGGCCACCCTGCTTCTTTCTCCTTTTTATCCTTTCTCTTCGCCATTTCTTTTCACTTCTTCCTTGTCTTTTTCCGTAGCATTTTCTCACACATTGCTGAACTTTGTAAGACATTTACGGGACGATATTTTCTGAGTACACTTAGCAAAGCACATTAGTCCATCTATATGTTGTAATCAAACACTCAAAACAGGATTTAGAACCTATGTTCTTTCATAAGTGCCCCGAAAAAATTCTTCTTTACACACTGTTCTGGTTTTGGCACATTCTGCCATTTTTCTTGTATTTGCTCTTTTAAGATGTCAATTGGATGTCTTTGCTTCACGAAACATCAGTATTTGTGTCTAATGTTTAAAAGTATTAATAGCACTTGATCCCATACATAACCGATGCATTTTTTATTGTTGCACTAACCCTCTAATGCGAATTACTCTTTGAGTGTGGTGTGAAGTAAGTTTTCAAGGGTCAAGAGAAGCGGTGAAATATGTGATCAAGAAGAGTGCAAGGTCAAAGATTAGGGATTCCCCCGTGGTTATCCTAGAAAATTTTAAGAAGACCCAAGCATATAAGCTTGGGTATGCCCAAGGCATCCCCTTCTTCATCAACCATTTTATCAGGTGACTTCTAGTGAAACTATATTGTTAGTCGGTCACATCATATGAAATTTACTTGGAGCGTCTGTTATTTTTCGTTTTGTTTTCCCTGCTTCAGTAATATGATTGGAACATAGGATCCCTTTTTAGGAGTGAGACATGCTCCTCTTTTTCATTTGAATACTCGTTATGCTCCTATTCTTAGTTTTTCTTCTAGCTGCTGTGAGATTTTTTGTTTAGCTCTTGTTTTCATTGCATCTCTTATTCAGAAATGTTAGTTTTAGTAGTGTTATGTGAGTACTATCATGTTTTCTTTATGTATCATTTAGAGAGTTTTTGTTAAAACATATTTTGTATGGTGCTTGTTCGGAAAACAAACTGCTACATTTGGTAAAAAATATGAACGATGCAAATAGAACCTTGTATGGACTGTGGCTAGACTTTTCCATATCATGCTAGATGTTATTTTAGTTTTAAAGCCTAGTGGTTATTGAGTAGCATGATTTGGCTCAAATAGTTGATAGTGTTTAATGTGCCATTGAAAGAATCATGAGTTGTTCTTGTCATATTGAAGCATAAATTTGTGGTGTTCTCCTTTGAATGTTTTATTTGGTTGACTTGGCGCATGCTCATACCGTGTTTATGACTACGAACCAGTAACTAATAGCCTCCATTATCATTTAGTTTTTGAACTTCTGGTGCCACTTATGCTTTGATTAATTATGTTTATGTCGTTGTGCATGATTATGACCATTATTGCTCTCTTGATTTGTCGCTCCCAGTCTTTTGCTAGCCTCCACCTGTACTGAGTATGAGCTCTACTCGTGCAATCCAACTCCTAAGAACCAAAGTATGCCAAATGTGTCCACCATACCTACCTACATGTGGTATTTAACTTCCACTCCAAGTAAATTGCTCATGTGTTACCTTTAAAACCTTCAAAATTACTCATGCTTTGTGTTCCTGTTTTTGCTCATAAGGACGCAAATAGAGAATATTTATCTCACTTGTTGATTGGATTTCACACCCTGGACTAGCGGCTTCATCCGCTTATCCAATTGATAGAAGAGCTGGCAGCGGGGTACCCAGCCCAAAATTAATATAAACAAATTCTCTTCGCTATTTTTGCCCTTGATTTATCAGTCAAAGCATAATTGTGTAAACAAAAGAGAAAGAGGGATGAACTCCTACACCAGTTGCTTCCTTCATATGGGAGCCGCTCTCTTGAAGTCTAGTTGGCTTGTGATGTACTGTATTTTCTGTTTATTATTCGTTCACATAAAAATACACCTCCCTAAAAATAGACACTCCTCCATGGTATATGATTGTTTGCAGACACCCGAGGATTCGTATAGTCATGGTTTGTGTAAGATGGATGGGAGGAGTGTCAAACATTGTATACCTCTGTTTAATCAAATAACAGCTCTAGCACCTGAGTGATCCATGCTTCTGAAAGGACATGTTTCCTAATCCTAGTTTTTGATGTTTGATTACACCACTTGGAAGTATTTAATCATTGTGCTTAAGTGTTCTAGGGAACAAATTACAACTATACAAAGCTATGAGTGCACAAAAATGGAGAAAGAAAAACAAGTTAAAACGCTTGTTTGTTGAAGAAAATGGTCAAAGAAATAAGAAGGAGGAAGAAGAAATCGAAGGAAGGAACGACCTGACAGCCGGCCTGGCCGTGCCTCAGGCCGGGGGGGGGCTATGTTAGGTGGCCGGGCTCCAGGCCGGGGTGTTCTGTGTGGTAGCCAGCCTAGCATTCGGCCATGTCGGGCTCTTTGCGCACAGGCCGGGCTCCCTGCACGCAGGCCAGCCTCCCAGCCGGCCACTCTGCGCAGCACAAAGATACCCCCAACGGCCACTTGCTTCCTCCCACTATAAATAGGACTTGTCTCCTACCTTTTGGAGTTGTGAAACAAGCATTCTCTCTCCACCATTGTTGACCACCTCCAAGCTCAAGGTTCTCCCCAAATGCCCAACCATAGCTATTGATCTCTTGGGATTTGGAGGAGAAGATCTAAATCTACAACTTCACCAAGCCGATTCGTCATCAACCCACTCATCCCTTAGGGATCTTTTTGTTCTTGGTTCAATGGAGCCAAGAACCTTGTTGCTTCTAGCTCATTGGAGTTTGGAGCCGTGTTGTTGTCCCCGAGGATCTTGTTCACGTGGATCTTGCTTCCCGGTGTCTTGGTGGCTCCGGGGATTTGGTGAGGACCCTCCAAAGTTGTGGAGTGTGTCTCATCCTTGTAAATGTTCTAGTTGTAAACCTCAACGGCAACATAGTGATTCGAGCCTCTCCACATAGGTGGATGGACTCAAAGGAGATACGATGTGCCATTTGAGGGCTACTCGGTGTTCCACTTTGGTGGCACCGTACCGCTCCAACGGAGATTAGCTTCCATTGGGAAGTGAACTTCGGGATAAAATCTTCGCGTCATTATGTTCGGTTATTCCTCAACTTAACTTTACTTGTTGCTACTATCTTATTCATATATTCACCTTGTGCTAGTTGTACTTGCTCAACATATATGATTGTTCACCTAGTTGCATAATCTAAACAATCTATATTTGAGCATTGTCTTGTGATGCATGTAAAATGCATAGATGAATTTTGCATATTTTCACATGGTTTTCTATTACATATTGCATCATATAAGGGTATAATTCAATGTTTTATAGTATTTTGGGGTTAAATTACAAAGTCCCCCAACTTTTATGGAATTAACCCTGCCTGTCAGAAACCCCGTTTTCTATATTTTTGACGTTTCAGGGGGCAAACTTCCGCGAAATCACCTGAAAATCTGCGGGGGTCATTTTCTTGGAAGGATAAGACTTGCGGGCGAAGGATCCACGAGAATTGAGCAAGGAGGCCCAAAAGAGGACCCTCCACGCGGCCAGATTCCTTGGCCGCATGAGAGGCCCCCTTTTGGCCCCTGTGGCCCCAATTTCTTCCATCTTCGACTTACCGACTCTGTCTTGACCTAAAAACGACTATAAAAAGGGTCCCCCGTACCCTTATGGAGAGGAGCGCCGCCGAAACACCGAAACAGAGACCAGAAGTTCCAGATTGGAGGGGGAAAACTCCGACGGGGCGCCGCCGGAGTGATCTCCTACCCCTCCAACGTCATCTCCATCGACATCTCCATGAAGAGGGAGTAGTCCACCCCAGGGCTATGGGTTTGTGGAAGTAGCACTTGTATCTCTCTCTCTCTATGTGCTTCACTAATTAGATCCATATGAGCTGCCTCACATGATTACGGGCACCGTTGTAATTCCTATGTGGTGGATCTTTTCTATGAGTTATTGAATCTGAGATTGCAATTGTTTCTCTTGAGTTATTTGAGTAGATGTATCTTATGTACCCCGTTCTTATTTGCTAGCTTTGATCAATCTAGTTCTTGAGAGCGTGTGTGGGGTGATGGGTGCATTAATTGGAGTAACGGGGGGTGGCTAGTGCTGTGGAAGTGACAGAAGTTCAGCGATCCACTTAGGTTTTGTTAAACCTTTCTTAGTTACCTCACTAGGGATAAAAAGGAGTACCTTGTTACCGGAGATTTGAAGTGACACTAATCAATCTCCATGACTAGATCTAGCAAGTTCTTACTTCAACTTCATGTCACATTGCTTAAAGATATACTCTGGTTTTTCCTTAATTATCGAGATGTTATGATTTATTTCGCATCTTGGTGGAGTATAAGAAGGATCAATATGACCGTAGAGATCTCTATGCTAGGACGTGATGCCCATATGAAAGTACTCAATGTTAAACATGTTATTGTAATCTCACATGTAATTCTTTATGCCCACCGTCTACCACTTTATTTGAGAGAATGCAAGTGTGAAACCATGAACCCCGGTCCTATTTTAATTATAAGAAAACACTCTAGTTACTTTGCTGCAATTTACTTTACTTGCACTTTACTTTACTTGCATCTCCAATTCGAATTTACATTATCTCCATCACCACTTGCATCACAAAAATACAAAAACAATCCATTGCATATTTATTTTCTCATTTTCATTTAGTAGTAGATTTAATTATTGCACATTTACTTTCAGTTTTGCATTGCAATTTAAAAGTCTCACACCTTGTGCTTGACAACCACTTGGTGAGGTTGAGGGCACAAAATTCTCTACTTGTTTGCAGGATCCTGGAGGAAGCTTGGAAGACAACTGCTGAAATACTGGCTCCCCAAGAGTTCGATATAAACCCTCGAGTCACCCTCGTGGGGAAGAAGGCTTGCCACTAGCTACACACTCTGCACTTGGAGTCTCAACCTAGCCATCAAGCGTTTTTCTGGCGCCGTTGCCGGGGAGCCATAGGTGAAGGAGTTGTCCAAGGGAGCTCACAAGAAGTCTTCATCACCAACAAGGTGCGCAAACACCTAAGCTTGGGGAGGTTGCACCTACGTGAGTACCGTCCTTTCTATCTCCAGCTTCTTTCAAGTAGATTGTTTTATTTCTTGTCTTGTTTTTGTTTTTGTTTTGTCTTGCATATTTTATTTTAGTTTTGCATTTAGTTATCTAGTTTATTTTAGTATTTCGAATTTGCTTAGTTACTTTACTTTTGTTTTGCATAAAAAATTAAAAACTACATAAAAACTTGGAAAATGGAGCAGAGAACTTATTGGCCATTCAGTGTTAGGAATTTCCCTCAAGAGCTAAATATTCCCGTTGAAAAATTAGAGGTAGATCCTAGTGTTATTAAAATGATTTATGAATCTCGTTTCTATGGAAAGCCTAAAGAAGACCCTTTGTTCCATCTTAAGAAATTTGATGAAAGATGTAAAACTTTGAACTTGAATCATGCAAACATCAACACTACTAAAGTTAAACTCTTTCCCTACTCACTAGGAGGCAAAGCATTAGATTGGATATTAAGATGGCCTCCTAGCAATTTTACTACTTGATTCAACTTAAGGGCTGCATTTATTGAAATGTTTTGTCATGCTGAAAAGAATTACAATGTTAAACAATTGCTCATTACCTTTAAACAAGAAAACGATGAATCAATGATACAATCATGGGAGAGATTTAGAAGTAGAGCATATGGAATAGGGCATGGCTTTAGAGATTGGATACTTATGCATATGTTTTATAAGGGACTTTCTGAAACTTCTAGAGCCTTTTTAGATAATGAATGTGGGGGATCTTTTACTAGTACTAATGCTGCAAATACGCATGTTTTGCTTGAAAGTTTGCTCTTAGAGGTTAAAATTAAAGAGAGGTTAAAAAAGGCTGAAGTACCCGAGGATATTTTTTATGATCGCTGTGAGATTTTTAATATGCATAATAGAAAAGGAAAAGTAGAGGAAATTATGATGCTTACTAAAATTAAGGATCCATTGCTTGATTTAGAAAAAAGTAGCCTGCAAGGACTTATTGCTACTCTACAAAAATTTGCTAGTGATCCCACTATAAATGTTAATCAACCTGGATTTGGATCTTATATTTCTAATCATGTCTTGCAAGAAAAAATTGCTAGGTAAAAGAATGAGGCCATGATACCTCCTAAGCTTGGGGATGCATGGATCCCCAAGGTGCTAGTTTCAATTGGAAAAGAAATTCACCATGCTATGTTAGATCTAGGTTCTAGTGTATCGGTACTCTCTAAAGAATTATATGAATTGCTAGAATTAGAAAATTTAGAAAAGTGCTCAAGTGAATTTGTCCTTGCTGATAACTCTACTAAACATGTTGTAGGACAAGTAAAAGATGTTATGATTGAATTGCACATGACTTTCGTACCCGTTGATTTCATTATTATGGATATGGGGGATAAATCCCCTAGTCCTATTATTTTGGGTAGACCTTTTCTTCGTACTACAGGTGCAATCATAGACTCCAAGGAAGGGATGTCAAGTTTCAGTTCCCTCACAAGAAAAGTATGGAGAAATTCCCAAGGAAGAGGGGCATGCTGAAGAACAAGCTCCCTCATGAGCTTTATCCCTCTTGATTATCAAGTAAGTAAAGCCTAGCTATATGGCTATAAAGAAAGCGCTTTACGGGAGGCAACCCGGTTGTTTTTGTTTGGATTTTCCTAGTGTCCTCTTGCTGTCCCAAGAGATTAGTTTTTTTTTTAATTCTGGAGTTTTCAATAAAGAGTCAAGTCAAACCCATTTGGACTTATAAGTTGCTATCCTAGTGCATGAAATTTCTGTTTCAGCACGAGTCTGCTCACTGTATGATTTTACGTTTTTATTGGTATGTCGGATTGAGCTAATTTTTTAGTATGTTCTGTAACTTTTCGTCCTCTGTAAGCACAAAAATTGGCTTAATTTTTTTGACGAGTCTAGCTTAGGGAAAAACGTTCGTTTTGCTGCTGCTGCTTTTCTGGACAGATTCTGCCTTCTTTTGTTTTATGCACTCTTTGGGCTTGGGAATCGAATTTCCATGATTCTTTCAAGCAAGAGAGTGAACATACAACATAATGAACCTTATTGTATATCTACCGGATCATTTGATTTGGAATTTTGCACAGCAAGCATGTGATTTGTTTGTCCTTGCTAATCTCACCCCATAGAAAAAGAATGGGAGAAACATGTTTTGTGAAGTTTTTTTTCACAGGGAATAGAGGAGCTGCGCCTCAAGACATACAAGAATGGTGAAAGCCATAAGCTTGGGGATGTTATGAACACCGCACTGGAGCTACACTCTTTTGGTTAGCACGCGTCTACTTTCTGTTTTTCTAAGCAAAGAATTTATCGTAGAGACTTGAAGCGTCTAGTTTTTGTTTTTATATTTGTTTTGATAAGACCACCATCATTTTATATGAGATTGAGCTACTGGAGTTTGGTGTTGGAATGTATTGGATGCTAGTATTATGACTTGGAATAGGGATGCCATGGTTGATTTGAAGAGCTACATATGTTTGCATGATTTATAGGCTTTTTATTTGTAGAAATTTGCAATAATGTTGTCTTGAGCTATCTCTTATTCATGTCCTTGATGTTAATTGCTGGTTTATTTAGTTTGTCATGAAATGAGTAGTTCTATGGACATATGCATGCATAGTAGCTGGTCAACTATCTCCCTCTTGCTAGCCCAAAAATTTAAAAATTCCAACAAGTAAAAACTTGTTTCCAACACTCCTTAGCCAAGTATTTCCAGTGAGTCCACCATATCTTCCCATTAGCTTCATTTATATTCCGAGTATGTTCACCATGTTATTGTGTTATTTATGTTCTAAATTAAGATATTCACTTTATTAATTGTCATGGGTTGAACTTGGGATAGGACTCTCACGAACTTTTGAAGGCACACTTTACTTTTTATGCAACTAATAAACATGACCCAATAATGGGAGCCACAAGTTTTGCGTTTGACAAGTGTGTGGTTGGGAGTTAGCTATAAACGTGTATCACCGGAAAGCTTTCAACATTGCACAAAAAAATTACATTTGGTTGATATCATGTACTTTTGTTTTTGGACTCCTGCCATGCCGAAATGAAATAGAGGGATAGTAAGTTTTGATGAGTAAGTATCTATATGACTAGAGAAACACATTGGGCCGCTAACCCAAGCCATGCTTTATCATGGTGGAAATTTACCTACAGCTTGAGTGACTTTACAACACATCCTATAATAAAATAAGAAGCTATGCATAATAGTGAATGAAAATAAAAAGGATGACGAGTCTACTCCGTTTGTTCATCTTGTCATTGTAACATGGGCTTGTTTCCATGTCATGGGGAAAGAGGTACCTCTTTGCGGTTCTCTATGATGTCATTAATACTTAGTATGATTTTACAAAGCTTATTAGGAATCTTAAGTTGAGTAATCATGGAGTAGGCTTTCACACTCACGGGGCATGAGGCTTTCAACCACCTTGTCATTCTCATTACTTCAATACTCACAATTTTAAGATGCTACTAATAAAGGGGCAATGAGAGTCCTAGATCAATGGATACCACATTTCAGTTAGTAATTTTAGTTGAATAATTTAGAGGCTAAATAAAACTTGATCATGTTTTACCTCTACTCAATTTTCTCCAAAGTGTCCACCATATTTTCTATTCTCCATTATGCTATTCTTTGACCAGTATAGGATTTTATTTTTCATTTTGTGTATGCATTTGGTCCATAGTGCTTTTATTTCATTATACACTTTGTGAACTTTCATGAAGCATCTTTGCTTGCATATTTGATATTTCTTACAACATGAATTGTATATTGCTACTCATTTCTAGTATTAATCATTTGATTATATGTAGCATGAATAATCCTCCTTAATATCCCATGATTGTTTCAATATGCAAAACCCACCTTAATTTTATCACCTTCATACTCGAGGACGAGCATGGGTTAAGCTTGGGGATGTTGATGCATGTAAAATGCATAGATGAATTTTGCATATTTTCACATGGTTTTCTATTACATATTGCATCATATAAGGGTATAATTCAATGTTTTATAGTATTTTGGGGTTAAATTACAAAGTCCCCCAACTTTTATGGAATTAACCCTTCCTGTCAGAAACCTCGTTTTCTATATTTTTGACGTTTCAGGGGTTAAACTTCCGCGAAATCACCTGAAAATCTGCGGGGGTTATTTTCTTGGAAGGAGAAGACTTGCGGGGGAAGGATCCACGAGAATTGGGCAAGGAGGCCCAAAAGAGGACCCTCCACGTGGCCAAATTTCTTGGCCGCGTGAGAGGCCCCTTTTGGCCCCTATGGCCCCAATTCCTTCCATCTTCGACTTATCGACTCCGTCTTGACCTAAAACCGACTATAAAAAGGGTCCCCCGTACCCTTACAGAGAGGAGCACCGCCAAAACACCGAAACAGAGACCAGAAGTTCCAGATTGGAGGGGGAAAACTCCGGCGGGGCGCCGCCGGAGTGATCTCCTACCCCTCCAACGTCATCTCCATCGACATCTCCATGAAGAGGGAGTAGTCCACCCCAGGGCTATGGGTTTGTGGAAGTATCACTTGTATCTCTCTCTCTCTCTCTCTCTATGTGCTTCACTAATTAGATCCGTATGAGCTGCCTCACATGATTACGGGGACCGGTGTAATTCCTATGTGGTGGATCTTTTCTATGAGTTATTGAATCTGAGATTGCAATTGTTTCTCTTGAGTTATTTGAGTAGATGTATCTTATGTACCTCGTTCTTATTTGCTAGCTTTGATCAATCTAGTTCTTGAGAGTGTGTGTGGGGTTATGGGTGCATTAATTGGAGTAACGGGGGGTGGCTAGTGCTGTGAAAGTGACAGAAGTTCAGCGATCCACTTAGGTTTTGTTAAACCTTTCTTAGTTACCTCACTAGGGATAAAAAGGAGTACCTTGTTACCGGGGATTTGAAGTGATACTAATCAATCTCCATGACTAGATCTAGCAAGTTCTTACTTCAACTTCATGTCACATTGCTTAAAGCTATACTCTGGTTTTTCTTTAATTATCGAGGTGTTATGATTTATTTCGCATCTTGGTGGAGTATAAGAGGGATCAATATGACCGTAGAGATCTCTATGCTAGGACGTGATGCCATATGAAAGTACTCAATGTTAAACATGTTATTGTAATCTCACATGTAATTCTTTATGTCCACCGTCTACCACTTTATTTGAGAGAATGCAAGTGTGAAACCATGAACCCCGGTCCTATTTTAATTATAATAAAACACTCTAGTTACTTTGCTGCAATTTACTTTACTTGCACTTTACTTTACTTGCATCTCCAATTCGAATTTACATTATCTCCATCACCACTTGCATCACAAAAATACAAAAACAATCCATTGCATATTTATTTTCTCATTTGCATTTAGTAGTAGATTTAATTATTGCACATTTACTTTCAGTTTTGCATTGCAATTTAGAAGTCTCACACCTTGTGCTTGACAACCACTTGGTGAGGTTGAGGGCACAAAATTCTCTACTTGTTTGCAGGATCCTGGAGGAAGCTTGGAAGACAACTGCTGAAATACTGGCTCCCCAAGAGTTCGATATAAACCCTCGAGTCACCCTCGTGGGGAAGAAGGCTTGCCACTAGCTACACACTCTGCACTTGGAGTCTCAACCTAGCCATCATCTTGTTAACTCGAAAAAGAAGCTAAAATTTGTAGTTAACCTATTCACCCCCCTCTATTTAACCTCTCGATCTTTCAATTGGTATCAGAGCCTCGTCTCTTTATAAAGGGATTTACCGCCTAAAGAGGAGGAAAGGATGGCTAATGATCCCGTCACCATGGAGGGGATTCAAAAGTTAATCCAAGCTATGATTGATAGCTCCGAGAAAAGATGGAGGGACTAATAAAAGACTTGACATCCACATTTAATAAATCTAGAGAGAATGTTTCCTTAGATGAAAATGGAACCCCCATTCCATCTAGGGAAGGAACCGCAACATCGGCACATCCAAATGGTAGTGGTGGAAACCCCTTTCGCTTTGCTTATAACAATGCTCCTAATGTTCAACATCCACATGCTAATCATCTTTGTCCACCTCCTATGGTGGATAGGCATCGTTTTACTAACTGGAAAGTTTCCATGAAGTCTTACATGTGCAGCTCTTCAATGCAAATATGGAGAATTGTTGAAAAGGGGTATGAGCCAAAGGATCCCTTGAACTTAAGCTCAAGTGACATCATAGATGAGCAACTCAACGCTCATGCTTTGCACATGTTAGAGAAGGCAATGGAAAAGGAAGGAGTTGATCACATCCCGGTCCTTCACAAGTGCGAAGAAAGCTTATGATTGCCTTGTTGATATGTTTGACGCAACGTCAACCTTCAACGATCCAAGAAGTCAATAATCTAAAGACAAGTTGAACACTTTCATTTGAGTGATGGAGAGAACATTGAAGACATGTTTAGAAGACTCAAGGTTCTCGTAAATGACATGAGATATTGTGGATTCAAGGATTGTACTGAGAATTGGGTCAAGGAGAAATTTCTACTCACCTTGATTCCATACAGTGAAAACATGGTGATGAATGTGCAATCAAGGGACGATTACTTGGATCTATCCCCTAATGATGTTTTGGGTCTCTTCCTCACTCTAAAAGTCATGAAGCAAACCTCCAATGATGTCATGGCCCGTGTAAATGGAATGAAGAGACCCTCTCTTGCCTTGAAGGCCAAGGCCATTCCCCATGAAGAAAATTACTCAAGTGATGATGGTGGATCTACTCATGAGGTCTCCGAGAAAGAGACGAAGACATAACATGAAGAGTGTTTGGCTCTTTCTCAACACAAGTGGTGGAAGAAGGGATACTTTAGATCCAATGTCACCAAGAATAAATGGAAGGAAGTCTCAAGCATGAAGAAGGCAAGAACTTGCTTCAATTGTGGAGATTCCGAGCACTTTGTTGCCGAGTGCCCATTCAAGAGTAGAATTGAAAATGGTGGAAGACTTATCAAGAAATCAACTTTCATTCCCAAGCCTAATAACTTCATCAAGAGAGGCCCTCCTAGGGCATTGATTCCAAAATAAGTTGAGTACACGTCCGGTGGTGAAGAGAGTGATGGTGATGATGAACAAGTTGGTATGGCGGCCATGGCTAGGGGTGTCGTACCTTCCAACTTAAGCTCTCTCTTATCCAACCCTAATGACAACAAGGGTCCCTCAAGTCACAAGTGCTTCATGGCCAAGGGTATATCCCAAAGGTGACTCCTACACTCAAACTTACAAACACTTCTACTCCTTCACTATTAAATTTTGTCGAGGAAGATCCCTTGCCAAATTTGTGGAGAAACTAGAAGCAGAAACTAAATCTATCTTTGTCTCTATCATGGATCAATTAAGTGAGGCACATGGCCTCATTGATGAACATGAGGAGAGAATAACTTTACTTGAAAAGTTTGCTCGTGATGATGCTAGTAAAATTGAGGAGCTTGGGAAAGCTCTAGATGAATCACATTGCTTTAGAGAAAGCATAGAGGAAACCTTTGCAATTGACATAGATAAAGTAAAACTTGGTTGTGAACATACGTTTGCTAAGTTAACGGAATTCATGGCCTTAAATGATGCAACTAACAAAGGTTACAATGAACTCATTAAGGATTTTGATAAGCTTAAAATTGATTATCGAACAATTTCAAATGAGCTCAAGACCTTTAAAGGGTTAAAAAATGTGGATTAACACTCTTGTATTACTAACCCTTTGTGTGTCAAGGCAACTGTCATTGAGGAGAACAATAGGTTGAAGGCATAACTCAACAAAGGCCTTGCCACATGCATCCAAGGGAAAAAGAACCTTAATGATCTTTTGAGTAATCATAAGAGAGTTATTGGCAAGGAAGGCCTTGATTTTGGTTCCACTTCCAAGGTGTCCTACAGGAAGAAGTCAACTCCCTCCACTAACCCTATTGTTTTTGTGAAGGAAGGGGAGTTGGCTAATGAGGAATATGAGTTTGATATGATTGCTAAGAGTATTGTTCCTAGGAACACTACTACTCACAACAACTTTGCGGGAAAGTATAACCCATCTTATGTGCTTCTTAAATCTATTGATGGTCATGTTTATGCACAATAAGTTGGCACCTCATATGGTGATGATTACAAGCATGCTATTTGGGTTCCTAAGACCCTTGTGACTAACAAGAAAGGACCAATCTAAAAATGGGTACCTAAGACAAGAAGTTGATTCATTGTAGCGTTGTATTTCCGGTGGAACATCATGTATGATTGATAGTGGGTGTTCCGCACACATGACTAGAAGCAAGGAAGTGTTAGATGACTTAAAACTCCAACTTCTCAAAATTGCTCATGTAATTATTGGTGATCGCTCACAACTTAAGGTATTGGGACATGGCAAGGTGGTCATTTCTCCGGATTCATCCATTGAGAAAGTCCTTCTTGTTGAGTCCCTTGGCTATAATCTTCTTTCCGTCTTACAACTTTGTGAATGCAATTTTACATGTGTATTTGGGCGTCATCACATGCTTGTCCTTCACACTATTTCTCTTAAAGTAGCCTTTGTTAGATTTGTTGAAAATGGTATGTATATAGTGGATTTCTCGAAAGAAACTACACATATCGCCACTTTTCTAATGGATAAATTCGACGTGGAGTGGCTTTGGCATCGCCGCTTGGGCCACGTCGGTATGAGAAATCTACAAACTCTTGTGAAGGGTGAGCACGTGGTAGGACTAACAAGTGTGAATTTTTCCAAAGATCGCGCTTGTAGCTCTTGTATTGCCGGAAAGATGCATGAGAAGAATCATCCCAAGACATCAATCATCTCCAAAACAAGGCCCTTTGAGCGTATTCACTTGGACTTATTTGGGCCTCCCACATATTATAGTCTTGGGGGCAAAAAGTATTGTTTGGTAAATTTTTATGACTATACAAGATACACTTGGGTATTCTATATCAATAAGAAGAGTGAGACTCAAGAAAGGTTCATATCTTGGGTCACGGAAGTGCAACGCCAATATGGCACTAAGATCTTGTCTATTAGGAGTGACAATGGGTCCGAGTTCAAGAACTACACCATGGATGAATTCTTGAGTGAAGAGGGGATAAGAAATCAATATTCTGCTGCGTACACCCTCAACAAAATGGTGTAGCGGAGAGAAGAATCGCACACTCATTGATATGGCAAGTACTATGATGGCCGAGTTCAAATCCCATATAACTTTTGGGCCGAAGCCATCAACACCGCTTGTCTATCTAACCGACTCTTCCTACGTCCGATGATTGGTATGACTCCATATGAACTCCTAACCGGTAACAAACCCAACCTCAAGCACCTTCGAGTTTTTGAGTGCAAATGTCAAGTTTACGTAAAAGGAACTAGAGTGTCTAAGTTTTATCCTAGAACTTTTGAAGGTATATTTGTTGGTTATGCCACGAACTCTCACACTTTCTGAATAAAAATACCATTTTCCACTTTCGGAGTGCCAAAAACGATTTTTTTTTAAGCAACTACCAAAATTATGTTACAAAAGTGTACTAATTTTTTTATAAAGTTATTAGACTACATTTTATCTGGAAATAACCAAATTTCTACCACTCGATAGCTTTACATACATCTCTTTTGAAAAAGACAAATTTCTGCTGATTCACGTGAAGCTGGGCCAAATTTGAACTACAGATGCCTCGTAGTTTGCTCGTGATTTTTTGTAATAATATTTTTTGGGTACACAAGTACCAATTTCTTCAGAGGTACACCGATTGTTTCACGATATTCAACACCTAGCTACGAACGGTCATGTCCCCCGTTTTGACCGTATTTCGAAATCGGCATAAAAGGTTCAAAAAATGTATAGCCTTCGCAATATGTCATTATATGTGACCTAGTATCCACCAAAATTTATAAACTTGGAATACGATAATTATCTTGAAAAAGTGCTCACAAAAATGAGCTATCATCTACGAAGATTCATGGCTTTCAGGGCAAATGACAGATGTTATGGCCACATCCATGGCATAGTTTGTTGAAATGTTCTCATATTGCACATAAACATGCATCTCGGAACAACAAACATTATTGACGAAGAAACATTTATTTTTCCTCGAATAAAAATACCATTTTCCATTTTCAGAGTGTAAAAAAAGGTTTTTTTGTGAAGCAGCTACCAAAAATATGTTGTAAAAAGTGTAGCGCATAAATTTAGAAAGTTGTTAAACCATATTTTATCTAAAATAACCAAATTACTACCTCTAAACAGCTCTACATACACCTCTTCTGAAAAAGTCAAATTTCGGCCGATTCAGTTGAAACCTAGCAAAATTTGAACTACAGGTGTCTCGTAGTTTGCTCATGATTTTTTGTAAAATTTTTTTTGGTTACATGAGTACCTACTTCTCAGAGATACACCGATTGCTTCGCGATATTCAACACCTAGCGACGAACGGTCATGTCCCCCGTTTTGACCGTATTTTGAAATCAGCATAAAAGGTTCCAAAAGAATTCAAGAAAATGGATAGCCTTCGCAATATGTCATTATATGTGACCTAGTATCCATAAAAATTATAAACTTGGAATATGGTAATTATCTCGAAAAAGTGTTCACAAAAATGAGTTATCATCTACGAAGATTCATGGCTTTCAGGGCAAATGACGGATGATATGACCAGATCCATGGCATAGTTTGCTGAAATATTCTCATATTGCACACAAACATGCATCTCGGAACAACAAACACTATTGACGAAGAAAGTTTTATTTTCTCCCAAATAAAAATACCATTTTCCATTTTCAGTGTGTCAAAACGGTTTTTTTTTTTGTGAATCAACTACCAAAAATATGTTGCAAAAAGTGTAGCGCATAAATTTATAAAGTTATTAGACCATATTTTATCTAAAATAACCAAATTATTACCTCTAAACATCTCTACATACACCTCTTTTGAAAAAGTCAAATTTCCGCCGATTTAGGTTAAACCTAGCCAAATTTGAACTACAGGTGTCTCGTAGTTTGCTCGTGATTTTTTTGTAAAAATATTATTTGGTTACACGAGTACATATTTCTTCAGAGATACACCGATTGTTTCTCTATATTCAACACCTAGCGACGAACGGTCATGTCCCCCGTTTTGACCGTATTTCGAAATCGACATAAAAGATTCCAAAAAAAAATCAAAAAATGGATAGCCTTCGCACTATGTCATTACATGTGACCGGATATCCATAAAAAATTATAAACTTAGAATACGACAATTATCTCGAAAAAATGTTCACAAAAATGAGCTATGATCAACGAAGATTCATGTCTTTCAGGCAAATGACGGAAGTTATGGCCACATCAATGACATAGTTTGTTGAAAGTTCCCATATTGCACACAAACATGCATCTTGAAACAACGAACGATATTGATGAATAAATTTTTATTTTTCCCCAAATAAAAATACCATTTTCCATTTCCGGAGTGTCAAAAATGTTTTTTTTTGTGTGAACTAACTACCAAAAATATGTTGCAAAAAGTGTAGCGCATAAATTTATAAAGCTATTGGACCATATTTTATCTAAAACAACTAAATTACTACCTCTAAACAGATCTACATACACCTATTTTGAAAAAGACAAACGTCTGCCGATTCAGTTGAAACCTAACCAAATTTGAACTATAAGTGCCTCGTTGTTTGCTTGTGACTTTTTGTAAAAATCATTTTTAGGTACACAAGTACCTATTTATTCAGAGATACACCGATTGTTTCGCGATATTCAACGCCTAGCTACGATACAACGGCCATGTCCTCCGTTTTGACCGTATTTCGAAATCGGCATAAAAGGCTTGCAAAGAAATTATTTCGCCTGACTACGTCGACGACCTACACTTGTCTTATTTGTTCACCAGTTTTCAAGATGTTTCTGAATGTTTTTCAGATTGGACAAAATTCGCCAAGCTCATTCTCTGCGTATTCTGCTTGTTTTGATATGCTGTGCTATGCACAGCACATGCGCACAGTATAATATACGGTCTGCTCTCGCTGATGCATTTATTAGGAGTTTGTTTCTTTGATATCTGTGACATGACGTCCAAACTGTGCTGGCGCATCACATGTACAGCTTCAAGCCGCAGTGCTGTACCGCGTTGGATCTTACCGCTGATCACCTGAGAATCCAAGTACATTTGGGTACGTGTGCTGATGCGACCGCCTCTCGGGAGAAATTTAACTTTTGAACCCTTTACAAAGCCAAAAAGTGAAAAGTAAAAAAAAATCCACTCCCATCCCCTCTTTTAGATTCCTTTGTTAGTCATGATCATCTTAGCAAATTCATGAATAAATCGTCTGAAATTCCAACTCATGCCTAATTACTATTTGTTGGTACTTTTGAATTAAGTGTTAACACAAAATTAACTTCTCAATGATAATTGTGTTTCTTATATAATTTTGGGCTCCAAAACCGGCCAATAATTGCCATCTCGTCTTACCCATCAGCAAAACGAACAGTCCCTTTCTCCATACCTGGTCAAGCCTAGCCTATCTTAGGATCCTCTGCGCCGAGTGTTAGCAAAAGCAACATTTTGTCATCCAACGTGCCTACGTATGAAATCCATAGCCATGCCACTTCAGCGATGGAAAAAAAAAGTGAATCTACTCATGTGCGTGTGAGTGTATGTATCAAGTCCTTGTTCCACATGGATGATAGAAACTACACCGTAGATAGTATGAACCAATTATGGTGTTAAATATATTTGAGAACATTCTTTGTGCAACCATTTTTAAGTAGGAAACCTGAAAAGAAATGTAAGTGTACACCGTTCCTCTAACAAATATGTAAAGCAAAAATATTTACAGACCGTGGGACACTTCCAAAACAACCCTCATTTATTTTGGCAAATAGAGGAAGGTAGGTAGGTAAAATACACGTGAAACACTCATTTGATCCTTTCAATCTGACTAGCCCAAGAAGGAAACGTTGCTAAGAAGCCAACATGCCCTCTCTCGGCTTACCGTGAAGACGAATCGCCTAAGGGCTAGCAAACTTTGACATATGAAAATAGACGCATAAATGTTATATGCATCTTGCGCCGGAGCAAGCCAATCTTCAACCGGGTTCCAAGTAAGCATCAAGAATCGACACTTGTAAAAGATATGCTATGCGTTTTTTGCCCCTCTCTTGCAAAATTGCCACGAGCCACAGTCGACACCCTTCATGTTATACTCGGTCGGTTATCCGTATTTTGTACCTGATGCCATACAACATGAAAAATTTACACCTTGACGGCATCCAGCCGGTCCGAATTACGGGATTCGTCATTGAAGCCATTGGTTCTCTTAAGCTGGCCATACAGTTCGAAGCTGCCAAATACGAAGTCGGCACAGTGAAGTTCAATGAATGGCATCAGGAATCACAACTTTTTTTAAGATTTTTTTGTTGGCCTCTACCCAAAGTGAATCCTCAATGGATATGAAATCTTGACTTCAATGTGTTGTGTGACTGAAGTTATATGCCATTTCTGTAAGTTCACGTACACTATTCTTGATCTGATGCAGTTTTTTTTTAAAGAAAATGTCGAATTCCTATGAGAAACACACACTCACTCTCGACGGTGGATGGTACTCCTACTTGCAATCTTGTCTGCACAGACGATCCTGTTCACTCGCCTCCCCATGCTTCTCTCTCCTCCAACACATACACCACACACGCGCTTCGCTCCGCGGTTCGTCCCCCCACTCCCCTCCCCTGGCTGCGATCTCCCCACCCCACTCTCCCCCATCCCCAGCTAGGGTTTTAGCGCCCCATTCCGCACCCGCCGCCCGCCATTCCGATCGGGATCCTGCCCGCCGCCGCCGCCTCACAGATCTCGCCTCGAACCGCTCAACCCTCCGGCGCCGCCACCCCAGCCTCGCCGCAAATCCCGCCCCCGCTCGCCCATTCCTCCCGGAAAGATCGGGGTTCCCCGTCCCTCACTCCCTCCCTCGCGTCCCACCCCCCCGGCGGTTCCGCACCTCTTGTTTCCGGAGGATCTCGATCTGATCTCGCCTCGATCCGCGGGGGAGAGCTGCTGCGCCGGTGCGGGAGTTGGTGGGCGAGATCTCCGAGGTACTTCTGCTAAGCGTCTACGCTCGGCGCCCGTTGCGTGAGCTCTGCGTCGCTGCCCATTCCATGAATGGATGGGAGGGGGGAGTCCACCGCGACGTCGGGGCCCAACTACTCGCCCTTCTACGTGCAGCACCGGGGCATGGGGGCGCCCCCGGGAGGAGGAGGAGTCCCCGGCCTCCACGGCCCGCTGCCGCCCGGCGGGTTCCGGCAGCAGCTTGACGCCGTCTCTGGGGGGTATGCATTCCAGCAGCCGCCGCACTTCGGGGCCCCTCCCCACATTGGGCAGGGGCAAGGGTACCAGCAGAACCACCTCGAGGACTCCTCGCCCCATATGGCGCAGCAGCAGCAGCACGGCGTTGGTGGTGTCGGCACAGATGGTGGCATGGGTGCGGCCGACGGTAAAGGGGATCATCAGGGGAGCGAGGGCGGCCCGCAGGACGAGCACGTGAAGAAGAAGCGCGGGAGGCCGAGGAAGTACAAGCCTGATGGGTCCGTGACGGCGCTGGGGCTCTCCTCGCCGTCTCCGTCGACGCCTCACTCGTCCAGCCCAGGATCAGGGTTTGGGCCAGGGGCGATGGTCACCACGCCAGGATCAGGGTTTGGGCCCGGGACTGGGTCGGGGGCTTCCGGTTCTGGCACACTGGTGGAGAAGCGCGCCAGAGGGCGGCCGCCGGGGTCTGGGAAGATGCAGCAGCTGGCTTCGCTTGGTGAGCGCTTTGCCGCCTGGTGTATTTTATGATTTGTGTCGCGCACTTTATGGTGGTTAGATTGTCAGAGTGTTGTAGTATTTCCACTAATGACGTGTAGACAATCGTTTTATGGGCACTGACAAAAATGCACTTCCTAGGTTTCTGGCACATCTCTTGTAGCCGGTCGAATCTTCGTGATTATGTGATGCCACCACTGCTAGCATTTTTTTCATGATAGATTTGCTTCATATATATGGAAACAATCTGGCTTATAATCTAGTATATGTAGATAAATCCAAAATATCATGTTTGTATTGTTTCTCTATTTTAAGTTTTTCCTATATTATTCCCCACTCCTCACTACCTGCTCATGATTAATTGGTTGTTACTCACCTTTTTCTTTTGTCAGTTGGAAGATACGGCTGTTAATGCTAAATACAAGTCCCTGCATTCTTTTTATGTGGTCTGCTTTCTGTCTTTAGGATGATGTTGTGACATTTGTCTGAATGTCATATTTTTCTCACAAATGTGATTTTTAACTGTTAACATTTGTAAATGAAAGAAATAACTGTATTCCTAAGGTCATGTTGTGTATCTTTTGAATCGATGAAATTCAGTTTCTATGTTGACTAGATTCTGTTAAGCAAGCCATTTACACCTTTTCTTTTTGTTTCCTTGAAAGGAAAATAAAGTAGACGTTTGCATTACTACCTTTTTCTTCTCTTTCTCACTTGAGGTCTTATTTTTCTTTTCAGGAAAATGGTTTCTTGGCTCTGTTGGCACAGGCTTTACTCCTCATGTCATTATTATTCAAGCAGGAGAGGTAAGGTGACAGTGATCAATAAATGTATATTAGTTGTACTTATTTCTAGAAAGGGTGTGCTCATGCATTATTTTCTATTTTGGCGCTATTATTCCATAAAAAAGCTGGACTGTTGGTTGCCACGAGTGACGAAAGATTCTATTTAATGCGCTAAATTGCCTTCAAATTGTTTCTTGATTTATCATGTGTTTATATCCAATCAATCTCCTGTGAAAGTAAGCTAAATGTAACAGATGAAAGTAGCAGAAAAGGCAAATGCTTCACTAACCTGTACACTAGGCAAGCTCTTGCATGTTGCTCATAAACAAAGTCTTTATATCACATGTCATATAATTAACTCACATAGGCGAGATTTGTTGTCAGCTCATAAACAAAGTCTTTATGTCACATGTCATATAATTAACTCCATAGGCGACATTTTGTGTAGTATCCATTATTTCAGCCTTTTGAACAGACATTAGATGCTGTGTTAAAATCATGTTGAAACTTAAAAGGTAACATAATTGGAGACTCTGATAATAGTGGCATCGGTGTGGTGTGCAAACTAAATTATCTGAATACATGTTAAAATGTATCTCTCTTTTGCTAGTTTAGCTTGCTAAACATGATTATATTGTGGAACAGAGAGAGTAGTTCTTTAAATTGATGTATATGCCTGTCCGTTTCGAGATTATAAGTATTGTTTATATGCAGGATGTTGCAGCCAGAATAATGTCCTTCTCACAACAAGGCCCAAGAGCTATTTGCATCATTTCAGCAACAGGAGCTGTCTCCACGGCTACCCTTCATCAGGATTCAAATTCTGGTGCTGTGACATATGAGGTACCTTGACGCAGGTGTTTTGATATCATTAGTCAAAAATACCTACTGCGTGCATGCTTTTGTTATTCTCATGCACTCTTTATTCCTAATTATCCTGCTTTTTCAGCAAAAAGGGTTAAATATATCTTTCCAGCAATTTTCCCATGCTGAATTTGCTGAGATATCTCAATTCATTAAAATGCTTTACTTTTGGTTGGTTCAATAACATGCCATGTGGGGGTAACAAGATTCTGACTAGCCCATTGATTTATAAATAAATTGGATTATTCATGTCTAAATCAGAAATGTGCTTTGACTTTTGCTCCAAAGAAGTTTTCTGTGGTAAGAATAATGCAGTGATGTTTTTGTTGTTCCCATGCACACTTTATTACAGCAAAGATGTGCTGTACCAACTATCCTGCTTTTTAGTGAAAAGGGTTAAATAGACCTCTATTCTGCACTTTGGCCCATGTCTAGTGTGTTGAGCTCTCCCTGTTCATCAAAATGCTTTACTGCTTGTTGTTTCGGTAATCTGTCATTTGAGGGTAAAAGATTTTGACTAGCCCATTCATTTACTGATAAATTGCATCATTTGATGCCCAAAATAACAATTGCGCTTTAACTTCTCCAAAGTGTAAAGTGTGCATGGGAACTTCTATCCATGATTTTCAGTGAAAAGTGTTACTCCCTCCGGTCCTTAATAAGTGACAGAAGTTAGGCTAACAGTTTGTACTAACTCAGCTCATTTCTTCCGACATTTAATTTGGATCGGAGGTAGTAAATATATCTCTTCCCGCACATTGCCCATGTTGAATTTGCTGAGCTGTCTCAATTCATAAAAATGCTTTATTGTTGGTTGTTTAAGTAACCTATCATTTCGGGGTAAAAGTATTCTGACTAGCCAATTGATTTATAGATAAATTGGGTTAATACATGTTCAAATCTGAAATGTTTGTGGTTGTTTAAGTAACCTGTCATTTCGGGGAAAAAATATTCTGACTAGCCCATTGATTTATAGATAAATTGGGTTATTCATGTCTAAATCTGAATTGTGCTTTGACTTTTGCTCCAAATTAGTTTTCTATGCTAAGAACTACTGTTGCTATTTTCCTTTTTGTCATTTACCTGCTCACTTGCACGGTTTCACCCTTGAGCCTGAGAATAACTATTTTTGTCCATGTTTAGTTCATGCCCTTATGTATTACCATTTGCTTTGGCAGGGTCGATATGAAATCCTGTGTCTTTCTGGATCATATTTGCTGCTAGAGGAAGGTGGTACCCGTACTCGAAGTGGAGGCCTTTGCATAGCTTTGTGTGGTCCTGACCACAAGGTTATTGGTGGGAGTGTTGGTGGAGTCCTGACAGCAGCTGGAACTGTTCAGGTAATGAAGTCTGTGCATGATATCTCATCCAATCAATCTCAGTACATGTCTTTTCCCCTGTATCAGTTGCTTTGCCCAAGCAGGAAACCTGTTCTGAGTATCGTTTATTCTGATTTATTGTTGTTAAGTCGAGTCATTTGGTTCTTACCCATGGCTCGTACATTGCCCCAGGTGATAGTGGGAAGCTTCATGTACGGCGGTGGATCAAAGAAAAGCAAAGTGAAAGTACAGCAAGATGTGGGGAATGAAGAGCAGAATGGTGGCGATGAAGACACCCCCACGATGGCGCTGCCAGATCACAGTATGCCGCCCCACCCAATGAGCGGATGGCCGCCTGGCATGATGAACCAGATGGACTCGGGCTCTCCGATGTATGGGGACCCAAACAAGAACCAAGCCAAAGCCGAGCAGGACATGGAGGACGAAGAGCATAACGGGGGCGACGGCGAAGAGCCCCTCGCGATGGCGCCTCCCGAGCAGCACAACATGAACATGCCGCCCCACCACCCCATGGGCGGTTGGGCGCCGCCTGGCCTGATGCGGCAGATGGACTCGAGGTCCTCCAACATCGACATCAACTCCATCCGCGAGTAGCTTGTCGCTGGAGAACGAGAAACTAGACTTGTTAGAGGAGTCGTTGGGGACTCCTGCCATGTTAGAGACCCTGCATATCGATCATACTATTGATCATGTACTGCGATGTTGTATTAGACTGATGAACCCTGCCTATTATATAGAAGATGAAAAAAGAGAAACCTGGGTATTGAGTTAGTACTTGAAAACTCTTTTTAGCTTGCAAGCTCTACTGATCTCTTAATTTAAAAATAATAATTGAAAATAATATTCACAAGTTTTAAAAAGTCAGATTTTTTTATTGTATTGAATGTACTCTAGTAGCATGCACAGTGCTAATTTTTTGAATTCTGAGCTACGCAAAAAATGATAAAATCTGATGAAATTCAGTGTTTTGAAAATATACATTCACTATAAATTGGATTCATATATTTTTCATTTTTGTGCAGCTTAGAATAAAACATATTTTAAATTGAGATTTTACACGTATGTAAGATATATCGTCGAACATATTCAATTTTTAAATACTTATAAACATGTTTTTTTTTTTAAACGGAGCCGGGGAAACAGAAATCCCTACGAGTTGGTATATTCATCTCTGGCCTCTGGGCTCTGGGTTAACTGATCTCTCCTTATTTGTTTAGATAAAATAGTGCTGGAAAATCACCAATGTACGCCAAGTACCCTGCTGGAAAAAAATATGCTGGCTCCCTGCCCCACGATTCTAAGCTTTGGACATTAATTTTTATGGCTCAATTCTATGCCTGTAAATTTGGCACTCTAGCTTTAATGTTCAATGCTTGGAAGCACTTAAACCAGACCTTGCCAGACGAGTCGCATTGCACGATCATGTGTCCCACCGTCTCTTCTTCCTAGCAACAAACGTAACAGAGCATCATGTTCTCCCGGGTGCAAATGCACCCGGTCTTTAGAAACCAAATTTTGAAACATTGAAATTTTTTGAAATAAAATTTCATAGATACATCTTAACATTCTGTGTTCGCAAAATCATTTCATCAATAATAGATATTTTTTTCTTGTGTAGAAAAATCAAAACAATGTCTCGTGAAAAGGCTTATTTTAGCACTAAATTATGTCTTTTCTACATAGCCTACACAAAATGTAGACTTCCAGTGTGAAAAGACTTCGTGAACATGTAGAATGTTCAGATCAATGCGTGATTTTTTCTTTTGCAAATTCGTTTATATTTCAAATTTTATTTAAAAATAAATTTTAAATACCGAGTGCATTTGCATCCGGGAGCCAAAAGGCCGCCCCTTGTAACTTTTTTTTTTTGAGAAATATGTTCGCAAGTAACTACTTTCATGTTTTTATTGGCCGGACAAAGAAAGGCCCGTTGTCTGAGAATTGGGAGGACAAGTGGAAGGCCCCGCGTTTAACATATTGTGATAGAGGCCCAACATCTCTAGTAGGCTGAAATGGAAACATCAAAGAAATCCTCCGAGGAGGCGGATTTGCAGGGCCCCTCCATCACCATTGCTGCCAAAACTCCTTTTTTCCTCAGAGACGTGGAGGACAACGAGACCTCAAAGAACGACGCATCGATTTTTTCTTGTTCGATCCTTCTCGAAGTTTGCAAGGAATTCCCGCAACTCTTCCTATTCACGTTTATTCTTAAGTGCCTCATAAACTAGCTTGGCGATTCTCCTCCGATAAATGGTCAAGATTGAACATAATGATTTTTGGGCATTAATCTTACCGGGCTAAGGAGTCTTGCCTGATAATCTTCTCCAACAAAGTCGATATACGTGTTTTTGCACATGAACACAATAAAGTGTATTATCGACGGGACACACAAGACAACATCACCCAAGGAGCCTCAGAGGGAGCATAATACACAAGGCACACTGTCGAGATCTTTTGCCAAACGAAATCCCACACGCTCAAGAGCCAGGAGGGACCTCGTCTAGACACGCATCTACTATGAGTTGCTCAAGATTGATTTTCTCGGCCCTTGGACTTAGTGGATATATGCTCTCCAACACAAATAACACCAAATATCAAAATGCAAAATACTATAATAGGAGAGTTAAACAGTAGAAGTAGTAGATTGATTTTGATGATTGAGTAAAAAACGTGTAAAAATACTCAAACTAGGTCCAAGACAACTCCAACTTGGCATATTTGCATGAAGCTCCGTCACGAGCCCGAGCTATGTTCGTGATTTTTCCCGGGGATAAATAGAAGGTTCTTGGACAAAGTATGGGGTCACCGAAATTTATTATGATTGGATGTCACACAGGATTCTGCCACAAGTCGGGGTGGCATGTTAGAGGGGCTAGGTATATCTAGGCTTTGTCTAGGATAAATATAAGGATCCCCGACAAGCCTATGCAATGTCCAGGGTTCACCATAATCGACCACCAAGCCTTATTCTAGCACGAGTCACCGTGGATAAAAGATCGTGTACATCGACTAAAGGGGGAGGGGGAGGGGTGTGATAGACGACAATTGTATATCTTAATGAAAGCGGGCAAATTATAGATATGTTTGAGACGTATCAGCATCTCCAAGCTTAATTCCTGATCGTCCTCGAGTAGGTAAATGATAACGAAAAATAATTTTTTAAGTGACATGCTACCAACATAATCAAGATCAAGATAGTAAGGCTGGTCATAGTGGGGAGTAACATAGAGTAGTAACATCAAAATGTTACCAATCTATGTTACTACCTCCATAGTGGGGAGTGATACGTCTCCAACGTATCTATAATTTTTGATGATCCATGATCATATTTTGCCAATTACTACTTGTTTTCTCCCTTCTTTATAGCATTTTTATACGTTTTTCGGGACTAACCTATTAACAAGATGCCAAGTGCCAGTTTCCTGTTTTCTGTTGTTTTTGGTTTCAGAAAAGTTGTTCTGCAAACATTCTCGAAATTGGACCCCACAAAGCCCGAAGTTCCTATTTTCCCCGGAATCATCCAGAACACCGAAGAGGAGTCGAAGAGGGGCAATAGGGAGCCACACCATAGGGTGGCGCGGGTCCCCCTGGCCGCGCCACCTATAGGTGTGGGGCCCCTGGAGCTCCACCGTCTTTGTCGTTTCGCCTATTTAATCCCCCCGGATGGAAAACCCTAAACACCTGATAAAAAATTGCTGAAAAGTTCCGCAGCCGCCACCACCATCAACCCTAGATCAGGGGGTTCTGAAGCTATTTCCGGCACCCTCCCGGAGAGGAGATCATCACCGGAGGCTTCTTCATCACCATGCCTGCCTCCGGAGTGATGCGTGGGTAGTTCATCCTTGGACTACGGGTTCGTAGTTGTAGCTAGATGGTTGTCTTCTCCTCATATGCCTCCATGTTTAGATTTCGTGAGCTGCCTATCATGATCGAGATTGATCTTATGTAATTCTATATGTTGTCTTTGCTGGGATCCGACGAATATTGACCTTATGCCAAGTTGATTATAGTCTTTATTTGCATATGCTATTTGTGATTTTGCATGCTTTCCGTTTCTAGTGGTTACTCTGGCCAAGTAGTTGCTAGTGACCCCAAGAGGGAGTTTTTATGCTCGATAGTGGGTTCATGCCTCCTTTTCGCCTTGATTGAGTGACAGAAACATGAAGGGGGAGGATGTGCTGTTGCCATTAGGAAAAAAACAGCGGTGAGAGTGCCCGCGTGCATAATCATTTCTTACATTACGCACTTTGTTTAATGCAATTATCTGTTGCTTGCAACTTAATACCTAAGGGGGTTCGGATGATAACCTGAGGGTGGATTATTAGTCATAGATGCAGATGGATGTCGTTCTATGTATCTTGTTGTAATGCCCGCACTAAATATCATAGTAATCTTCATGTCATATTGTGCACTACGGGCAACCTCTATTTGTACATTTGCCCAGCTGTTATTTGTTCATCCAGCATGCTATCTTTTATGGAGAGACACCACTAGTGAAACTATGAACCCTGGTCCATTTTCCATACTGTTAAAGAAACCACAAAAATTTCCTGCTTTCTTTACTTACTGCAAGCATACATTGTTTTCCATACTATACGTCTAATCTTTGTTTTCTGCAAGACCGGTGAGATTGACAACCTCACTGTACCGTTGGGGCAAAGTATTTTTCTTGTGTTGTGTGAAGGTTCCATGTTGTTGCTGATGACTCCCAAGTGCAGGAGATCAATTGTAGTACCTTTCGATAAGTATTTGAGTGTCAAACCCACGAGGAGCGGAAGGTAAGCTATCTATTCTCTAAAGCCCTATAACCCTCTTATATGGCTGTTTATGCAAAGCAATAAGTTTGACTAAAAGGAACTAACTAATTAAAAGCAAGTGACGTGGAGTGTGGTTTGTCTAGTAACTAGTGAAGCAAGTTTACAATGTAAGTTTCTAAGCAAGTTTCATAAGTAGCAAGCAACAAATATCTCAAGTATCTCAAGGGAGTAAGTGTTCTAGCAATAGGTGTTTCGTTCGTGTGGTTGTCACAATTAGTGAAGCACATGTTTTAGTCTTAGTTGTTTCTTCTAGGAAGGGGCCATGAATAGGTATAGTCAAGTAAATGATCTACAACCCCTTATGATGGATCATGTGGCCAAGTAAATGACTGCACAAGATTGATTAAGACATAAAGTCCCACCATAGCCTTACGTTCTAAGGTCCCCTATATATATCCCCCAATAACTTAAATTTGTGGCTCGGTCTCAGGTTACTGTCACTCCCAAGTCACCACCACTCCATTATGCTACCGGTGATCACCTTACATGCATTCCCCAACTTATGCGTGCACTCATATATTGTACATAAAGACAATAATAGAAGATAACAAACTTGTATGCAACCAATCAACGAACTATTTCACCATTGCCAAGAACAATTCACTACTCAAACATAGACGGGGAGACACAATACATCAAGGGAATATAGTATTGCATCATACATCGTGTTTGCCAAGAGATTACAGTGGAGAGATGGAGCTGATCTTGCTGTAGATGTTGATGATGAACACGCCGGAGGGGGGTGGAGCCCTCCGGGGGTGATCCCGGCAGCGTTTCACCCCTCCGATCTTCTCTGGCGGCAGCCTTCTGTCTCTCTGTTTCGTGGTTTCGTCTCTCGGCGCCGCTTTCTCCTTGAAAAGGCCAGGGGACCCTTTATATAGTCGTTTTTAGGTCACGAGACACTCGGGAGAAGAAAGATCGACGACATCGGAGCCACGAGGGCAAAAAGGGGGCCTCTCACGCGGCCAAGGAATCTGGCCGCGTGGAGGGTCCTCTTTGCCACCTTGTTGGCCTTTTGGCCCTCTACTTTGACCCATGGTCTTCGTCTAAAAAATTCTGAACCGTGCTCTTTGGCCTTGCCCTTTTTGGAGTCCCGAAGCTCCCGGAAAGTCTGAAACACTAAAAAGTACGTTTTCTGGAAAAACGGGGTTAGAACCAAAAGAAGAGGGATTGTTTAGAAAATCCCCAAATCATTATAAAACATGAATATAAGTTGCTAATATGTAGGAAAAACAAGTAATAACATGCAAAGTTCATGTATGCATTTTACATGCATCAACATCCCCAAGCTTAACCCATGCTCGTCCTCGAGTATGAAGGTGATAAAACTAACATGGACTTTGCATTGAAACAATCATGGTATATCAAGGAGGATTATTCATGCTACATATAATCAAATGATTAATACTAGAAATGAGTAGCAATATACAATTCATGTTGTAAGAAATATCAAATATAAGATGCTTCATGAAAGTTCACAAAGTGTATAATGAAATAAAAGCACTATGGACCAAATGCATACACAAAATGAAAAATAAAATCCTATATTGGTCAAAGAATAGCATAATGGAAAATAGAAAATATGGTGGACACTCTGGAGAAAATTGAGTAGAGGTAAAACATGATCAAGTCTTATTTAGCCTCTAAATTATTCAACTAAAATTACTAATTGAAATGTGGTATCCATTGATCTAGGACTCTCATTGCCCCTTTATCACTAGCATCTTAAATGGTGAATGTTGAAGTAATGTGAATGACAAGGTGGTTGAAAGCCTCATGCCCCGTGAGTGTGAAAACCTACTCCATGATTACTCAACTTAAGATTCCTAATAAGCTTTGTACAATCATAATAAGTATTAATGACATCATAGAGAACCGCAAAGAGGTACCTCTTGCCCCATGACATGGAAACAAGCCCATGTCACAATGACAAGACAAACAAACAGAGTAGACTCATCATCCTTTTTATTTTCATTCACTATTATGCATAGCTTCTTATTTTATTGTAGGATGTGTTGTAGAGTCACTCAAGATGTAAGTAAATTTCCACCATGATAAAGCATGGCTTGGGTTAGCGGCCCAATGCGTTTCTCTAGTCATATAGATACTTACTCATCAAAACTTACTATTCCTCTATTTCATTTCGGCGTAGCAGGAGTCCAAAAACAAAAGTACATGATATCAACCAAATGTAAATTTTTGTGCAATGTTGAAATATTTCCGGTGATACACGTTTATAGCTAGCTCCCAACCACACACTTGTCAAACGCAAAACATGTGGCTCCCATTATTGGGTCATGTTTATTAGATGCATA